>CM046330.1:29222380-29822380 GCA_025403435.1 Artocarpus heterophyllus
TACACATGTAGGAGTGGTGTGTCCAGCAAAGATTTAAGATTGAAGATTTCAATTCTTTGTTCAAAATTTGAATTCTTTGTAATCTTATTTTAGTTTAAGTATTAGTTTCAAAATTTGAAATTTAGAATCTTTGTTTCAACTTTATTATAGGCGTGAATAGGAGGAAGGAATCCTGAGTTAAATAATTCCACCCTAGGGCTTTATTTAGGCGTTTCTTTCATTAAGGGTAGATTAGGAATTTTGCATTTAAAGATAAACCCTATGTGAATTTTAGCCATATAAGGCCCTCTTTCAGATTATGCAATACAGTTTTGATGTTCATTCATATTGAAAGTTATTCTTCTTGAGTTCTTGACGAAACTTTTCCAAACTTATCAAGGAATTCCTTGTGGCGTTCAATTGACTTATCAAATGGACTTTCCATACCCGTTTGTGGCATCTCTATCATACCAAGGTTCTTGCTTTGCTAAGCAACGGGTCGTAGTTCTACTCAACTTGAGAGGTCTTGGGGTTCGAAATTCTAGATTTGATATCGGGTTTCGTCACATGGTTGGCGTGGTTTGTACCACATCTTCATTTAGGAATGTAGACAACAAAACAATCTTAACATGAATAAAGTGTACAACTTTATTCCCTCGATTGCGGACCTTATCATTTAGATTATCACCTTTAAGATTCATATCTTCCACATAATATGTCCATCATATGCACAATCTTAAATGTTTTGACTGATAGTCTTAGACTTTCATTTGCTTATCATATATTGAGCATAAATGAACATAAAGAGGACAACATTTGATTTATGAAAATAAATAAACTCTTTATTAATTAAATGTCTCTCAAAACTTATTAATTCATTTAATCCTTAGGGTACCTAGTCTAACAATCTGCACGGTGCCTCTTGATGAAGAGTACCTTATCAACTCCTCCTCTTATGTAACATTCTCTAGAAGGTATTCTATCAACCATTCCTATCAAGCCTATGGAGCCTATTTCAGTCTATAGAGGGCTTTCTTCCGCTTGTACACATGATCTAGGCTGCCCTACATAAGCGTCCTCATTTAAAATGCCATTTAGAAAGGCACTTTTGGTGTCCATTTGAAAGAGCTTGATCTTCAGGTAGCACAAAACTACAAGGAGAAGCCTTATAGATTCTAGTCTTGCCACAAGAGCAAATGTCTCAAAGTCTATTCCTTTGACTTGAGTGTAGCCTTGAGCAACAAGACTCGCTTTGTTTCTTAAAATGTTTCCCTACTCATCATTTTTGTCCTTGAAGATCCATTTTGTTCCAATGACATTTGTTCCTTCAGGCCTTGGTACTAGCATCAAAACCAGATTCTCTCGAGCTTCTCTAGTTCTTCCTGCATGGCTTTTATCCATGCATCTTCTAAGAGAGCCTCATTTACATTCTTGAGTTTCACATTAGAGACATAGCTTGCATGAGCCAATTTATTTTGTCTTTTGCTTTTTGTGAGCAATCTATCTACTATCGCCCCAAATGCATCTTTTTCTGGGGTGTGCTTTGATTACTCGTGATGATGGACCTGTTCGCACTACTCGTGGTCTATGCTCAGGTGTCTAAACAACCTCTGTCTCAGGCTCCGTCGGTATAGCTTCCATAGCTTTGCCTTTTGAATTCTTAGTTGATTCATATTAGTTTTCTATACTTTCTTTGTATGTTCCATTTTCCAATAGATCATGTATTTCTTCTTCCTACAGGAACTTAGAGAAATCATTTGTTTCGTCAATCACAACATTGATTGACTCCATGAAAATTTGTGTTTACATATTGTAAATACAGTAGCCTTTATTGTTTTGTGAGTATCCCATGAAGATCACTTCATCACTCTTGGAATCTTCGACTGTTTTGACGGGCATTGTCCTTCAGGAATCTTTGAAACTTCTTTATTAACATTACCATTTCTTCATCTATAATGTCACCTTCTGGAATATCTCCATTTTCTTCTCGTTTAGAAACCAAAGCTATTCCTTGATCTTTCTCTTTCTTCTTGTTTTTCAGCTTCATCTCACCTATAAGTTCTTCAACAGACATGGAATTTAGATCATAGTGCTTTTCTATAGTGGTTACTTTGGTGTGAAATCTCTCAGGTAGAGATGTCAAATCTTCTGAACGATCTTGGTATTAGTGTATTCTTTTTCTAAGGCGAACGAGGTGTTGACAATGTCACAGAGTCTAGAATAGAATTATGCAAATGTCTCATCTTCCCTTATCAGTATTCCGTCCATCTTCGAAGGTGTTGCCATGTCAGGGATCTTCCCGGGCTGTTTTCATGTATTGCCCAAAAACTACATTTTAAAATTTGAAACTGCACACGAAAATCTATTAGCTCTGAATTTAAAAAGCTCAAATGAATCTTGAGTTTATGTAGAAAAATCCCCGCAAGACTTTTAGATAAAGTTAAGTTAATTTATTAAATTAATATAGACACAATCAAGTGCAAATTAACTTAAACACCACAGATTTAAATGTATAAGAAAATTTATGACTCAAATTTGAATTCGAATTCGAATCACATAATCTCCAGCCAGTGTCTTTCAGATTATTCATAGAATATTCCTCTCCCAAACTCTCCTCACAGTCCGAATCAAATCTCAAAGACACAAGATAATTTGTCACGCGCACAAACAATAGGACCACTTGAATCTGGATAATCTCATCTAAAGCAAATAATGACGACATAATGAGCTGAAATAAAATTCAAAACACAATGGTAATATAATATGAGTAAAATTAGCTAAAAATAAATTCTGGACTAAATCTTTTTAATCCCATGAAGTCAATCAAAATACAGGTTTAAATTGTACACGTGTAGGGTATCCCTAATACTAACCAGAACAATAGAAAATTGCTAATCTAACAGTCAAAAAGGGAAAAAGCCAGAGGGCAGTGGATTAAGCTGTAACTTAAACCACGAAAAGAATTTCATTGATTTAAAGTAAGAGGAGATATTTTCTGACCTAGCATATTTGTAAAATGGATGAGTAAAAGATCCAGTTGTCTTGACAATACACATGATTCCCAGCTCCTAGGCATAACCCGATGTGATAATTGACAATAACAATGGTGGGCCAGCTATATCAATATGTATGAGGTCCATTACTTCGCTAATTCCGGGACCAGCGTTACATTATAATTTGAATCGAAGAGGGTTTCCATTCAAAGGGATTTTCCTTTTATTCTTTTTTTTTTTTTTCTCCTCTCCTTTCTTTTTCCCCCTTATAGCAAAGGAAGATCATGAAGTGCGGTCATCGCTAATGTCACCGAGCTGTGGACAGACACGGACAATACATAGCTACTTTTATAGGGTTAAAGCAGTTCAAATATAATACTAAATTGATATATCAATACCAAATTTTAATATTTAAATGTAAATAATATTTTTCGTTGCAGTGTTACTTTTATACTAATTTGATATTTGCTTGTTATTGGTTCATACATAATTAACTCTTTCGCTTATCATTATCACATAATTGTCATCTTCAACTCATTTTAATATTAAAATTTTATTTTTATAAATTTCAAAATTAATAATTTTGACAAGAGATGGATATGATATTTGATATAAAATTATGCATTAAAACAAAAAAAAAAAAGAATAACAAATGAAATTAATATTTTATTTTCAGATTTTTTAATGACAAATATAATATAAAAATTAGTATTGGCATTTGTATTTAATATATAATTTTGGAGTATCTCTCGTCTCATTAAAAATTTATATAAGCTCGATGAATGCAGACTGAGAAGACAGTTCTAACATGGGCACTAAGAACCGAGATGTATACGTTCTTTCCCGTCGAGGGCGAAGCGCGCATGCGATTTGAGATATAGATTTCAGCGCATCAAGCAAAATAGATTTGGTTGGCTCTTTATAGCTAAACCAATTTAGATTTGATTCCCCTCATGCAAGCCACGATGAGAAGAATCTAATTTGGAAGCTGACCTACATTATGCCATCGACGATATCTTGATTAATTAACTGTTCGTGCTTGAATGACAAGCAATATTGTATGGATCGATCGAGTTGGTCCAGTTCACACTCTCGGTGGTGAAACGGAAAGACGTCGGTGTTATCTTTTTTGACTGGCCAACTGGCATATGCAACGCACATATGGAGAATTAGTTTTTGACTATATTCTTCAATAAACCCTTTTCTCGTTCTTTTATATCTTTTATCTTTTTTCTTCTTTTGAAACCAACCAAGGCATCCCTGGTTTTAATTATGGAAATATCATGGATATTTAAAACAAACATTATTAAGTCCCCCACTTGTGACGCCCCGAAAAAGAGGTCTGGGAGTTTTAGGTAAATAAGATAAAATAAACGAAATAATTAAAGAAAAAGTAAATATATCTAGAAAGTAAATAAATATCATCGGAAATAAATATTATCATCGGCGATCACCGTCACGTGAATACCACGAAGATGGGGCCGAGATCTTATTCTCATTCACCATCACGTGGATGCTTACCACGAAGGTGGGCTGGTAAATAAAATACAATATCAAGGATAATAATACAAAAATACTGAAAATCATCGTCTCTAAGACAAAATTAAAAAAATATACAATTAACAGAGACGAAAATGACATCAACACCAGGACAAGTCATACAGTACACGCATCATGCCACAGTTCTAAAAAAAATACCATTTCAATCTAAAGAGCCAGGTTTCGATCCGGGTCCATCCTTTCTCTCCAAACCTAGAAGGGAGATTTTAAAAACAGAAAAACTTGAGCTGAAGGCTCAGTAGGATAATTAGCTAAGAACAAGTTATTTAACATATCATTCACAAATCATATTGTAACGCCCCGAAATTTATTTAATGTTAATGTAAAATAAATGATGAATTAGTATGCCATAATTAATGTTTCAACATTAATTTGATTATTTGGTTGGATTTTGAGTTTTTGGTTGTTTTGTTAATTTGATGAATTCAAATGATTTCTCATTGTTTTAAAATAATGTTTTGAGTTTTAAAACACAACAATTTGTAAAATGTTAAAAATATTTCGTTTTACAAAACCGTGGACGGCACATGGTTTTTGCATAGTAAAACCGCCCACCGTTTCCCTCTATTTATTCTCTCTCTTCCTCCTCTCTCCTCACACTCTCAGATTTCTCTCTCTCTCTTCACTCACTCTCTCTCTTGATCTCGTTCGGCTACCCTCTCTTCTCTCTATCCCTCTCAAAAATTTTTGAAACCAAATTCGAATCCAAGCTTCAGGTTAGCAAGGAGGAAGCTCGAGAACGTGATTTGGCAACCGAGAACACGGATTGAAGCTTCGATTTGAGGTTAGTTTTGAAATTTCTAAACTTTTAACAAAATTTTCAATTTTGTGCATTTTTGAAATCTAGGTTTGTTTAAGCCTAGAAAACCCTTGATTTGAGTTAAATGAACTTAGAACAACTAGAATGTAAGCTTAGATTGAAGAAAAACGGATTGGATTCAAGATTTTCCATTTTTCTCCTTATTTTCTCAATTTCAGATTTTTGAGATTTTTGAGTTTAAATCTTGTTTAAATGAGTCCAAATGTGTTCTAATATGTTTTTCTATCAACTATGATTGTTTTCCATGCCTGGGATTTGAGAAAAACATGTTAGAATCAAGATTTGAATTTTGGCGATTGAGAAACCCGTGGCTAGAATTTTTGGGTTTTCCCAGTTCGGCAGGCCGAACTGCGTGTTTAGTAGGCTAGAATAGGGATCGGCAGGCCGGTGTTCTTTCGTCCGGCAGGCCGAACCTAGGGATGTTAGGCCGACCGAACTCTACTTCCGGCAGGCTGAACTGTGCAGTTCGGCCGGCCGAAGCAGGGAGTCCGGTAGGCCGGCAGAGGCATGGAAAGTTTTGTGATTTTTCACCCGTTTTTACTGTTTTGAACCCTGATTTAAATTCCAACCTTATAGAATGATTTTAAAGATAGAAATGGCACACTAGGACATCATGAAATGATTTAGTAACATAGAATGTCTTGAACTAGATATTGACCGACTTAGTTGGTATCTAGGACCGTTCGTGGTTTCGCGGAGCTAACGTATAGCAGACAAGGATTACGGTGTGGGCCACCGGCATGAGTATTGAGGTAGGACTTCTACCCTATTCCTTGATAGCCTAGTTTCAAAATGATTTGGCTTTGAAAAGGATTTCTATTAAAATGTTTTCAACGGTTGTTTGAAAATGGATTTATCAGTTATATTTTAATATACCGTGAACTGAAATGAATTTCATAATGAATGTAAATGACAATACTCGGTAATTGGGTTTTGAATGATGATGATAATAAACATATAGGCATGATGCCATATCAGAGATTGGGTCATGTAGCGATCGACCTTGGGGGCAGGTCCCGAAACCCAGCTGGGCCACTACGATGGTGGTATTATTATGGTTTGCCTAGGAAAGGAAAAAATGATATTATTGGTTATACGGGTAAGCTGTTCTGGGTAAGAACGGTTTTACTCAAATTTATTCATTTATTTATTCATTTAAGGTTTCTTTTAAATGACTCCTGAATAATGACCTGTTTCTTTAAATTAAATTATTTTATAAAACATAGTCCTACTGAGCCTTTCGCTCACGTTTTATTTCCCCTTCTAGGTGGTTTTCTATTTAGGTTTGGAGAGGATTCTTCGGACAAGACACAAGAGCAATAGAGGGACTAGTAAACTTATTTGTATTATTTAAATCAAGGCATGTAAGACTTTAACTTTATTTGCACTTGGACTGTGATTGTATTTATGATATTGTCAGTACCATGTGTGTGCACAAGTTGTGGGTTTGTGGAACCCATACTCGCTATGTTTAATCTTTAATATTTATTTTTTATGTAATGGCTTTCTTTAAACTTTAATATTTTATATTTAATTCAACCCCTTAAACTCTGGATTTTAATTAAATTCTCTTTTAATTAATTTAAATAATCCACCACGTCACCTCCCGTACTCCGGGGCTTGACAGAATGGTATCAGAGCTCAAAATTATGAACCTTGGGAATTGTGCACACATAGATTTGACAATGAAATACCTCTGCAGTCCAAATTTTGTTTTCAGAAGTGAGAGAATGGCACCTAGACGTCGTTCGACAGCTGACGCCGAGTTCGGAAATGACGAGGGCATGATGAGGTCTATGTTTGTGGCTTTCCGGTAGATGGCAACCAGGGCTAGACCGGGAGATTCTGATGTTAGTAGTTGGCATGCGTACTTTAAGGAATTTCGGCGGGCATCTATTCTGACTTTTGATGGTAATGGGGATCTGTAGTTAGCAGAGTATTGGCTGGATTCGATCTTGAAGCATTTGGATACCCTTGGTGTGCCTGAGGAGTATCGTGTGGAGTTTGTTGCGTATAAGCTCGAGGGTGGCGCTAACACTTGGTGGAAACAAGCTAAGCGTCTGGAGCGTGGTGGTGATATCAGTTGGGACAGGTTCAAGTAGCTATTCTATGATCGGTATTTTCCACAGGGGTATAGAGATCAGAAGGCAGCTGAGTTCTACAGGTTGCAGCAGGGTGATCTGTCAGTTCGGGAGTATGAGGCAAAGTTTAATGAGTTGGCTAGGTTTGCTCCCTCAGCTGTGGCATCGGAGCGTGAGAAGTGTATTAAGTTCCAGGAAGGGCTCAAGGCTCCTATTCGGCGGCAGTTGGTTGCCCTACGGCTTAGGAGTTTTGGAGAGCTTGTGTCATCGGCGATCTCCATGGAGAATGATTATGTACAGTATTGTAAGGACCGAGCCAAGGCTTCAGGAGGACCGCAGAGGAGTGGTAGGAAGAGCACCAGTAGTCGTCCAGCTCCGGGGAAGGGCAAGCAAGGTGGCGCGACCAGTGGTAGCAGCAGTTCATTTATAAGCGGGCGCAGTAATCCCTACAGCTTCCATTGTCATTTCTGTCAGCAGCCTGGACACATCAAGAGGAATTGCCCGATCAGGAGTGCTCGTCTTGGATCTCAGACCGGGGAGGATGCCAGTCGTCAGTCTTAGCCTCAGACCCTACCTCCGCCTCCGCAGTACCCGCAGTTGCAGTATCCCCAGTTCTCTCCTCAGCAATTCTCATATCCGGCACAGGGGCAGCAGCCGCAGCATTTCCAGCGTAGTGTTCCTCAGTATCGAGCGCTGAGTACAGGTTGTGTGCAGTCTTCTCCATCCCAGCAGCATCGGCAGAGTAATCCAGGACCTAGCAATATCGGTAGAGGAAAAGGGAGGCTCTAGTGCAGGTTCATGCGATGGCATCTGGAGGTTTAGATTCACATGTTGGTAACGCGGTTGTCGATGGTACAATCTTGGTTTCTAGATCTTTAGCTTGCGTTTTATTTGATACCAGTGCCTCTCATTCTCTCATTTCGAGTTCTTTGCACATGCCTTGGGATTAGAGATAGAAGAGTTTAATGAACCCCTAGTCATAACTTCTCCCTTGGGGCTGGTGTGTGAAAATTGTATGTGTAAATCCTGTAAAATAAAGATTGGGGATGAGATTTTGAAAAGTGATTTGATTATAATCCCTATGAGCTCCTATGATGTAATCCTAGGGATGGACTGGTTGTCCAAGTATAATGCAGTCGTGGACTACCAACTTAGAATAGTGACCCTAGTGTCTGATAGGGGGATGATGATCACTTACCAGGGTGGTGGTGATTGGTTAATGAGTGAGCGTCTCATGAAGTCGTGTCTAGGAGGGCGAAGGAATCTAGGTTGTTGTCCTTTTCTTACCAATCTAGATTGCGAGCCCTATGCTCCGAGTGGCAGTGTAGTGATTCTGGTGGTTGATGAGTTTGAGGATGTCTTCCCTGACGAGTTGCCAGGTTTACCACCGCATCGGGAAATTGAGTTTGGTATCAAGTTGTTTCCAGAGACAGCATCGATTTCTATGGCACCTTATCGGATGGCGGCGGCAGAAATGAAAGAATTGAGGAAGCAACTTCAGGAGCTTGCTGATAAAGGGTATATTCAGAATAGCAAATCTCCATGGGGAGCACCGGTTTTGTTTGCTAAGAAGCATGATGGGACTCTCAGGTTATGTGTGGATTATCGGCAGCTGAATCGTGTTATGGTGATGAACAAGTATCCCTTGCCTAGGATTGATCAGTTGGGAGGTTCACGGTACTTCTCAAAGATTGATTTTCATTCAGGTTATCATCAGCTCAGGATTAAGGAAGAGAATATTCCCAAGACAGCTTTTAGGACTCAGTATGCACACTTTGAGTTTCTGGTTATGTCGTTTGGGTTGACGAATGCTCCGACAGCTTTCATGGATTTGATGAACAGGATATTTAGGCCGTATCTAGATCAGTTCGTGATCGTGTTAATTGATGATATTCTTGTGTATTCTAAGACTTAGGAGGAGCATGAGCAGCATCTCCGGATCGTGCTTCAGACTCTGCGGGAGCACCAGTTGTATGCTAAGAGGGAAAAGTGCGAGTTTTGGTTGATTGAGGTCAAGTTTCTGGGTCATGTCATCTCGGGGCATGGTATTTCTATGGATCCGTCCAAGATTGAAGCTATATTGGAGTGGGAACGACCAAGGAATGTAGCAGAGATTCGCAGCTTCTTAGGTCTTGCTGGATATTACAGGAAATTTGTAAAGGATTTTTCGAAGATTGCAGCTCCATTGACGAGATTGATCAAGAAAAATGTCAGGTTTGAGTGGAATGAAGATTGTGAGCTTGCTTTTCAGGAATTGAAGAACCGGTTGACTTCAGCTCCAGTGTTAGTTATTCCTAGCAGTGACGAGCCATATGAGGTTTGTGCGGATGCTTCAGGGCGTGGACTTGGATGTATGTTGATGCAGCATGGACGTGTGGTTGCATACAGATCGAGACAGCTACGACCTCACGAGCAGAATTATCCTACTCATGATTTAGAGCTCGCGGTGGTGATTCACGCGCTGAAGATTTGGAGGTGTTACTTGTATGGGGCGTCGTTTCAGGTCTTCTCCGATCACAAGAGTTTGAGGTATCTGTTCACTCAAAGGGATCTTAACTTGAGGTAGCGTAGGTGGATCGAGTATATGAAGGATTATGATTTTGCGTTGCAGTATCATCCCGGGAAAGCAAATGTGGTCGTAGATGCGCTTAGCAGAAAGTCTTCAGGGATTCTCGCTTGTTTGGTTTTTGAGGACTGGAGCAGGGATGCGACAGTGAACGAGTTTAGGCTATGGTATCATGAAGACTGTGATCGAGTTTTGGTATATCATGTGGAAGCGACTCCAGCTCTTATTCGGATGGTGAAGCAAAGTCAGTGGCAGGATCAGCATTTGCAGGGGATTTGGTCGTGGATTCAGAACGGGGAGCAGTTTGAAGAATGGAGCGTGCATGCAGATGGATCGTTGTACTTCTGGGAGCGTCTTGCAGTTCCAGCTATCGCCGAAGTGACGAAAGCCGTTCTAGATGAAGCTCATAGGTCTCAGTTTGCTATTCATCTGGGGAGCACCAACATGTATCACGATTTGAAGAGGCAGTATTGGTGGAGAGGCATGAAGAAAGATGTTTGAGAATACATGGCCAAGTGTACGACGTGTCTTCAGGTGAAAGTTGAGCATCAGAAGCCTACAGGTCAGCTTCAGCCGCTTCCTATTCCAGGGTGAAAATGGGAGCATGTGACGATGGATTTTCTCACAGGTTTGCCGAGGACAGAGCAGCGGCACGAAGCAGTTTGGGTTGTGGTCGACAAGTTGACAAAATTGATGTATTTCATTCCATTTAGGTCGACGTGTTCGAGGAGGATTCTCGGGGAGTTGTATCTGTAGAATATTGTGAGGTTGCATGGGGTTCCTTTGTCCATCACCTCTGATTAGGACACCAGGTTTAATGCTAAGTACTTGAGGAGTTTTCAGGAGGCTTTGGGTACAGATTTGAACTTCAATACGGCGTTTTATTCTCAGACTGATGGGCAGTCTGAGCGGGTTATTTAGATTCTCGAGGATATGTTGCGTGTCTGTGCGTTGGACTTCGGCAGGAATTGGAAGCAATGTTTGCATTTGGCAGAGTTTGCATACAACAATAGTTATCAAGCGAGTATTGGTATGGCACCGTTTGAGGCGTTGTATGGGCGACCGTGTCGGTCACCTATGTGTTGGGCCGAGCCAGAAGATAGGGTTATTCTTGGGCTGGATGAGATCCGTGATAGCAACGAGAAAGTCGCCGTGATTCGAGGTCGGTTGAGGGCAGCTCAGAGTCGGCAGAAGAGTTACGTGGATAGGAGACGTAGACCCTTAGAGTTTGTGGTTGGAGATTTCATTCTCTTGAAGGTATCGCCTCGTAAGGGAACTATGCGGTTCGGAGTGAGTGGGAAGCTTGGGCCGAGGTATATTGGGCCGTTCGAGATAACTCAGCGTGTTGGTGTGGTCGCTTATTGGCTAGATCTTTCGCCCGAACTTTCTCATGTTCACGATGTGTTTCATGTGTCGATGCTTAGGAAGTGTCCGCCTAAGCAGGGTAAGATAGTTTCATTTCACGATGTTCAGATTTAGGAAGATACGACGTACGAAGATGTGCCGATTCAGATCATCGACCGGAAAGTGATTTGTTTGTGTCGTCGTGAGATCCAGTTGGTAAAGGTCGTGTGGCAGCATCACGGGGTTGATGAAGCCACCTGGGAACTAGAGTCGAGTATGCGGGAATTGTATCCGCATTTGTTTTCTTTATGAAATGAGATCTAAATTTCGAGGGTGAAATTTCTTTTAGGGGTGGAGAGTTGTAACGCCCCAAAATTTATTTAATGTTAATGTAAAATAAATGACGAATTAGTGTGCCATAATTAATGTTTCAACATTAATTTGATTATTTGGTTGGATTTTGAGTTTTTGGTTGTTTTGTTAATTGGATGAATTCAAATGATTTCTCATTGTTTTAAAATAATGTTTTGAGTTTTAAAACACAACAATTTGTAAAATATTAAAAATATTCAGTTTTACAAAACCGTGGGCGGCACATGGTTTTCATACAGTAAAACCGCCCACCGTTTCCCTCTATTTATTCTGTCTCTTCCTCCTCTCTCCTCACACTCTCAGATTTCTCTCTCTCTCTTCACTCACTCTCTCTCTTGCTCTCTCTCGGCTACCCTCTCTTCTCTCTATCCCTCTCAAAAAGTTTTGAAACCAAATTCGAATCCAAGCTTCGGGTTAGCAAGGAGGAAGCTCGGGAACGTGATTTGGCAACCGAGAATGTGGATTGAAGCTTCGATTCGAGGTTAGTTTTGAAATTTCTAAACTTTTTTCAAAATTTTCAATTTTGTGCATTTTTGAAATCTAGGTTTGTTTAAGCCTAGAAAACCCTTGATTTGAGTTAAATGAACTTAGAACAACTAGAATTTAAGCTTAGATTGAAGAAAAACATATTGGATTCAAGATTTTCCATTTTTCTCCCTATTTTCTCAATTTTGGGTTTTTGAGATTTTTGAGTTTAAATCTTATTTAAATGAGTCCAAATGTGTTCTAATATGTTTTTCTATCAACTATGATTGTTTTCCATGCTTGGGATTTGAGAAAAACAGGTTAGAATCAAGATTTGAATTTTGGGGATCGAGAAACCCGTGGTTAGAATTTTTGGGTTTTCCCAATTCGACAGGCCAAACTACGTGCTCGGCAGGCCGGAATAGGGATCGGTAGGCCGGTATTCTTCCGTCCGGCAAGCCGAACCTAGGGATGTTCGGCCGACCAAACTCTACTTCCGGCAGGCCAAATTGTGCAGTTCGGCCGGCCGAAGCGGGGTGTCCAGCAGGCCGGCCGAGGCATGGAAAGTTTTGTGATTTTTCACCCGTTTTCACAGTTTTGAACCTTGATTTAAATTCCAACCTTATAGAATGATTTTAAAGATACAAATGGCACACTAGGACATCATGAAATGATTTAGTAACATAGAATGTCTTGAACTAGATATTGACCGACTTAGTTGGTATCTAGGATTTAGTAACAAATGGCACGTATAGCGAATAGGGATTACGGTGTGGGGCACCGGCACGATATTGAGGTAGGACTTCTTCCCTATTCCTTGATAGCCTAGTTTCAAAATGATTTGGCTTTGAAAAGGATTTCTATTAAAATGTTTTCAACGGTTCTTTGAAAATGGATTTATCGGTTATATTTTAATATACCATGAACTGAAATGAATTTCATAATGAATGTAAATGACAATACTAGGTAATTGGGTTTTGAATGATGATGATAATAAACATATAGGCATGATGCCATATCAGAGATCGGGTCATGTAGCGATCGACCTTGGGGGCAGGTCCCGAAACCCAGCTAGGCCACTACGGTGGTGATATTATTATGGTTTGCCTAGGAAAGGAAAAAATGATATTATTGGTTATACGGGTAAGCTGTTCTGGGTAAGAACGGTTTTACTCAAATTTATTCATTTATTTATTTATTTATTCATTTAAGGTTTCTTTTAAATGACTCCTGAATAATGACCTGTTTCTTTAAATTAAATTATTTTATAAAACATAGTCCTATTAAGCCTTTCGCTCACGTTTTATTTTTTAAAAATTTTCCCCCTCTAGGTGGTTTTCCATTTAGGTTTGGAGAGGATTCTTCGGACAAGACACAGGAGCAATAGTGGGACTAGTAAACTTATTTGTATTATTTAAATCAAGGCATGTAAGACTTTAACTTTATTTGTACTTGGAATGTGATTGTATTTCTGATACTGTCAGTACCATGTGTGTGCACAAGTTGTGGGTTTGTGGAACCCATACTCGCTATGTTTAATCTTTAATATTCATTTTTCATGTAATGGCTTTCTTTAAACTTTCATATTTTATATTTAATTCAACCCCTTAAACTCTGGATTTTAATTAAATTCTCTTTTAATTAATTTAAATAATCTGCCACGTCACCTCCTGTACTCCGGGGCGTGACACATATTTACTACAAGAAGTCTAAAAAATTATTTATAAAGATTGATAAGTACTTACTTGAATAAATCTTCATAAAACATCGCCGTACGGGTTTTGAAAATCTAAAAGAAATATCAAAAATACAATTCTTCAAAATCAAAGACAGAAATCATTCTTAAAAAGAGACATTTAAGAAATAAACTTTGGCCAAAATAATTTAAAAAGGGCTACTAAAAGAAGGGGTGAAAATATCCTACCTCATTTAAATACAATACCGTAAGCTTCAAATAAAATCTAATGTATGCTCCATAGACGTTCAAGAGCTTAAAAACTGCATTTAAAATCAGAAATCATAGTTAACAAATATCATTATGTTACTTTAATTATCAGTGTGCCTTTTTGATTCAAAATATCATAACCCAAAATCATAATCCTTTTTGAAACATTTTAAAATCATTAAACACTGAAAACCAAAGTAAAAACACAATTTTTCAAGTCCATAGTCGGTCTGCCGAACATCCTGGTCCGGCCTGCTGAACTACATAGTTTGGCCTGCCAAACTTTTTCAGGTCCGGCCTACTGATCAAATGAATCCGGACTGTCGAACTCTTGAATTTGGCAGGCCGAACGGCCGAACTCTTGAATCTGGCATGACGAATATCAAGTTCGTGTTAGAATTAAAACATGAAACGCAGCGGAAAGAACGGATCGTTGACAAACAAAAATTTTCTGAAAACTTTGTTCATCGGGAATAGATATATAATTTTAATTACAGAAAGCTTTAGGAATTTTTACTAACCTTTTGAAGACTATCAGGGTATCCTAGCTTTCCTCTTTGACACCACGATCTTCCAAACTAGGCCTCCACACCAATGGAAAGACGAGTGGGCGTCAAACTGCAAGAATGAATTTTCCTCACACTTTTCTGAATCTGCTATGTACTCAACACATGAGATAGCAGACCTTTTTCTTTAGAGAAGAACTCTCAGTTTTTCTCTCTAAAAATTATGTGAATAAAAATTACTGAGATAAATATGATCTCTCCCTTTTTATAACTGAGCCATTAGTAATTTTCCCCTTTCTTTTCCTTTCCTTTTTTTCTTTTTGTTTTGTTTCCCGAATCCTTATTCGTAAGTTTAGATAAAGTTTTTTTTTTTTTTTTTTGACTTTGACCGAATCACAACATGTGATTCGGTTTATATATATATATATATATAAGTGAAACGTGAAAGGTTCACGCCTGCACCTTTTTTTTTTAATAATATTATATTAATATATATATATATTAATATATTATAAAATCTTATATATATATAAAAAGATTTGGTTCAAAACCATATAAATATATAAATCTCAATTCAAAAATAAATCACAGTTATTTAAGAATAGATTTTAACAATAATCAATTAATTAACTAATGCTCAGTTAAATGTGATAACATTTATCACATTACATTATGTGTCACAAAGAACATTTTTCTGTGTCACGTTAATAATTCAAGTGTGAAAAAATTAATTCAGAATTCAAAAATTATGAATTAAACATGTATAATTCATTCTATGCAAAAATCCAATATAGTGTTACAGAGGTGGTATTGGGGACCTATGGACCTATAACCCAAGCTCCAATAAATTTGACACTTAATCAAACTCTTTAATTAATGTGCCAAATTTATTAGTTTCAGTGTTACTCCACTAAAAACCTGAAACTGAACTCTTGAGATTACAGTGAAATTACTCAAAGAAAATTAACGAGTAGTCCATTGATATAATCATTACATATAAGTCAGTCCTCCATAAATAGTTCATAATAAGAGCTAGGTTCAATTTCCGTTCACCTCTCTTATTACATCTTTATCCTTGAGTTCCAATAATTCTCTAATGAACAATTAATTCATAATCTTATTATGAACGAGCGGTCTATTGTTCAAACCTTGAATTATCACTCAAGAGAACTATTTTTCTAACTTCCATAGGGAAGGAATGGATTCCATATCTGTATAATATTATTCCCAGCCATTTATTACTTTATGTTTCTAAGATGCTAAGTTATAATCTGTGCTTAGAAAAATCTTACCATGCAAGTCAAAAAACATAATATAATAAATAGGAGTCTAATAAATACTCAGGATTAAGATTGTCAAATATATGATCATCATAGTGATAAATTTGAATACTCTATTTGTAACGGATGATTATTAGAGATTCATAATTTATCTGGTCCAGTCCTATATAATCTCATTATATAAAGTACCTCCAACCCAATGTCTCTGCATTAATAGTCCGGATAATGACTATTTCATTTTAGATGAGATTGGACCGTACTTGTAATTTTTAATTAAAGATCCTAAACTTTAATTAATTATTACGGACTATTTAGATTATTATCTATAAATTTTATCCCTAAGCAAATAACATTTATATGCTAAATTTATAGTCACATAAATAATCATGGAATTTTCTTGATGTTTATAAATGTATTCATAATACATATAGTCAACCAAAATAATAATAAATGTCATTTTATTTATTTATTAACAATATGTACAATGTCACAGCTTTTAGGGCACCAAACCCAACAATCTCCCACTTGCCCTAAAGCAGGTGAGACATGTCTCTAAGACCTAAGCCTTCCAAGTGTCCCTCAAAACTCTTTGCAGGTAACGTCTTGGTGAAAGGGTCGGCAAGGTTGTTTTCCGACGCTATCTTCACAACTTCTACATCGCCTCGATGCACTATCTCTCTAATCAAATGATATTTTCTTTCTATATGCTTTCCTCTTTTGTGGCTTCTAGGTTCTCTTAAATTTGCCACTGTACCACTGTTGTCACAATACAGTGTGAGTGGTTTATCCATGCCTGGAACTATTTCCAAATCATTTAAGAACTTACGGAGCCAAACAGCTTCTTTAGCTACTTCACAAGCAGCCACATATTCTGCTTCCATAGTTGAATTAGCAATGCAAGATTGTTTGATGCTTCTCCAAACTATGGCTCCACCACCAAAAGTAAACACTGATCCAAACGTAGATTTACGTGTGTCTTTGTCTGATTGAAAATCAGAATCAGTGTATCCAATGGGAATCAAATTCTCACCAGAATAAACTAGCATATAGTTTCTCATTCTCCTAAGATACTTGAGAATATGTTTAACCGCTACCCAATGATCTAATCCTGGGTTGGATTGATACCGACTGACTATACCCACCGCATAGCAAATGTCAGGTCTTGTACACAACATGGCATACATTAGACTTCCTACTGCAGATGCATAGGGTACCCGTCTCATATTTTCTTCCTCTTGAGGTGTCTTAGGACACTGCTCTTTTGAAAGATAAACTCCATGACGTGTAGGCAAATTACCTTTCTTGGAGTTTTGCATTGAAAATCTGATAAGCACCTTATCGATATACGATGCCTGAGACAGCGCCAACAGTTTGTTCTTGCGATCTCTTATGAGTTGGATTCCAAGAACATAACTTGCTTCTCCTAAATCTTTCATTTGGAAATTGCTGGCGAGCCATTTCTTTACATCAGATAATATGCCTACATCATTCCCAATGAGTAGGATATCATCTACATAAAGAACCAAGAAGACCACCTTCTTATCTTTGATGTACTTGTAAACACAAGGTTCATCAATATTTTGATCGAAACCATAAGATTTGATCGCTTCATCAAATCTCAAGTTCCAAGATCTTGAAGCTTGCTTGAGTCCATAGATGGATCTCTGCAACTTGCAAACTTTTTGCTCTTGACCTTTGACTACAAACCCTTCTAGTTGCACCATATAGATGCTTTCCTCAAGATAGCCATTCAAAAAGGCAGTCTTGACATCCATTTGCCATATCTCATAATCAAGACAAGCAGCAATGGATAAAAGAATCCGAATGGATTTAAGCATAGCTACAGGTGAGAAAGTTTCTTCATAGTCAACTCCCTCCTTTTGGGTATAACCCTTTGCCACAAGCCTAGCTTTGAAAGTCTCAACTTTCCCATCCACTCCTCTTTTCTTCTTGTAAATCCATTTGCACCCTATGGGTTTTATCCCTTCAGGTAGGTCTACAAGATCCCAGACTGAATTGGAGTACATGGACTCCATTTCAAGGTTCATAGCCTCCAGCCATTTTTCCTTCTCAGAAACTTCCATTGCATCACGATATGTCAATGGATCATCTTCACCATTATCAGAGATAGCAACATTTGCTTCTCCAAGTTCCCTGTAGCGAGCAGGTGGTCTCACAACCCTCCCACTACATCGAGGTGGTATGACATTCTGATAGGAAGATGTGGTCTCCTCATTTTGTCCTTCGACAACAGTTGTCGGTTGCGGTCTGATCTAATCAGAAAGTAACTCTTCAAGTACTATTTTGCTATGAGGTTTATAGTTTGTCATATAATCATTCTCGAGAAAAGTGGCATTTGTCGATACAAATACTTTCTTATCCTGTGGACTATAAAACAAACCTCCCCTCGTTCCCTTTGGGTATCCCACAAATAAGCATACTTCAGAACGTGGTTCCAACTTCCCAGTCTTACCTTTCAGCACATGTGCTGGACACCCCCATATACGGATATGTCGTATACTAGGTTTGCGACAATTCCATAACTCTAAAGGTGTTTTTGAAATAGACTTAGATGGAACTATGTTTAGAAGATATACTGCAGTTTGTAGTGCATATCCCTAAAATGAAGTGGGTAATGATGAGTAGCTAAGCATGGATCTCACCATATCAAGCAACGTTCTATTTCTTCTCTCTGCAACACCATTTTGTTGTGGTGTTCCAGGTGCGGTGAGTTGTGATAGAATACCATGTTCTATCATATAATCCTTGAATTCAGTGTCAAGGTATTCTCCTCCTCTATCAGATCGAAGACTCTTCACCGTCTTTCCTAATTGCTTTTCAGCTTCCGCTTGGAATTCTTTGAACTTTCCAAAAGTTTCAGATTTCCTTTGCATTAGGTATATGTAACCATACCTTGAATAATTTTCAATAAATGTGACGAAATATTTGTAACCACCATGGGCTTGTACATTCATTGGACCACAGACGTCTGAATGTATTAGCTCAAGTGGTTCCTTGGCCCTTTCGCCTTTTGCAAAGAAAGGCCTCTTAGTCATTTTACCTTCAAGACCAGATTCACAAACTGGTAGAAGACTAACTTTTAGCTCTTTTAAAGGACCTTCCTTTACCAGTCTGTTAATTCTGTCAAGGTTGACATAACCTAATCTAAGGTGCCATAGGTATGTTTCATTATTAGAAGAAATCTTTTGCTTCTTGGGTTTAGGTTGTTCAACTTTGAACATTTCGGTATTGAGCAGTGCTTTTTCGTTGGGCCTTAAGGTGTAAAGCCCATTTTCTAGATGCGTAGAACAAATATCCAAACAATTTCTAGAAATATTAACATAATTATTATTAAAAGAAACATTAAACATTTGTTCAAACAACCTGGAAACAGAAATCAAATTTCTGCGAAAACAAGGAATGTAATAAACATTGTCTAAAATTAAAAACTTATTTCTAAAATAAAGTTTAACAACTCCCACTGCTCTTGCCGAAACAACCTCTCCTGTTCCCACTCTCATCGTTTGTTCCCCGTCGGCAAGCTCCCTTGAAGAACTAAGCATCTGCAAAGAAGAACAAACATGGTTAGTTGCCCCTGAATCAATTATCCAAGGTGAAGTATCATCTTCAACTAAACAAGCTTCTAAAATGAGTAAATCTGATTTACCGTTGTTCTTCTTTTCTTTGAGCTCCTGAAGATACTTCTTGCAGTTTCTCTTCCAGTGCCCAACTATGCCGCAGTGGAAACATTTTCCTTTAGGCTTCTTTTGGTTGGAGCTCTTTTTGTTGTTGTTGCTTTTGTTCTTCTTAGGTTGCCCTCCATTCTTAGACTTACCACTTCCTTCAGTCCCCTTCCTCTTCTTATTCTTTTGGGCAGAAGAGGAGGGTTCAGCTTCTGCAACATTTGCCTCAGCTTCTTTAGTCTTTTCTTTCGAAATAGACTCGAAGGTTTAAAGCTCATTAAGCAACTCAGTCATGTTATATTTCAGCTTGTTCATGAAATAGTTGCTTTTGAACTGAAGGAACGTAGGGGAGAGGGTTTCTAAAATCATCCCCACCTGTGTGGCTTCATCTATCATAGCCCCGTTGACCTCGGCCTCATGGAGATAGTTAACCATGTTGAGAACATGTTCTCTGACCGAAATCCCTGCCTTCATTTTTGCATTCATTACTGCCTTAACGGCTTCGTGGCGAGCCTTTTCAGAAGGTTTACCAAACATGTCTTGCAGAGACTGCAATATCTCATAAGCGGTCTCCATGCTTTCGTGCTTCATCCTAAGCACGTCAGACATCCCAGCCAAAAGAAAACAGTGGGCCTTACTATTTGCCTCGATCCAACGATCATATGCTTCCCGTACATTACGAGGAGCATTGGCAGCGGGCTCTGGAGGACATTCCTCTGTCAGGACAAACTTGTAACTTTCGCAAATTAGTACAATGTTCATGTTACTCTTCCACTTGACAAAATTATCTCTGGTTAATTTTTCATTTGAGAGAATTGCGATGATTGGATTAGACATTGTTGCTGTAATAAATAAATAAAATAGCATAAATTAAAATGGTTGCATAAATATCATAAATATATGTTTTGGAATAGTAAAGGTGATGCATGATGCATATGAAAAACACATAAAATATTTTACTAATTCCACGATTATTCAATTTTAATAAATAAAGTGCCGCCGTAGGGTAGGTCAAATTATTTATGAATTGAATTGAGACATTCTCAATTAATAAATATATTCAAAATATCTCATATTTTTTATATTTATTAATAACCGTTTATTTTGGTCAAGATATAATTAACAATTTAATTATGTCTTTATGAGTGTAACCCACTATTTTGGATTTTAACAACTTAACTCAAAATTGTCGCCGTAGGGTAGGTCAATTTTGAAATACATTATAAAATCCTATCTCAAGGAAGCCAACCTTGATATTGATTTAAATGGACACCCGTAGGGAGGACGAAATCAACGCGTCGCGAGGCGCCACCTAAATCTCACGGTGTTGTACTAATAGTGGAGACCGCAGGTTATATTGTCATATTACCTTCTCCCACTCATTATTTTAAAAGATGTGTTTTATCTTATAAAACATCATATGTTTCATAATTCTAGTAGATAAAAACAATTTTTAATTACTAGATTATATTATGTGTTAATAGAATCTCATTCTATTTACACTTAAATAAATTACCAGATTTTCTAAAAATCTAAATTTATTATGAATTGTCTAAGTTACCAAATATTAAACAATTTAAAATTAGATAACTTAAAATTAATGAGAATTTTACCAAGTCTTAACTGTTAAAACTAAATTCACATTATTTGGTTGATTAATAAATTAAGATTCTATAAAACCAACCCAATTAATTTAATCTCATTAAATTAATGCTAACACATATTAAATCATTTTATAAACTCCTTTATAAAAATAATATGCTAAGCGTATGCATGTTATGTTACAATAACTATAAGTGAGCACTTTCCTAGATGACATGTTATCATGCATGAACATGTTATCACAATCATCACATGAAAATAAACAATGAATTTTTGACCGGGTCCTTTTGGATAATTAAAATTACAACCCAAAAAAATAAAAAATAAAAAATAAAATTACAGGGGTCTTCTTGTAATTTATACATAATTCCCTGCTCCAATTTTGCAGTCTTCATCAAGTGGTTTATTGTGCAACAATTTGCTGGATTACCTTTGAAATCTGATAGGCCCACAGTTCTCAACTGGGCCAAAAAATCCAATGGACATCTTTTTCTTCATCGCTCCACGTGTAGCAGGTGAAAGAGAGGAGAGAAGAAAAAATAATAATAATAAATTACAAAAAGCCTATACCCCTTTATGGGTTTACACAGATTGATCTAATCAAACTGAAAATAAAATTATTAATCCAAAAGCACCATATAATTAACGACCAAAAATCCTTTCATCAAACAACCATTCATCACATGAATAAGAATTAACAAAGATGCAAAGTGCCCACAAACATGCATCAAAAACATGATATCATCAAAATAAAATCATGTTTAATTAAAATTATATATGCTATAACCCGCTCTGATGCCATTTGTTGGAATTAAAACATGAAACGCAGCGGAAGGAACGGATCGTTGACAAACAAAAATTTTTTGAAAACTTTGTTCATCGGGAATAGATATATAATTTTAATTACAGAAAGCCTTAGGAATTTTTACTAACCTTTTGAAGACTATCAGGGTATCCTAGCTTTCCTCTTTGACACCACGATCTTCCAAACTAGGCCTCCACACCCATGGAAAGACGAGTGGCCGTCAAACTGCAAGAATGAATTTTCCTCACACTTTTCTGAATCTACTATGTACTCAACACATGAGATAGCAGACCTTTTTCTTTAGAGAAGAACTCTCAGTTTTTCTCTCTAAAAATTATGTGAATAAAAATTACTGAGATAACTGTTATCTCTCTCTTTTTATAACTGAGCCATTAGTAATTTTCCCCTTTCTTTTCCTTTCCTTTTTTTCTTTTTGTTTTCTTTCCCGAATCCTTATTCGTAAGTTTACATAAAGTTTTTTTTTTTTTTTGACTTTGACAGAATCACAACATGTGATTCAGTTTATATATATATATATATATATATATAAGTGAAACGTGAAAGGTTCACGCCTGCACTTTTTTTTTATAATATTATATTAATATATATATATATTAATATGTTATAAAATCTTATATATATATAAAAAGATTTGGTTCAAAACCATATATATATATAAATCTCCATTCAAAAATAAATCACATTTATTTAAGAATAGATTTTAACAATAATCAATTAATTAACTAATGCTCAGTTAAATGTGATAACATTTATCACATTACATTATGTGTCACAGAGAACATTTTTCTGTGTCACGTTAATAATTCAAGTGTGAAAAAATTAATTCTGAATTCAAAAATTCTGAATTAAACATGTATAATTCATTCTATGCAAAAATCCAATATAGTGTTACAGATGTGGTATTGGGGACCTATGGACCTATAACCCAAGCTCCAATAAATTTGACATTTAATCAAACTCTTTAATTAATGTGCCAAATTTATTAGTTTCAGTATTACTCCACTAAAAACCTGAAACTGAACTCTTGAGATTACAGTGAAATTACTCAAAGAAAATTAACGAGTAGTCCATTGATATAATCATTACATATAAGTCAGTCCTCCATAAATAGTTCATAATAAGAGCTAGGTTCAATTTCCGTTCACCTCTCTTATTACATCTTTATCCTTGAGTTCCAATAATTCTCTAATGAATAATTAATTCATAATCTTTTTATGAACGAGCGCTCTATTGTTCAAACCTTGAATTATCACTCAAGAGAACTATTTTTCTAACTTCGATAGGGAGGGAATGGATTCCATATCTGTATAATATTATTCCCAGCCATTTATTACTTTATGTTTCCAAGATGCTAAGTTATAATCTGTGCTTAGACAAATCTTACCATGCAAGTCAAAAAACATAATGTAATAAATAGGAGTCTAATAAATACTCAGGATTAAGACTGTCAAATATATGATCATCATAGTGATAAATTTGAATACTCTATTTGTAACGGATGATTATTAGAGATTCATAATTTATCTGGTCCAGTCCTATATAATCTCATTATATAAAGTTCCTCCAACCCAATGTCTCTACATGAATAGTCCGGATAATGACTATTTCATTTTAGATGAGATTGGACTGTACTTGTAATTTTTAATTAATTATTACGGACTATTTAGATTATTATCTATAAATTTTATCTCTAAGGAAATAACATTTATATGCTAAATTTATAGTCACATAAATAATCATGGAATTTTCTTGATGTTTATAAATGTATTCATAATACATATAATCAACCAAAATAATAATAAATGTCATTTTATTTATTTATTAACAATATGTACAATGTTACAGCTTTTAGGGCACCAAACCTAACAGTTCGGCCTGTTGAACTGGCAAAATTTGGGGACCCAAGAATTCGAGTTTCGACATGCCTAAACTCAAAATCAAATTTTAAAACTTGTTTTTTAATGTATAGATCATAAAAATCACATAGAAAGCATAGAAAATCATAGTAGAATAAATTTATATCATTTCCCCCAAATTTAAACTCAATTTCACCTTTGATTTGAAAATCAAAGAAAAATGTAAAACCTTAATTAAATAATTTTTTGTTCAAATAAAGCTTAAATCCATGATAAAATAAGTCCTATAAGCTTAAATTTAACATTATCTAAGCTCACCAAACTTTGGATTGCAAAATCCATAAAAATTCAATTCGAAAATCAAAATTTTGGAGAGCAAAAGGGCTAACCTCAAATCAACCATTTGAAGAGGATTCTTGGCTTCAATCTTGTTTCTTGGCTTCAAATCAACGAGAATAAAACTCGGAATTTAAGAATTTTCACAAAGAAGAGGGAGAGAGATTTGCATAGAGAGTGATATGAGAGGGAGCCGAGAGAAACAGGAAAGAAAAGGAAAGGAAAACGAGAGAAAAATGAGAGAAAAATAGAGAGCGAAAAATAAAAGGTCAAGGACATTTTCGAAATTATGGGGAAAATGTGGTACAAAAATATCACTTGTTATTTTAAAAACTAAAAATCAAATTTTAAATATGACAAATGCTACAAAATTTTAAATAACTGAAAATTAACATAAAAAATTACACTGGCATACTTTATAATTAAGCTTAACATAACTAATCTTACTTTAAAATTCGAGGGTGTTACATCACTCCAAGTTAAAAAATAAAAAAAAAAACAAATATTATTAAGCAAGACTTGTGTGGGGCTTACTGGTCAGTTATTTGTTTCATGTTCAAACCTTTGAAATTGTGTAAACTTTTATGTTTTTGGTCAGCATAGCTCCTAAGTAGTAAAATAAATTGTTTACCGCAAAAGGGGAAAAATGTGAAGCCTAGCAAGGAGAAGGGATAAAAAGGCAATGCACACGAGAAGAAACAATGCAACAGTACGAGGACAGAAAAGGAACAAGTACAAGGCTAAAAAGGCTTAAAAAAAGGGTACCCCTTATAAAGCAAGTAATAATTAAATTAAGTCAATAACTTTACTTTTGTAGATAACTAAAAATCATAATGTAACTTTTATTTAATGTCGAAAAGGATGAAGTTAGGATGTCAAAACAATTTAGTTGTTATACGATTTTCTAAGATATTACTAAGATAATATTTTCATGATTTCCATTGAGCAATCTATAATAGTTATAGAATCTTCTAATTATTACCAAGATTTTATATACATATACAAAGATTTTATATACATAACTTGCATTAAGCATATATGCTATATCATGACAATGTGCACATTTTTTTTTTTTTCCCTACAATTGACCCTTTCCACCAATTGGTTTTATCTCTAGAGCAGGTACTTCAGTAGCTGTTCCACCAAAAAAATGAGCTAACAAACTAGCACCCACACTGCCCTTCAAACTTTCAAATTGATGATTTTCCTTTATGGTTGATCTTGACGTTTGGAGCAATTTGTTGAGGGGCTTTAGTTTATCCCTTTCATTCCTTTCTCGCATAAGCGCTATTTTTTTCTCACTGCGTTTTCACTATGAGTTTTAATGTATGGCTTTTGACAAGGTCTATTTTAGGGATTGACTAATTTCATAGTTATAGATTTGGCTTAAAACATCAATTTCGGTTAGTTAAATCTGGGATAACTTTCTTCTGGGTTCCTAGATTGGGATAGTTTTCCCTTCGGAGTTGTATTTATTTTAAATTTTCTTTAAACTTTTTCTTCTATTTTATTTTAAGAATATTAAATAAGAGTTTGATATAAGATGGGATTGCTATATTTCTCTTACCTTTTCCTGATGTCAGTTGCTACTTCTTTTTATTTTCTATATATATATACTCTCAAAGAACATATATATAAATATAATTTAAGAATTTTCAATATTGTGGCATTTGTCAACGAGTGTACAAAACACTTATTTCGGCTAACATTTATGGAAAATTCTTCCAGCTGTTTCCTATTTTGCAATTATTGTTTTTTTTATTTTTGTTATTATTATTTTTTAATTTGAAAAGGATTGAGTGATAAGCATGTAAGATGAAGATACTAATAGAGTGCCAATATAGTTAGAATGCAATATCCTTTATACTTGTTGCTTATTGTAATCTATTCAAAAAAAGATTAGTACTAAAGTGAAATGATCCATAGTAAGTATGGTGTTTTATTTGTTTTGTAGATGTCGTGGAACATCTGGAATACTAGCTGAAGGATCTTGACGTAGGGAAGCATATGAGAAAAATGCACACAAAAATGGATACATTCTTCCTAAAATCCGCTGAATTTCCAATGAATTCATTGTATGAAAATTAACTAAATTTTCTTGACAATTTATTTATTTATTTTTATCTCTCGAGGCTATATAAATAAACGCCCAATCAAATAGTCCGGACTGGATGTGGACATACATTAATGTCATGCAATTATGTGACAATATTGAGTATGAAATATTTATTTTAGTAATTAAAATAAGTAATGTGCGTTAATTATTTGTTGTAATTGCTGAACTAAATAATTATGATAAGTATGGAAAAAAATTAATTTATTATCAAAATAAATATTTATAAATTTTAATTCCAAAATAATTTCCAAGATTTAAAAAATGTCCAACTGTGATTAGAGGAAGTGTTAAGTCCTGAAATATAATTTATTACCCTCGCTACTAGAAATTTACACTACGCTTATATGACGACCGTTTTTTAAAAACTATCATGATAAGGGAGAAAAAATGGAAACGAGTTTGCTCAAGAAGACGAAAACCGTCGTGGTAGTCGGAGAGGTCTTTCATAACGGTTTTTAGGAAAAACGGTCATGGTAGATTATGTTATTCACAACGGTTTTATGTTAAAATCATCATGTAAGATAAACTTTCTATGACGCTTTTTCATTAAAACCGTTGTGGAAGGTATGTTAAAATCCCTACTCCAGCCGACAATCAGACACGAATCACAAACCCAGCTCTCAATAACACATCTAGAACCTCTCAAAACTACAGTTGCCATCCCTATCTGCTTACATCCTCCTTAATCTCCTTCTTAATTGCAAGTGTTTCATTAGGTATATTTATAAATAGGTTTAGATTTCGTTGATTAGCTTTTTGGTATTTTAATTTTTAATTACAATCAGTTAATTAGATATGTTAGGTATGATTAATTTATGGATCAATTAGTATTACTGATTAATGTTTATTGTTTTGTGGGTATGATTAGTTATTTGGACATAGGTATGATTAATTTGTTGATTTTTTAGAATGATTAGTTATTCAGATATAATGGGTACGATTAATTTGTTGTCTTGTGGATGTGATTAGGTTGTGAAATTGTTTTTTATTGAGTTGCATAATATATATTTTGATTTAGGACTTGCAAAATGGATAGGAAATAGAAGTGGGATTTTCGATTGACTAGAGAATACATGAATGGTATGGAAGAGTTCTTGAATTTTGCCAAAACTCATGCCCAATGTAATAAAATTTGGTGTCCTTGTGTTCAATGTGGAAACCATATATGTCATTCAATTCCAATTGTTAGAGAACATTTATTTCAAATTGGGATTTTAAGTAGCTACCAAATATGGCATTTTCATGGCAAGTATAAGTTCAATCTAACTTTAGTAAGTAAAAAAAAGGAACCTATTGTAGAAGATAATATTGATGATCATGACAATATGGTTGACATGGTCAATGATTTGGAAAAACCCTTTTCACACCATTCGGACTTATTTGAGACAATGATGATGAATGATGCAGAGACACCAGTGAATGATGCTGAGACACTCGTGGATGATGGATCTTGACATAGGCCGAATGTATGTATCATACAAAGTTACATAGTGGAGGAATTGGTTGAATTTTGCTCCAAGTCTTTGTGCAATGTGGATGCAATTGGGATGCCAAAGGTAGTAAACAATGAGTCTAGGGGACTATCTATTGGCAATCCTTCCTTGGTAAATAGAGAAGAGTGAGAGCAAGCTTCTCTACTTGCACAATGCTAATGAAGTGGAGCTTTTCATTGAGGTGCACATGAAAGAATTAAAAAAGGCAAATCTAAAAGGAGAAAGAAATGAGAAGTGGTTGCAAGAGGAATACAACCAGACCTTTTGGGAGTGGATTAGAGCACACATCTATGCCAAGTACTCTACATCACAAGATAAAAGCGTATCATAATACTTAAAGAACTTAGCTAGAGGACCATCATCTGTAGTTACAAGGTATACATTGATACGAACCACACCAACCATGTGACGAAACCCGATATCAAATCTGGAATTTCGAACCCTAAGACCTCTCAAGTTGAGTGAAACCGCGACATGTTGCTTAGCAAAGCAAGAACCTTGGTATGATGGAGACGCCACAAAGGGGTATAGAAAGTCCATTTGATAAGTCAATTGAACGCCACAGGGAATTCCTTGATAAGTTCAGAAAAGTTTCTTCAAGAACTCAAGAAGAATAACTCTCAATATGAATGAACATCAAAAACTATATTGCATAATCTGAAAGAGGGCCTTATATGGCTGAAATTCTTCCTAATCTACGCTTAATGAAAGAAATGCCAAAATAAAGCCCTAGGATGGAATTATTTAACTTAGGATTCCTTCCTCCTATTCACGCCTATAATAAAGTTGAAACAAAGATTCTAAATTTCAAATTCTGAAACTAAAACTTAAACTAAAATACGATTACAAAGAATTCAAATCTTGAACAAAGAATTCAAATCTTGAATTTTTGCTGGAGACACCACTCCTACATGTGTATGTGTACAAAACAAACATGCAAGTTGGCCATGCAAGGACTCAATGTGTGTGTACGGATGATTGGCAACCTTTCGGCTCTACTTTGATGAGTAAAACCAGCCTTTGCTCACCCTCAGTAGTGAACACACTCTCTTCTTGTTGTAGAACTCTCTGGACCAGGTTATTCAGCTCTTCTTTGAATCTTTTAGCTCAAGCCCTCGTCACCAGACCAACTGGAACTTGAATTGGATCGTGAAAATTCCTTGTAGCCTTGATGTTCTGATCAAGATGACTTGTCTTGGTCATCGGAGTGGGACTTCGGGAGTAGAAACATTGGTATATTGTCATAGATGATGATGATGTATTAGATCGAGACAAAAGTTGAATTGATTTGATTAATAATTCTATTTGTTCAAATCAATTAACATTAGACAATCATATGTGTTATGTCTTAATCTTGAAATGAATTAATGGGCCCGTATTCTCGACTTGTGTCTTTTGATGTATCAAAGGGTAATATCCTGATTTAATGATGGTATGCATACTGATACGTTCATGACATGACTTTTTATTGACATAAACCCATTATTCATAGATAAAGAATCCGTAGTTCTTTTGTAGAGTGAATGATACTTTCTTATAGGTATTATTCTGTAATTAGAAAACTAAGGCACTCAACCATTTGAATATATTGGTGTAACAAAATAGTATACTATTTATGGAGTCTAAGTTTTCCAATAGTGAGATAATGAAACATGAGATAAAAATAATTAGAAAAGTAAAATGAAATTTATCCTTAAGTCGATCATGAATATCCTATGGGGATGTTACCATTGGAAAACAAGACGCATCGGATTTTTAAAAAAATTTGAAATTAGAGTATTTTTTAAAATACAAGTTGACATGCTAAATACATAAATTAATAACAGATCTTATATACCTCTTTTGTATACAGAAAGTAGCAATAATCTGTGAAGAAAAGACCATTCTGAAAGTGCCTTAACCAACTAGTATTTTTTGCTATTCTGATACAAACCCTGCCAAGACCTAACACGACCCTAACCAAAATTGGTCTCCAAGGTCAAAGTTCCTAGTCGGTTTTGAATGGAACCGCGACCCGATGTCTAACAAGAAGCACGAACCTTGGTATGTGAGGATGCCACAATCAGCTATGGACAGACTGATTGATGAGTCTATGAATGCCATGGAATTTTCTAATAAGTTCGAGTAGTTCATTTAAGAACTGATGAGAATTAAAACCTCAAATTGTGTGTGTAAAAACTGATCTCCATTGAATAAAATTCATTACAATATATAGTGGTTTCCCCTTTGTGAGTTTTCAGCTCCTAATTACCCATGGAATTTTGCAAATCAATTACCAAAAAAAACGTCTAATCTAAAGCAAATAAGGTAACTTCCCTCAATGGCTTAAAAACCTTACAATAATAGAAATAAAAAAAATGCATGTTTCTAAAAGAAAAGGAAACTAGACAATAAAGAGATAAATAGCTGATTCTTCTCGCCACTTGTCATCTCAAAATGGGAAAGTAACTGAAATGGAAGTAGCTTGATTATTTGCAGCCATATGGTGCTAATCACTTGTTGATTCTATAAACACGATTACTCAGTCCCTTCTAGAACTTGAATCATGCATTTGTTGGTTTGGATGTCACATACAATTCCCTCAATGGGCCTCCATGCAATAGCTTGAGCCCAAGTTGCTTGAATCAACCCAATAAGTGCTGCTTTGAACTTCTTAGCATGAGCTCTCATAACCGGACCAATGGGAACTTGTATTGGATCTGACTATGTCTCATCCCACGTGCTGTTGTTTGTGCTAACGATGTCCTCATCATTCCCCTCCTCTTGAGAGGGATTTATCCTCAAATCGTCGACTGCATCAAAAGGACTTAGATCACAAACATTAAAGGTGGCACTTACACCATACTCACCTGGCAAGTCTAGCTTGTACACATTATCATTGATCCTTTTGAGAATTTGAAAAGGACCGTCCCCTCTAGGCCACAGCGTGGATTTCCTTTGTTTCAGAAACTGTTCCTTGCGTAAGTGCAACTACACCCAATCGCCGGGCTCGAAGACGAGCTTGTGACGCCCTTTGTTGGCTTGTTTGGCATATTGTTTAGTCCTTCGCTCGATGTTGAGTCTTGCCTTCTCGTGTATCTACTTAACAAGGTCAGCTTTTCTTTTTCCATCTAATTTCACACGTTCAGACAAAGGTAATGGCATTAAATCTAAAGGAGTTAAAGGATTAAAACCATAAACAATTTCAAACTATGAAAATTCAGTGGCAGAATGAGCAGATGGATTATAAGCAAACTCAACATGTGGTAAACACTCCTCCCAAGTTTTGATGTTCTTTTTAATGACAGCCCGTAACAAAGTAGACAAGGTTCTATTCACAACTTTTGTTTGACCATCGGTTTGAGGGTGACAAGTAGTCAAAAACAATAGCTTAGTCCCTAACTTAGCCCACAAAGTCTTCCAAAAGTAGCTTAAGAACTTGATGTCCCTATCAGAAACAATTGTCTATGATGAAGTCTCACAATTTCCCTAAAGAACAAATCAACAACATTAGAAGCATCATTTGTCTTGTGGCATAGAATTAAATGGGCCATCTTGGAGAACATATCCACGATCACAAATATCAAGTCTCTTCCCCGTTTAGACCTAGGCAACCCTAACACAAAATCTATTGAAATATTAGTCCAAGGTTCACTAGGTATTGGTAAAGGAGTGTACAAACCGTAGGGCTACACTCTTGATTTAGCCTGCCTACAAGTTACACATCTACCACAAAGCCTCTCAACATCTCATTTCATATGTGGCCAATAGAAGTGTTCCTGCAACACTGCCAAAGTCTTCATTACTCCAAAATGTCCCATCAATCCTCCCCCATGGGATTCTCTCACTAGCAAATCTCTTAATGAACAATTAGGCACACACAATTTATTCTCCCGAAACAAGCATCCCTCATGCCTAAAGTATTTACTACTAGCAAATCTCTGACAAGCTTGATACTTAGTACTAAAGTCACGGTCATCAGCATATAATTCTTTAATATGTTCAAAACCCAATAGTTTAGTATTAAGAGTTGAGATTAAGACATACCTACGAGAAAGCGCATCGGCAATGATGTTTCCCTTACCTTGCTTGTAGCGAATGACATATGAAAACGTCTCTATGAATTCCACCCAACGAGCATGCCTCTTGTTCAGCTTGTGTTGGCCCTTCAAGTGTTTCAGGAACTCATGATTGGTGTGAATCACGAACTCCTTAAGCCATAGGTAGTGCTGCCATGTCTCTAATGCCCGAACCAATGCATACATCTCTTTATCATAAGTTGGGTAATTAAGAGTTGCCCCATTTAGCTTCTCACTAAAATATGCTATTGGTCTCCTTTCCTGCATTAAAACGGTGCCAATTCCAACACCTGAAACATCACATTTAATCTCAAAAGTTTTAGAAAAATTACGTATAGATAACAATGGAGCATTAGTCAACTTCTCCTTGATTAACTAAAATGCCTTTTCTTGCTCTTCTCCCCATCTAAACCCAACGTTCTTCTTAATCACTTCAGTCAGTGGTGCGACTATAGTACTAAAATCTTTCACAAACCACCGGTAGAAACTAGCAAGTCCATGAAAACTCTGTACGTTTCCCACACTAGTTGGACTCGGCCACTCCTAGATGGCTCGCACCTTTTCTTCATCAACCTGTGTATCTTGAGCACTAACAACAAAACCAAGAAACACAAGCTTATTTGTGCAAAAGGTATACTTCTTGAGGTTAGCATACAACTTCTCCTTTCTAAGCACATCCAAAATAGATTTTAAATGCGCTACATGTTGGTCCACGTCTTCGCTATAAATGAGTATATCATCAAAATACACAACAACAAACCTGTCAATAAATGCACGTAATACATGATTCATTAAACGTATAAATGTACTTGGAGCATTAGTTAAACCAAATGGCATTACTAACCACTCATACAGTCCATATTTTTTCTTAAAGGCAATTTTCCATTCATCACCCTCTTTCATGCATATTTGATGGTATCCACTTTTCAAATCAATTTTTGAGAACGCAGAAGCACCATGTAATTCATCCAACATATCATCTAAACGAAGAATAGGATGGCGATACTTTACCGTGATATTGTTAATGGCTCTGTAATCTACGCACATCCTCCATGTCCCATCCTTCTTAGGCACGAGCAAGACTGGAACGGTGCACAGGCTCATACTTTCTCTCACATACCCCTTTTTTTTCAACTCACTGACCTGTCTTTGAAGCTCTTTTGTCTCCTCAGGGTTGCTTCTATAAGCCGGTCTATTTGGAATGGAAGCGCCAGGTACAAAATCAAACTGTGTGTTCTATTCCCTGCATTGGCGGCAAACCATCAGGCACCTCATCTAGAAATACATCCTCAAATTCCTACAACAGAGAAACAACAGAACTAGGCAATGCAGGGCCAAGTTCGTTAGTGTTTAAGAACACCTCTTTGTACAAAAGTACAATCATTGGCTGATTTGAAAACAACGCCCTTTTAATCTCACAGCCTCTCGCATAGAAGTTTGTTTTTCTCTCTACTTTTCTCTCATTGGCTAATTGTGAACTTTTTTCATGCCTCTCAATTTTCTCTCCCTTGCTCTCTTTGCTCTCATTTTTCTTGGCCATCTCTTCCTTTTTTCTCTCACTGGACGAACGCTCTCGCTACACTCCCACTCTTGATTTTTCTCCACTCATCATTTTTTTTTATCACTTTCTCTCTGTAAGCTCACTTGGTCTTCATAGACCTGTTTTGGTGTTAATGGAACAAGAGTGATTGTTTTTGACTGTGAACAAATGAGTACTTGTTGGTGAACCCATCATGTTTAACTCGTCGATCAAATTGCCATGGTTTGCCTAATAACAAGTGCCCAGCTTGCATCGGAACCACATCGTACAAAACTTCATCTTCATATCTTCCAATGCGAAAAGAAACTAATACTTGCTTATTCACCTTTACCTCACCACTATCATTTAACCATTGCAATTTCTAAGGTCGAGGATGCTTACTTGTTAGTAGCCCTAACTTCTCTACCATGGTTGTGCTAGCAAGGTTAGTACAACTCCCACCATCAATAATCACACAACATACCTTGTTTTGGACGTGGCACCTAGTGTGGAAGATGTTTTCCCATTGCACCTCTTCTTCTTCTTCTTTGGCTTGCACACTTGAAGCTCTCCTTGTAACCAACAATTCTCCTTGGATAGTGCAGTCCTCATCGTCAGCATCCTCTAATGAAGGCATAGAATTGTTGTCCGAATCCTCGTCTGTTTCAATCTCTCCATTGTCGTGCATCACCAACATTGGCTTGCTATGTGACCCCTGCCTTGACATTTAAAACATTTAATATCATGATTCCGAGTAGTGAAAGAATCAGATTTACCTTGATTCCTATGGCTAGCCACCTCTTGTTTTTGGTCAATCTTTGGCTTGGTGTTGGGTTGCTTCTCATCCTTCTTCCATTGGTTCATTTTCCAAGCAGATGTACTCGGGTTTTGGCTAGGACGTGTGTTATTGCCCCTAGGGAGTAAAAATGTAATACGTTTTTGGAGACATTTTTATCAATAAAGAATTTATTTATTTACATATACCAAATCTTGACCTCTTTATGTTCATATTTGTTGAATGTATGTTAAGCAAATCATAGTCTGAGACTGTCGATTAAAACCTTTAAGAATTGGGCATATGATGGACTGATTATGCAGAAGACACGATTCTTAAGGTGACAGTCTAAAACATATGATCCGTAATCGAGGGAATAAAGTTAGGCACTTTATTCATGCAAAGATTGTTATGTTCTCTATATCCCTATTGGGAGATGGTTTGTCTTGACCATCATAGTTGGACTCCGTGAATAGAAACATTGGCACATTGTCATAGGTGACAATGTGTTGGATTGGGACACAAAGTGAATTGATTTGGATTAATAATTCTGTCTTGGAAAATCGATTCACTTTAGACAATCATTTGTATCGTATCTTAATCCTGAGATGGATAGTGGGCCCGTTATCTCGACTTATGTCTTTTGATGTACCAAAGGGTGACTCCCACATCTCAATAGTGGTATGCATGCTGGTACATTGGAGGCATGACTCTTGATAGCGTAGACTTGTTATTCATAGATATGGAATCCATAGCTCCTCTTTAGGAGTAATAATATCCTCTTATATGCGTTATCCTGTAATTGGAAAATTGGAGCACTCAACCATTTGGATACATAGGTGTAACTGAATGGTATACTATCTTTGGATGGTAAGTTTTCTAATGGTAAGATAATAGAACGTAAGATAAAAATAATCAGGAAGGTAAGACAGAACTTGTCCTTAAGCTGATTATGGATTATCATATGGGGATACGATACACTTTGATATGTCATGGAGACTTAGCTATACGGGCTTCGTAATTCTATAAAGTTTGAAAGTGTAGCTCCAAGGTTTTAGTGGAGTAGCGTTGGAGTTGATAATTGTGAAATGTATATCTGGGATATTAGGTTTCATAATTATCGAGAGCTTGAACTTTATAGGTCTATTTTGGTCCCCTTTGCTAGCTCACAAAATCCTATAACGATGCGGCGTGCTTTTTCAATAATTGGTGACTTAAGTCAAATTTATCATATTGGTTTAAAATTTAAAAGAATCAAATAATTCATGTCTGTTTATTGGTTAAATTAATTTTGTAATAAAATTAATTTAGGATAAACTTGTTGAATTATGGGGATCGGATAATTCTTATCTGTTTATCGGTTGATTTAATTAGATAAATTAAATCAAGATAAACTTGTAGAATTATTATGAATTAATTTATTAGAGATTATCTTGATAAAGTTTGTTTTGATCAGATAACTTCTCTATTGGGTTATTTGAATCAAAACTGAGACTTTATCCTATAGAATCTCAAGTGGAAAATAAAAGATTCACAGAGATATTTACGCTATAGTTTGGCCTGCCGAGCTACGTGTTTGGCCTGCCAATGGGGCATGTTCGGCCTACCGATCAGCGATAGATAAGATTACACGTTTTCATGTAGATCTTATCAAATATTGATTCAAACTTGATTTTGTTCAAGTTTTTGAGACGTAATCTGATAAAGACTGACCCCAGGACTAATCACTATATAAAGGGAGTAAGTCTCAAGAGTGATATTCTTTTGGTGAGTATCTAAAAACTCCCTGAGAGCTTTTGTTCACAAATCACAAACACTAGCTTTGGGTTCTCTTGATTGGTTGGAAGGAGAGTCACCGGTGGAAGAGCTATACATGTGAGCCCACACTCACTCCGATTGTGGATAGAGAATAGCAAAAAAGACCAGTTGGTTGAGGCTCTTCTAGAACGTTACTTCTCTTCACGACTCGCGAAAGTTCTTCGGTACATAAAGGTTAGTAAGATCTATTTAATTTATACATATAGCATGTCAAACTTGTGTTTTGGAAAAATACTCTGATGTTAAAATTTTTAAAACTTTCACTGCACACCTCACACTGATTTTTTCCAATAGCGAGTATAGACTACGGTATCATGAAGACTATGATCAAGTTTTGATATATCATGTAGAGGCGACCACAGCTCTTGTTCAGATGGTGAAGCAAAATCAGTGGCAGGATCAACATTTACAAGGGATTTGAATGCAGATTCAGAATGGAGAGCAGTTTGAAGAATGGAGTGTGCATGCAGATGGATTGTTATATTTCCAGGAGCATCTTGTAGTTCCAGCTATTGCCGAGGTGACGAAAGCCATTTTGGACGAAGCCCATAGGTCTCAGTTTGCCATTCATCCAAGGAGCACAAAGATGTATCGTGATTTGAAGAGGCAATATTGGTGGAGAGGCATGAAGAAAGATGTTCGAGAGTACGTGGCCAAGTGTACGATGTGTCTTCAGGTGAAAGCCGAGCATCAAAAGCCTACAGGGCAGCTTCAGCCGCTTCCTATTCTAGGGTGGAAATGGGAGCATGTGACGATAGATTTTCTCACAGGGTTACTGAGGACGGAGCAGCGGCATGATGTAGTTTGGGTTGTAGTCGACAAGTTGATGAAATCGGCGGATTTCATTCCATTCAGGTCGACATGTTCGAGGAGGATTCCTGAGGATTTGTATCTGCAAAACATAGTGAAGTTGCATGAAGTTTCTTTGTCCATCACTTCTGATCGAGACACTAGGTTTAATGCTAAGTACTAGAGGAGTTTTCAAGAGGCTTTAGGTATGGATTTGAACTTCAGTACAGCGTTTCATCCTCAGACTAATGGGCAGTCTAAGCGGGTTATTCAGATTCTCGAGGATATGTTGCGTGCCTATGCGTTAAACTTCGGCGGGAATTGGAAGAAATATTTGCATCTAGCGGAGTTCACGTACAACAATAGCTATCAGGAGAGTATTGGTATGGCACCGTTTGAGGCGTTGTATGGACGACCTTGTCGGTCACCGATGTGTTGGGCCGAGCCTGAAAATAGGGTTATTCTTGGGCCGGATGAGATCCGTGATAGCAATGAGAAAGTCGTTGTGATTCAAAATCGATTGAGGCTAGCTTAGAGTCGACAAAAGAGTTATGTGGATAGAAGACGTAAACCCTTAGAGTTTGCGGTAGGAGATTTCGTTCTCTTGAAGGTATCAACTCGTAAAGAAACTCTGCGGTTCTGGGTGAGTGGAAAGCTTGCACCGAGGTATACTGGACCGTTCGAGATTGTTAGACATGTATGCCCTAAGGAGTAAAAATGTAATACGTTTTTGGAGACATTTTTATCAATAAAGAATTTATTCATTTATATATACCAAATCTTGTCCTCTTACGTTCATATTTTTTGAATGTATGATAAGCAAACAGTAGTCTGAGACTGTCAGTCTAAACCTTAAGAATTGGGCATATGATGGACTGATTATGTGGAAGACACGATTCTTAAGGTGATGGTCTAAAAACATATGATCCACAATCGAGGGAATAAAGTTGGGTACTTTATTCATGTAAAGATTGTTATGTTGTCTATATCCCTACTGGGAGATGGTTTGTCTTGACCATCGGAGTTGGACTCCGTGAATAGAAACATTGGCACGTTGTCATAGGTGACGATGTGTTGGATCGGGACATAAAGTGAATTGATTTGGATTAATAATTCTGTCTTGGTAAATCGATTCACTTTAGACAGTCATTTGTATTGTATCTTAATCCTGAGATGAATAGTGGGCCCGTTATCTCGACTTGTGTCTTTTGATGTACCAATGGGTGACTCCCACATCTCTATAGTGGTATGCATGCCGGTACGTTGGAGGCATGACTCTTGATAGCGTAGACTTGTTATTCATAGATATGGAATCCATAGCTCCACTTTAGGAGTAATGAGATCCTCTTATATGCGTTGTCCTGTAATTGGAAAACTGAAGCGCTCAACCATTTGGATACATAGGTGTAACCGAATGGTATACTATCTTTGGATGGTAAGTTTTCTAATGGTGAGACAATGGAACGTAAGATAAAAATAATCGGGAAGGTAAGACAGAACTTGTCCTTAAGCCGATTATGGATGATCATATGGGGATACGATGCACTATGATATGCCATGGAAACTTAGCTACACGAGCTTCGTAATTCTATAAAGTTTGAGAGTGCAGCTCCAAGCTTTTAGTGGAGTAGCGTTGGAGTTGATAATTGTGAAATGTATATCTGGGATATTGGGTTTCATAATTATCATGAGCTTGAACTTTATAGGTCCATTTTGGTCCCCTTTGCTAGCTCACAAAAGACCAGATAATTCTTGTTTGTTTATCGGTTGTTTTAATTTTGGACAAATTAGAACAAGATAAACTTGTAGAATTATTGTGAATTGATTTATTTTCTTAGAGATTATCTTGATAAAGTTTGTTTTGATCAGATAACTTCTCTGTTGGGTTATTTGAATCAAAACTAAGACTTTATCCTTTAGAATCTCGGGTGGAAAATAAAAGATTCGCGGAGATTTTTTCTCGGTAGTTCGGCCTACCGGATGACGTGTTCGGCCTGCCGAACTGGCCTGATTGGCCTGTCAATCAGCGGAGATAAAATTACGCATTTTCACATGGATCTTATCAGATATTGATCCGAACTTGATTCTGTTTCGAGCTTTTGAGACCTAATCTGATATGGACTAACCCCAGGACCAATAGGTATAAAAAGGGAGTGAGGTTCATGATTTACTAAGATCAATTTGAGAGATTAATAGTGATACTCTTCTAGTGAGCATCTGAAAACTCCCTGAGAGCTTTTGTTTACAAATCACGAGCACTAGCTTTGGGTTCTCTCTGTTGGTTGGAAGGAGAGTCACCGGTGGAAGAGCTGTACGTGTGAGCCCATACTCACTCCAGTTGTGGATAGAGAATAGCAAAGAAGACCAGTTGGTTGAGGCTCTTCTGGAATGTTACTTCTCTACACGGATTGCGGAGGTTCTTCGGCACACTGAGGTTAGTAAGATCTGTTTAATTTATACATATAACATGTCAAACTTGTGTTTTGGAAATTACTCTGATGAAAAATTTTAAAATTCCGCTGCGCACTTTGTTTCCAACAGAGATCACTCAGCGTATTGGTGTGGTTGCTTGTCGGCTTGACCTTCCGCCCGAACTCTCTCATGTTCATGATGTGTTCCATGTGTCGATGCTTAGGAAGTGTCTGCCTGAGCAGGGTAAGAATGTTTCATTTCACAATGTGTAGGTTCGGGAAGATACGACGTATGAGGAGGTGCCGATTCAGATCATCGATAGGAAAGTGATCAGTTTGCGTCGTCGTGAGATACCATTGGTAAAGGTTGTGTGGCAACATCATGAGATTGATGAAGCCACTTGGGAACTAGAGTCGAGTATGCAGGAATTGTATCCACATTTGTTTTGTTTCTAAATTGAGTTGTAAATTTCGAGGGCAAAATTTCTTTTCGGGGTGGAGAGTTGTAACACCCTGAAATTTATTTAATGTTAATGTAATGTAAAATGATGAATTAGTGTGCCATAATTAATATTTCGACATTAATTTGATCATTTGGTTAAATTTTGAATTTTAGGTTGTTTTGTTAATTTAATAAATTCTAACGATTCCTTATTATTTTAAAATGTTATTTCGAGTTTTTAAAACACAACAGTTTGTAAAATGTTAAAAATATTTTGTTTTACAAAACCGTGGGCGGCACATGGTTTTCACATAGTAAAACCACCTACCGTTCCTCTCTATTTATTCTCTCTCCTCTCCCTCTCTTTGGTTCACTCTCTCTCTCTCTCTCACACCCGTGGTCTCTCTCTCTCTCGTTCTCTCTCGATTTCTCTCATTCTCTCTTATTTCTCTCTCAAATTTTTGAATCAAAATTCGAATCCAAGCTTTGGGTTAGCAAGAAGGAAGCTCGGGGACATGATTTGGCAACCAAGAACGTGGATTTAAAGCTTTGATTCGAGGTTAGTTTTGAAATTTCTAAACTTTTTCTAAATTTTCAATTTTCATGTATTTTTGAAATCTAAGTTTGTTTGAGCTTAGAAAACCCTTGATTTGAGTTAAAGGAACTTAGAACACCTAGAATCTAAGCTTGGTTTGAAGAAAAACGGATTCGATTCAAGATTTCTCATTTTTCCTCATTTTCTCCCATTTTTGGATTTTTGTGTTCAAATCTTGTTTAAATGAGTTCAAAGGTGTTCTATTATGCTTTTCTATCATCTATGATTGTTTTCCATGCCTGAGATTTGAGAAAAACAGGTTAAAATCAAGATTTAGGTTTTGGGAGACCCAAAATCTGTGGCTGGAAATTCTGGGTTTTTCTAGTTTGGCAAGTTGAACTACGTGTTCGGTAGGCCAGATTCAAAGGATCGGTAGGCCGGACTCATCCGTTCGGCAGGCCGAACCTGGAAAATGTCCGACCAACCGGACCTGATTTTTGACAGGCCAAACTGCACAGTTTGGCCGGCCGAAGCAGGGCGTCTGGCAGGCCGATAGGGCATGGGAAAATTTTGTGATTTTTCACCGGTTTTCACTTTTTTGAACCCCGATTGAAATTCCAACCTTGTAAAATGATTTTAAAGATACAAATGGCACACTAGGACATCATGAAATGGTTTAGTAATATAGAATGTCTCAAACTAGATATTGATCGACTTAGTGTGTATCTAGGATCGTTTGTGGTTCTGTAGAGCTAAGGTATAGCGGACTGGGATTACGGTGTGGGGTACCGACACGAGTATCAAGTAGGACTTTTACCCTATCTTTGCCAACCCAGTTTCAAAATGATTTGGCATTGAAAATGGTTTCTATAAAAATGTTTTCAACGATTAATTGAAAAATGAGACTTTATCGATTATTTTTATAAACCGTGAATTGAAGTGAACTTCATAATGAATGTTAATGAGAATATCTAGTAAATGGACTTTGTATGATAATAGAAATGAATATAAAGGCATGATGCCATATCAGAGATCGGGTCGTGTAGCGATCAACCTTAGGGGCAGGTCCTAAAACCCAGCTGGGCCACTACGGTGGTGATATCCTTATGGTTTGCCTAGGAAAAGAAAATAATGTATTTTTGGTCGACCGAATAAACTGTTTTGGGTAAGAATGGTTTTATTCAATTTATTTATTCAAGGTTTCTTTTAAATAATTCTTTGAATAGTGAGACTTTTCTTTAAATTAAATGATTTAGTACAATATGGTCCTACTGAGCCTTTCGCTCACATTTTCTTTGTTTTTCCTAAATTTCCCCCTCTAGGTGGATTTCCTCTTAGGTTCAGAGAAGACACTACAGATAGAACTCAGGAGCAGTAGAAGGACTAATAGATTATTTGTAGTAATTGATCAAGGCATGTAATGTTTTAACTCTATTTATACTTGGACTGTGGTTGTATTATTATATTGTGAGTACTATGTGTGTGCACAAGTTGTGGGTTAGTGGGACCCATACTCACGATTCTTTATTATTTTATTATTCGCTTAATGATTTCACCTGCTTAATGTTTATGAATTCTTTTATAAAATATTGTTTCGAAACTTTTACATTTTTATTATTTAATTTAACCCCCTAAAATTCTTTATTTTAATTAAATTCTCCTTTTAATTAATTTAAAAATCTATCACATCACCTCCCGTCACCCGAGGCGTGACATTGCTAGGGACTAGCAATAAGCTGGTTGGGGGGTGTGATGAGACTGTAAAAGTGTATATTTTATAGGGCTTAAATCATTTATTTATGCTTTTATTTCTCATTAAATCCTCTAATTAATAGCATTTTTGTGTTAACAAGTATTTTTGGGTCATAGTGTGAAAATGTGTTTAAAAACGTATTTTTAGTGTGATTTTATGTTTAATGGTATTTTCAGTAATTTTTAGAGTCATTTGGTGTGTTAAATAAGTGTCTAGTTTGTAAATAATTAAAACCGTAAAAATAATGTTGTGTGATTTTATTTTGAGTCATAAAATATTTGTAAATAAGTTTTGAATTTGTAAATATGTTTTAATATGTTTCTAGTCATTTCTAAAAATAATCTTCAATCTTACATCGCATATTTGTTAAGGTTTGTTAATTTTAGAATTTTTATCTATTTTTAATAATATTTGTGTATTTTAATGTAAAATAATATTTTTAATATTTTTGTAAATATTATGCTTGTAAAATAATTAATTTTAATATGTTTGTGAATTTTAGATTTAGAATCTGGAGGAAAAATGGAGCAAAACGACATCAAAATGGAAAAAATCAAACATCGAATGCATCAAAAATGATTAAAAATTTGAATTTGGATATGGAGGACATGTGGCGAGATTTTGGCCCTTGGATGAGCAGCCAAAATGATCTTGGCTGTCCAGAGTAGGGACGCATGTCAATGCGTCATCAGCTGCGTGCCTCTGATGGTTTCCACGTGGTGAGATCTTATTTGCGCATGCATCACATGCGCCGACAACTCTCACGAGCGTCAGAGAATGGTTCAGGCTACATCGGATCTTGTCACGTCCGGGAGTACGGGAGGTGGCAGATTATTTAAATTAATTAAAAGAGGATTTAATTAAAAATCGAGAGTTTAGGAGTTGGATTAAGTATAATATGTGAGGTTCATTAAAAACAACACCTTATAAAGGGTTCATATACACTAGGCAATTTAAAACATTAAACGAATAATAATTAAAACAATAAAGCCGCGAGCATGAGTCCCACAGACCCACAACTTGTGCACACACATGGTACTGACAATTTCATAAATACAATCACAATCCAAGTACAAATAAAGTTAAGATCTTACATGCCTTGATTTAAATAATACAAATAAGTTTACTAGCCCTCTATTGCTCCTGTGTCTTGTCCGAAGATTCCTCTCCAAACCTAAATGGAAACCACCTAGAGGGGGAAATTTAAAACAAATAAAACGTGAGCGAAAGGCTCAGTAGGACTACGTTTTATAAATAATTTAATTTAAAGAAACAGGTCATTATTCAGGAGTTATTTAAAAGAAACCTTGAATAAATAAATAGATAAATAAATAAACAATTTTAAGTAAAACCATTCTTACCCAGAACAGTTTACTTGGATAACCAGAAATATCATTTTCTTTTCCTAGGCAAACCATAATAACATCACCACCGTAGTGGCCCAGCTGGGTTTCGGGACCTGCCCTCAAGGTTGATCGCTACATGACCTGATCTCTGATATGGCATCATGCCTATATGTTTATTATCATCATCATTTAAAACCCAATTACCGAGTGTTGTCATTTACATTCATTATGAAGTCCATTTCAGTTCACGGTATATTAAAATATAACCGATAAATTCATTTTCAAACAACCGCTGAAAACATTTAATAGGAATCCTTTTCAAAGCCAAATCATTTTGAAAACTAGGCTACCAAGGAATAGGGTAGATGTCCTACCTCAATACTCGTGCCGGTGCCCCACACCGTAATCCTGGTCCGCTATACGTTAGCTCCACGGAACCACGAACGATCCTAGATGCAAACTAAGTCGATCAATATCTAGTTTGAGACATTCTATGTTACTAAACCATTTCATGATGTCCTAGTGTGCCATTTGTACCTTTAAAATCCTCCTATAAGGTTGGAATTTAAATCAGGGTTCAAAACAGTGAAAACAGGTAAAAATCACAAAATTTTTCATGCCTCGGTCGGCCTGCCGAACTCCCTGCTTTGGCCAGCCAAACTACACAGTTTGGCCTGCCGGAAGCAAAGTTCGGTCGGCCGAACATCCCAAGGTTCGACCTGCCGCACTGAAGAACACTGGCCTACCGAACTGGGAAAACCCAGAAATCCAGCCACGAGTTTCTCGATCCCCAAAACATAAATCTTGATTCTAACCTATTTTTCTCAAATCTCAGGCATAGAAAACAATCATAGTTGATAGAAAAACATACTAGAACACATGTGGACTCATTTAAACAAGATTTAAACTCAAAAATCTCAAAAATCTAAAAATGAGAAAATAGGGAGAAAATTGAAAAATCTTGAATCCAATCCATTTTTCTTCAATCTAAGCTTAGATTCTAGTTATTCTAAGTTCATTTAACTCAAATCCAAGGTTTTCTAAGCTTAAACAAACCTAGATTTCAAAAATGCACAAAATTGAAAATTTTGAAAAAAAATTTAGAAATTTTAAAACTAACCTCGAATCGAAGCTTCAATCCGCGTTCTCGGTTGCCAAATCATGTTCCCGAGCTTCCTCCTCGCTAACCTGAAGCTTGGATTCGAATTTGGTTTCAAAAATTTTTGAGAAAGGTACGGAGAGAGGAGAGATGGCTCACGGGTGAAAGAGAGAAAGAGAGAGAGAGTGTGTGAAATCAGGGAGAGTGAGGAGAGAGGAGGAAGAGAGAATAAATAGAGGAAAACGGTGGGCGGTTTTTACTGTGTGAAAACCATGTGCCGCCCACGGTTTTGTAAAATGGAGTATTTTTCACATTTTACAAATTGTTGTGTTTTAAAACTCAAAGCATTATTTTAAAACAATAAGAAATCATTTGAATTCATCAAATTAACAAAACAACCAAAAATTTAAAATCCAACCCAATAATCAAATTAATGTTGAAACATTAATTATGGCACACTAATTCATCATTTATATTACATTAACATTAAATAAATTTTGGGGCGTTACAGATCTTGTGCGGTCGTGTCCACTTGTTCTCATCCTTCCATCCGTAAGATCTCATTACCAAGACTGATCGAATGGTCTTCAATCTCGGTCCCACTGGTCTTGTCTGGGCCCATTTTTGCGCTTGTCTAGGAGCCATTGGATCGCGATATTAACAATCTAGATTATGTCCTTTGGATATGATCAACATCCGCGTCACGCCAGATCTCAACCAACGTGAACCAGCACGAAAGAAAAGAAAAAAAAATCATCACATGAATCTTGTGATGAGGGGGGCCTATGTGACTATACTTGGATCAATTTGATCTGAGTTTTTCAAAAGGAGAATAGTAAAAAAATAATTAGTAAATAAGTAAATGGTGTCATTCAAGGCCTATAAATACCAGGCATTTTAACGCCTGGTTCTCTATCCGTCACTTGGCCTTCAGGCCATTTCCTCCTTCATTCCCTCTGCTGCTGAGTTAGACTCAGCAGTATTCCCTTAGGTAAAAATAATAAAATAATGTTTAAATTAGTGAGGGAGTCTGGTGAGGCAGAGAGATAATCTTATATGCATAGTACTTTGGTACGAATTTTAACTATATATCTGCTTTGTAATGCTTATATTTTGTGGAATAAATTATATTTCTTTGTTTTTAATAATTATTATTAATGTTGTTATGCTGCCCAATTCTTGCATAAATTCAGTCATGCTTTCTTTATGTAATTTAATTGTGTTGCATAATTAATATTAATAATACTGAAGTCATGCTCGTTTATTAATTTGAGTTTTTGCTGCATTATAGACATAGACTGACACACTGAATTCTTGGTAATTCTTGATTTATTGTAGACAGAGGATGGCATAGTGTATTCTTAAACCAATTAATAAGATGGGGTGCTGCTGAAATTAATGCAATAATTTATTCCATAAAAATATTTTCTATCTTACAATTATGTTGATTATAATTGAGTGACAGCAGTTATAATTTTCATAATTAGTGCATTTAATCATTAGTGAGAGATGATTATTTTGCTACTTTTATAGGAAGACCCTTGCTGCATTATGGCTTGCTATATTGTTGCTTTCGGTTGACTTATAAAAATAGTAAAAGTGCTTGCAATTAACGAGAAAAGATATATTAAATCAAATGCTTTAGATAATTATTAATAAATAGGTGAAAATTCCATATCAATTATGAAACATACAAGAGATCCTCTAAGCTTCACCACTTTAATTTAATAATTTAAATTAAAAAAAAACTGCAAAAATATTTCTTTCATTTTAAACTTAGTTTTGAAATACCGCTTGCTTTTTTGAACGTTTATTTTTAACAATCTTCTGAGTTACAAACTTTTCACCTCCCTGTGGATACGACAACCTTTGTATACTACAAACGTCCGCTGTTTAAAAAAAAAATGTTTCGGGGCGTTACCAGATGGTAACTATGGCATCCCATGAGTGATCGTTGCAGTTGGTAAAACTAATGAACTGATAGGTGACGATTAAAAAACTAGACTTGCTGAACTAACTAGACTCATATTTAGGCTGGAACCAATAGAGGAATCATTGTTAGAAAAGCTTAAATCAGCATGTATAGAACATGAGGATGTTAGAGTAGATAGCCTAAGGATTAAAAAATGTAATTGTTTTTAAGACATTTAATCAATAAAGAATCATTATTTATGTGATATATGAATATTGCCCTCTTTATGCTCATTTCTACTGAATATATGACAAGCAAACAAAATTTTGAAACTGTCATTCTAAACATTCAAGATTATGCATAAGATTGACAGATTATGTGAAAGACATGAATCTTAAAGTGATAGTCCAAATATGAAAGGTCCACAATCGAGGAAATAAAGTTGGGCACTTTATTTATATAAAGATTGTTATATTGTATACATTCCTAACAAAAGATAACTTGTCTTGGTCATAGGAGTAACACTTCATGAGTAGTGGCATTGATATATTGTCATTAGTGACGATATATTGGATTGGGACTAAAGTTGAATTGATTTAGTTAATAATTCTATTTGAATAAATCAATTCACTTTAGATAATCATATATGTTACATCTTAATCTTGAAATGAATTAATAGGTCTGTATTATTGACTTGTGTCATTTGATATACCAAAGTTGACATTATAACTTAATTAAAAGTATGTATATCGGTATATTGGAGACATGGCTTGTAAATGACGTAGACTTGTTATTTATAGATATGGAATCCATAGCTTTTTTATAAAAATGTTATTCTTTCATAGGCATTGTCCTGTGATTGGAAATTGGAGCGCTTAACAATTTGGATACATATGTGTAACTAAATGGTATACCATTTGTATTGGTTATAAATAGTAAGTATTCCATTTGTATTGGTTATTTGATATGAAATTATCTGTATATGACATTTTTAATTAGATAGCTTCTGCATTGGGTTGTTTGAATTAAAACTGAGACTCTAGGAAAGGCACCTGAGTCAAATAAAGTGATAATTATCCAATTAGTTAAAAAAGGGTGTATCGGATAATTCTTTAGAAACTAAAAATGCCTAATAGGTTTTAGACACTTTGCGACAGTTGACTGCCCCTGCCACATCAACATTCCATATGATGTGATTTTGTTGCAAGTTTTGACCCAAATTCAAATTTTGTTGCAATTTGATAAGAGCAAGCACCCTACCAACCACTATATATAGGGTACGTGTTCCTATAATTATTTAGCTCACTTGAGAGATTTAGAGAGAGTTTTTCAGTGAGAGAAACTCTACAACTGTTGGAAACAAAGTGCGCAGCGGAATTTTTAAGATTTTTCCATCAGAGTATTTTCCAAAACACAAGTTTGACATGTTATATGTATAAATTAGACAGATCTTACTAACCTCAGTGTGTTGAAGAACCTCCGCAACCTGTGTAAAGAAGTAACGTTCCAGAAGAGCCTCAACCAACTGGTCCTCTTTGCTATTCTCTATCCACAACCGGAGTGAGTGTGGGCTCACACGTACAGCTCTTCCATCGGTGACTCTCCTTCCAACCAATAGAGAGAACCCAAAGCTAGTGTTCGTGATTTGTTAACAAAAACTCGCAGGGAGTTTTCAGATGCTCATTAGAAGAGTATCACTCTTAATCTCTCAAATTGATCTCTGAGTAAATCATTAGACTCACTCCCTTTTTATACCTATTGGTCCTAGGGTCAGTCCATATCAGATTAGGTCTCAAAAAATCGAAATAGAATCAAGTTCGGATCAATATCTGATAAGATCAGCGTGAAAACGCGTAATCTTAACTGTCGTCGGTCGGCAGGCCGAACTTTCTGATAGGCAGGTCGAACAGGCCAGTTCGGCAGGCCGAACACGTCATCCGGCAGGCCGAACTGCCGAGAAAAAATCTCCGCGAATCTTTTATTTTCCACCCGAGATTCTAAAGGATAAAGTCTCAGTTTTGATTCAAATAGCCCAATAGAAAAGATATCTGATCAAAACAAACTTTATCAAGATAATCTCTAAGAAAATAAATTAATTCACAATAATTCTACAAGTTTATCTTGTTCTAATTGTCCAAAATTAAAACAACCGATAAACAGACAAGAATTACCCGAACGCAATAATTCAACAAGTTCATCTTGAACTAATTTTCTTACATAATTAATTCAACCGATAAACAGACATGAATTATTTGATTCTTATAAATTTTAAACCAATCTGATAAATCCAACATAAGTCACCAATTATTGGAAAAGCACGCCGTGTCATTACAGGATTTTGTGAGCTAGCAAAGGGGACCAAAATGGACCTATAAAGTTCAAGATCATGATAATTATGAAACCCAATATCCCAGATATACATTTCACAATTATCAACTCCAACGCTACTCCACTAAAAGCTTGGAGCTGCACTCTCGAACTTTATAGAATTACGAAGCTCGTGTAGCTAAGTCTCCATGACATATCATAGTGTACCGCATCCCCATATGATCATCCATAATCAGCTTAAGGACAAGTTCTGTCTTATCTTCCCGATTATTTTTATCTTACGTTCCATTGTCTCATCATTAGAAAACTTACCATCCAAAGATAGTATACCATTCAGTTACACCTATGTATCCAAATGGTTGAGCGCTCCAGTTTTCCAATTACAGGACAACGCATATAAGAGGATATCATTACTCCTAAAGAGGAGCTATGGATTCCATATCTATGAATAACAAGTCTACGCTATCAAGAGTCATGCCTCCAACGTACCGGCATGCATGCCACTATAGAAATGTGGGAGTCACCCATTGGTACATCAAAAGACACAAGTCGAGACAACGGGCCTATTATTCATCTCAGGATTAAGATACAATACAAATGATTGTCTAAAGTGAATCGATTTGCCAAGACAGAATTATTAATCCAAATCAATTCACTTTATGTCCCGATCCAACACATCGTCAACTATGACAACGCGCCAATGTTTCTATTCACGGAGTCCAACTCCGATGGCCAAGACAAACCATCTCCCAAAAGGGATATAGACAACATAACAATCTTTACATGAATAAAGCGCCCAACTTTATTCCCTCGATTGCGGATCATATGTTTTAGACCATCACCTTAAGAATCGTGTCTAATCATCCCATCATATGCCCAATTCTTAAGGTTTAGACTGACAGTCTCAGACTACTGTTTGCTTATCATACATTCAACAAATATGAACGTAAAGAGGACAATATTTGGTATGAATAAATTCTTTATTGATAAAAATGTCTCCAAAAACGTATTATATTTTTACTCCTTAAAGCATACATGTCTAACAATCTCCCACTTGCACTAACTGAGCAAATACTGCAAATGTCGCATCCCCATAGCTTCCACATGCCTCTCGAAGACTCTCCCAGTAAGTGTCTTCGTGAATGGATCAGCTAAATTGTCCTCTGATGCGATCTTGCACACCGTGACATGCCCGCTCTGAATGAAGTCCTTTATCACATGATACTTCCGATCAATATGCTTACTCTTCTTGTGAAATCTTGGTTCCTTAGCATTAGCTACCGCCGCACTATTATCACAGTACAGTGATACCGCCTTATCCATACTAGGAACTACCTCAAGATCCCCAAGGAACTTGCGGAGCCACACTGCTTCTTTCGAAGCATCACTAGCCGCCACATACTCGGCCTCCATCGTTGAATCTGAAGTGCAATCTTGCTTCGCACTTCTCCAACTGATGGCACCACCACCTAGAGTAAACACAAACCCCGAAGTTGATTTCTTAGAATCCAGGCAGGATTGAAAATCTGAATTAGTGTATCCTAGAGGAGTTAAATCCTCACCCGAATACACAAGCATATACCCTCGAGTCCTTCTCAGGTAGTTGAAAATATGCTTTACAGCAACCCAATGGTTTGGTCCTGGATCCGCCAGAAATTGACTCACAATCCCGACCGCATAGCCAATATCCGGTTGAGTGCAAAGCATGGCATACATGAGACTACCCACCGCTGAAGCATAAGGCACCTTCTTCATGTATTCTCTTTCTTCATAAGACTTTGGAGAGTCTTTCTTAGAAAGAGTAATTCCAGACCTAGATGGTTGCCCACCATTCTTGGAATCCTGCATTGCAAACCTCCTGAGAATTTTATCTATGTAGCCTGCCTGTGACAAAGCTATCATTTTGTTCTTCCTATCCCAAAATATCTGGATACCGAGAACAAAATTAGCCTCACCTAAGTCCTTCATGTCAAACTGCTTGGTCAACCATAATTTGACCGATGACAATGCCCCAACGTCATTGCCAATTAGCAGAATGTCATCTACATAGAGTAGTAGAAAAACCACCTTCCCATTCTTAATGTGTTTGTAAACACATGGTTCATCCACATTTTGTGAGAACCCATAAGTCTTGATCACTTGATCAAATCTTATGTTCCAAGAACGAGAAGCCTGCTTAAGTCCATAAATTGACTTTAGCAGCTTAGAAACCTTACCCTCTTGACCCTCGACCTTGAACCCATCTGGTTGTTCCATATAAATGGACTCATCAAGATAGCCATTCAGAAAAGCCGTCTTGACATCCATCTGCCAAATCTCGTAGTCAAGAGCGACAGCTATGGACAAGAGAATCCGGATGGACTTAAGCATGGCTACAGGCGAAAAGGTTTCCTCATAATCAATTCCTTCCTTTTGCGTATAACCCTTAGCTACTAGTCTAGCCTTAAAGGTTTCGACCTTTCCATCCACTCCTCTTTTCCTCTTGTAGATCCATTTACACCCAATGGGTTTTACCCCTTCGGGAAGATCCACAAGCTCCCCGACCCGATTAGTCTCCATAGACTTCATCTCTATGTTCATGGCCTCTGTCCAGAGTCTTGAATCAACATCCTCCATAGCTTCTGCGTAAGTATAAGGATCCCTGTCATGTTCATCCGGTTCAGCCAAAAAGACTTCCCCATTGAACATATACCTCTCAGGTTGACGCCCGATCCTCCCATTACGCCGAAGCCCCAGAGGTTGTTGTTCAGGTTTGTTTGGTTTTTCTACACTGATCGGAATGGTTTCATTCGGAACCTTCAGAGTAAACAGATCACCCCTTAACTCCTCTAGCACCACTTTGCTTCGAGGTTTAAAGTCGTTCATGTAACTCTCCTCAAGGAAAGTTGCATTAGTTGAAACCACGACTTTATTTTCCTTTGGGTTATAAAAATAACCCCCTTTAGTCCCTTTTGGCTATCCTACAAACACGCAAACTTCTGAACGTGCTTCCAACTTATTTGGATCCTTAAACAGGACATGAGCTGGACATCCCCATATGCGAATATGGTTTAAGGATTTCTTCCGTCTTGTCCACAACTCGTGAGGAGTTTTAGGAACCGATTTTGAAGGCACATTGTTCAAAAGATAACATGCGGTTTGTAGTGCATATCCCCAAAAGGATAAAGGCAATGATGAATAACTCATCATGGACCGAATCATGTCCAACAAAGACCTATTCCTTCTCTCCGCTACGCCATTCTGCTGCGGAGTGCCCGGCGCAGTCAAATGGGATAAAATCCCATTCTCTAACAAGTGTCCCAAGAACTCATCAGAAAGGTATTCCCCACCTCGATCAGATCAAAGTGCCTTTATGGGTCTACCCAATTGCTTTTCCACTTCAGCCCGAAACTCCCTAAACTTATCATAAGTTTCGCTTTTGTGGTGCATTAGGTACACATACCCATATCTTGAGTAATCATCAATAAAAGTGACAAAGTACTCATACCCTCCTCGTGCCCGGATGTTCATCGGTCTGCAAACATCACTATGCACAAGTTCTAGAACCCCTTCGGCCCTATTGCCTTTAGACCCGTATGGTCTTTTGGTCATTTTACCCTCCAAACAAGACTCACATTGACGTATAGATTCCACCTTTAAGTGACTTAAAGGTCCATCCCTTACCAACCTTTGAATCCTATTCAGGTTAATATGGCCAAGGCGCAAATGCCAAAGATAAGTCTTATTAGAGTGGGAAGTTTTAAGTCTTTTTGAGTCATTATCATTTATCTCAACATTAAGCAATAAGTCCATCTTAGGTTTGATAAAATATAGATTATTTTGCATCCATCCAGAACAGATAAAAGATTTGTTTTTACGAATCACCACTTTTTCATTAAAAGATACCACGTAGGAGTCTTTAAATAAAGAAGATACATAAATTAAATTCTTTTTAAATTTAGGAACATAAAAACAATCTCGCAAAATTAAACTCCTATAATTATCAAAATAAAGATGGACATCTCCCACTGCTTCCGCTGAGACCAAGGATCCATCGTCCATCCGAAGCGTTAAGTCTTCACGAAGTAGACTTCTCGTTTCTTTGAATCCCTGCAGAGAAACACAAACATGATTAGTTGCACCGGAATCTATGACCCAAATGTCACTAGATTCCTCAACCAAACAAGTTTCTAAATATAGAAGATCACACCTACCTCCCTTGGAAAGGAAGTCCTTGCAATGCTTCTTTATATGCCCGACCTTACCACAGAAGAGGCACTTAAGCTTCTTTGGGTTCTTCTTCTTCTTCTTCTTGCTCTTGGTAGCAACAGGAATAGAAGACTTACCACTCTTGGCCCGTCGCTTCTTTCCATTCCCAGAGTTAGGATTGGAACCAGAAGCAGCTACCATATTGGCCTCTCCACCAGCAAGAGACTCCCTGATCAGCAGTTCAAACTCCTGTAACTGTTTCATCAGTTCTGTTAAGGTCATATCCCGTCTATTGCTTAAATTAAAAGTAGCTCTAAATGGAATAAATTCCTTAGACAGAGTCTCAAAGACCATAGTCATCTGAGTTTCAGCATCGATGTCAGCTCCATTGGTTTGAGCCTCAGCGAGGTAACCCATCACCAACATCATATGCTCCTTTACAGATGTCCCCGGTCTCTGTCTACAGTTTAAGAGTTTCCGAAGCGCCCCTTGCCGCTTTGTTATGGCTTGGCCTCCAAACATGTCCTCAAGATTATCCAAGATCTGTTTCGCAGCCTCATAATCCTGATGTTGAGCCTGCAGCACATTGTTCATGCTAGCCATAACATAGCAGCGGGCCTGATCATTAGCATCTTTCCAGCGATCGTACGCTTGGAATTGCTCATTACTTGAGTCTCCCGTAGGCTCGGGAGGACAAGGAGTTGTCAGTACATATTTCAGTTTCTCAAAGGAAAGGACGATGTCCAGGTTCCGTTTCCAATCATTATAGTTCTCACCGGTTAATTGGTTTTTGTCAAGTATCGATGATAAAGTGTTTTTAGACATTTTCAATCTACAATAAAGAATCATATACCAAACATAAGCAAACATATATAATAATTTAGTAAGATAACACAATCATGTAAAATTATACAAATGTGTTTATGTGTCAAAACCTTTAAAATATCACAACCTTACAACGATAATTCCCAACTCAGAATTCAACAAGCTCCTAGGGGAGTCATGCCAAATTCAATTAGGAACACGGATCCCCTCCTGATTAATATATGCCATCCAGGACCCGTATGATCCAGCATATACTAATAATCGTTTCTTTGGCCATTAATTTTATTAACAGAGCTCCTAGGGGAGGTTAATAGTAAAATTAACGTGATTGTATAACCATCGTTTTAATATTTTATTCCATGATTTATAATCACCACCTAGGGGTGTACAACCATAAATCATACTAAAATACCTTATCCTTTCAGAGATCCAATCTGGTACATGATAGAAATCCCTTCCTAGGGGTCAGGACCACCATGTTCTTCCTATGGACCAACAATGGAGGCCTTAGGTTCTCTCTTCGAAAACCTTCTCCCACTCAATCTTTTGAAGTCAAGGTTTTATTTTAAAATTATGCATGAACAATTTTAATATGAGCGGCACTCCCTATTCTATATGGCATGTTATCAATATATATGGTAAATCATATTATAATGCAGACAAGCAAAGCAATCAAGCAAAGCTACAAGCATAATAATAATAATAACCGTAATATTATGGTTCTACCCTAGAGAATAGAAAACTAAGATTACAAGAGAATAATCAAGACATTTATCGATTCTTCATCCTTGAATCCTCAAGCTGTATCCTTCTTCATGTAATATCCATCTTCAAGTCCTCAATCCCGTATGAATCGAACACTTCATATTTCCGGTCATATCCAAATTTAATGTTTCTCAGAATTGTCCCAAAAATAAAATTCAAACTGCAATGGAAAAATTGCACCTTTTCTGGACACCTGGCAGCTCTCGGTCGGCAATCCGATCTGGGTGATCGGTCTGTCGATCAAGGTGGTTCGGCCTGCCGAACATGAAGGTTCGGCATGCCGGTAGAGCACCAAAATTTCTGCCCCACTGTCGGCTTGCCAGACCGTACGTCTGGCCTGTCGATTTGTGACCTTTGGCCTGTCGAACTGTGAGGTCCAGCATGCCGACCGAGCAGAAGAAACCTTAATCAAAAAAATACAATTTTAATGCAATTCATCAATTTTATTTTCAACAATTCAAAAACATAAAATTAGAGACTTAGGAAATACCTGGAGGCGCCATCATCAATCTTTAAGATCCGACTTCTCGTTCCGTCCTCTCCGAATAATTATTTAATTACAAAATTCTCACAAATTAAAAATTAAATAACAATTCCAAGATGGAGATGATAGTCCGCCATCTAATTACATGAAAAACCTATATACACATTCTAACCTCTAAGGAACCATAATTAATTAATAAACATTCACCACATAATCCATGACAACATATATATAATATAGAAACCTAGAGTGCCATCTCTCTATAAAATTCAATTCAAGCATAGGAGAGACTAAGATCACAAAATTTATGCATATAACATGATCACAAACTTGCAAATTTATGTAAAAACCTTGGCTCTGATACCAATTATTGGAAACAAAGTGCGCAGCGGAATTTTAAAAATTTTTCCATCAGAGTATTTTTCAAAACACAAGTTTGACATGTTATATGTATAAATTAGACAGATCTTACTAACCTCAGTGTGTTGAAGAACCTCCGCAACCTGTGTAGAGAAGTAACGTTCCAGAAGAGCCTCAACCAACTGGTCTTCTTTGCTATTCTCTATCCACAACCGGAGTGAGTGTGGGCTCACACGTACAGCTCTTCCACTGGTGACTCTCCTTCCAACCAACAGAGAGAACCCAAAGCTAGTGTTCGTGATTTGTGAACAAAAGCTCTCAGGGAGTTTTCAGATGCTCACTAGAAGAGTATCACTCTTAATCTCTCAAATTGATCTCTGAGTAAATCATTAGACTCACTCCCTTTTTATACCTATTGGTCCTAGGGTCAGTCCATATCAGATTAGGTCTCAAAAAATCGAAACAGAATCAAGTTTGGATCAATATCTGATAAGATCTGCATGAAAACGTGTAATCTTAACTGTCGTCGGTCGGCAGGCCGAACAGGCCAATTCGGCAGGCCGAACACGTCATCCGGCAGGCCGAACTGCCGAGAAAAAATGTCCGCGACTATTTTATTTTCCACCCGAGATTCTAAAGGATAAAGTCTCAATTTTGATTCAAATAGCCCAATAGAAAAGATATCTGATCAAAACAAACTTTCTCCAGATAATCTCTAAGAAAATAAATTAATTCACAATAATTCTACAAGTTTATCTTGTTCTAATTGTCTAAAATTAAAACAACCGATAAACAGACAAGAATTACCCGAACGCAATAATTCAACAAGTTCATCTTGAACTAATTTTCTTACATAATTAATTCAACCGATAAACAGATATGAATTATTTGATTCTTATAAATTTTAAACCAATCTGATAAATCCGACATAAGTCACCAATTATTGGAAAAGCACGCCGTGTCGTTACAGGATTTTGTGAGCTAGCAAAGGGGACCAAAATGGACCTATAAAGTTCAACCTCATGATAATTATGAAACCCAATATCCCAGGTATACATTTCACAATTATCAACTCCAACGCTACTCCACTAAAAGCTTGGAGCTGCACTCTCAAACTTTATAGAATTACGAAGCTCGTGTAGCTAAGTCTCCATGACATATCATAGTGTACCGCATCCCCATATGATCATCCATAATCGTCTTAAGGACAAGTTCTGTCTTACTTTCCCGATTATTTTTATCTTACGTTCCATTGTCTCACCATTAGAAAACTTACCATCCAAAGATAGTATACCATTCAGTTACACCTATGTATCCAAATGGTTGAGCGCTCCAGTTTTCCAATTACAGGATAACGCATATAAGAGGATATCATTACTCCTAAAGAGGAGCTATGGATTCCATATCTATGAATAATAAGTCTACGCTATCAAGAGTCATGCCTCCAACGTACCGGCATGCATGCCACTATAGAAATGTGGGAGTCACCCATTGGTACATCAAAAGACACAAGTCGAGACAACGGGCCTATTATTCATCTCAGGATTAAGATACAATACAAATGATTGTCTAAAGTGAATCGATTTGCCAAGACAGAATTATTAATCCAAATCAATTCACTTTACGTCCCGATCCAACACATCGTCAACAATGACAACACGCCAATGTTTCTATTCACGGAGTCCAACTCCGATGGCCAAGACAAACCATCTCCCAAAAGGGATATAGACAACATAACAATCTTTACATGAATAAAGCGCCCAACTTTATTCCCTCGATTGCGGATCATATGTTTTAGACCATCACCTTAAGAATCATGTCTACCGCATAATCATCCCATCATATGCCCAATTCTTAAGGTTTAGACTGACAGTCTCAGACTACTGTTTGCTTATCATACATTCAACAAATATGAACGTAAAGAGGACAATATTTGGTATGAATAAATTCTTTATTGATAAAAATGTCTCCAAAAACGTATTACATTTTTACTCCTTAGAGCATACAAGTCTAACAATCTCCCACTTGCACTAAGTGAGTAAATACTGCAAATTTCGCATCCCCATTGCTTCCACATGCCTCTCGAAGACTCTCCCAGTAAGTGTCTTCGTGAATGGATCAGCTAAATTGTCCTCTGACGCGATCTTGCACACCGTGACATGTCCGCTCTCAATGAAGTCCTTTATCACATGATACTTCCGATCAATATGCTTACTCTTCTTGTGAAATCTTGGTTCCTTAGCATTAGCTACCGCCGCACTGTTATCACAGTACAGTGATACCGCCTTATCTATACTAGGAACTACCTCAAGATCCCCAAGGAACTTGCGGAGCCACACTGCTTCTTTCGAAGCATCACTAGCCGCCACATACTCGGCCTCCATCGTTGAATCTGAAGTGCAATCTTGCTTCGCACTTCTCCAACTGATGGCACCGCCACCTAGAGTAAACACAAACCCCGAAGTTGATTTCCTAGAATCCAGGCAGGATTGAAAATCTGAATCAGTGTATCCTAGAGGAGTTAAATCCTCACCCGAATACACAAGCATATACCCTCGAGTCCTTCTCAGGTACTTGAAAATATGCTTTACCGTAACCCAATGGTTCAGTCCTGGATCTGCCTGAAATCGACTCACAATCCCGACCGCATAGCCAATATCCGGTTGAGTGCAAAGCATGGCATACATGAGACTACCCACTACAGAAGCATAAGGTACCTTCTTCATGTATTCTCTTTCTTCATAAGACTTTGGAGAGTCTTTCTTAGAAAGAGTAATTCCAGACCTAGATGGTTGCCCACCATTCTTGGAATCCTGCATTGCAAACCTCCTGAGAATTTTATCTATGTAGTCAGCCTGTTTGCTAAATCATGTAGCCGACCTCTTTCTTCATTAAGAATCGTGTCTACCGCATAATCAACCCATCATATGCCCAATTCTTATGGTTTATACTGATAGTCTCAGACTACTGTTTGCTTATCATACATTCAACAAATATGAACGTAAAGAGGACAATATTTGGTATGAATAAATTCTTTATTGATAAAAATGTCTCCAAAAACGTATTACATTTTTACTCCTTAGAGCATACATGTCTAACAACAACTCCCATACAATTAATGTTCAACATTAAGAACCTTAATTCTTGGTTCTCTCTTGTGGTTGGAAGGGGACGTTACCTGAGGGAAGACTAAATGACGTATACCCATTTGCATTCCAATCATGGAAAAGAAGAATAACAAAGAAGAATAGTTGGTTGAATCTCTTCCAATAGCAATTCTGTTGATATATATTCTATTAGAAGTGCAGTTTCTAGTGTACAAGTGGTACAAAGATCTATTATTAATTTATTGTACATAGCATGTCTAACTTGTTTTATGGAAAAAGGTTAAAAATTTTTAAAAATTTCGCTGCATAATTGTTTTCCAATAGAGGAGGCAAGAACATAGAATTCAGGGTAACTAGAACTCAAGGAAGAACCAACAGGAGGAGATTCATATGAAAATCCACTAGCAAAAGGAAATTGTGTTTCATTGAACACTTATTCCTTGTAATGTAAATTCAACCCAAAGAGTGTAAACACATATATATCCTGTATGATGTGAACAGACCAATGTATGCTAAACTCGATCTTGTGGGCATGATAAGGCCTTAAATGAGGATAATAGGCAGCACGAACACTTTAAGTTAAGTATGAACTGTTTTTGCTTGTAAACTATCTCAAAGGTGCATTTTACACCTAAGACATGAGTAGGTAACCTGTTAACAAGGAAGGCAATAGTTCTAAAAGCATGCCGCCTGAATTTCAAGGGCATAGAAGCTTGTGCTAACATAGTAAGAGCCATCTCTAGTATGCGACGATGTTTCCTCTTAACTCCACCATTTTGAGCATGAGTGTGTTGGACAAGGATGATGAAACATAATACCTTCACGCTATAAAATAGGTAAGAACTTACAAAATTCATCTCCCCCTTTTGTTTATAAACTTTTAACTCTTCTCTTAAAAAAAAACAGCTTAACATGAGCTTTAAACATGAAGCAAACCTATAGAGCTTCAAAATTTGCTTTAAAAGAAAAATCTAGGTATATCATGTACAATCATCAAGAAAACTCAAGTAGTAACGAAAGCAAATAATAGACAATAAGGGTGTCGGACCACAAACCAACTTATACCATCTAAATAGGAAACTCAACGTGAAAATCAAAAATGGGCAATGGTAACTGATGAGATTTTCCATGTTGGTAAGAGGCACAAAAATCGATATTATTTACGTCAGATGAAGACAAATCAACCAATGGAAGTAATTGCCTAAGAAACTTATAACATGGGTGACCAAAACGATTGTGCCATAGATTTACAGTACCATAATTTGTTCTATATACAACTAATGGTGTATAAAGTATATTACAAGTAGAAAAAGGTTTAAAACTACTGCTGTTTACATCTTTAATCAGAGTAGTGGAAGGAAACACTTCTCTATAAATTAGAACTTGACAAACAACAGTAAGAATTGAAAGTGTCTCTATTAATATTTGAAACCTCAACTTTGTAACATATTCAATTAATACAAACCCTGCTTACAAACTTTTATGAGAAAGACCAGCCTCGTTGTCTTGTCCTTAATTAAAATGGAATTATAAAAGAACTCAACTACGACATTATTATCATGTGTAAACTTAGAAATAGATTCTTAGTACTCTAAGTATATTGTTCAAATAAAGTAGTTGTAAAGCACTGTGAATAATAGAGGAGCCAATATGAGAAATAGACAAGGAAGTACCATTACCAATGATCCATAGCGCCACTATCAACATACTATAAAGAATCGAAAACTGTTGTAGAAGAAGTAGCATAGGCTTGAGAAGCTAGAGAATATTATGAAGAAGCAATATTGGGGCAAAGAATATTGTAGTGAAATCGAGAGTAGTAGCGAAGGGCCAAGTGTCCAATTTTGCCACAAATCTGATAAACCGACCTAAGATTACCTTGATTGCCATGGCCACGATCACAGTGACCACCATAAGTGTGAAAACCATCATTTCTATGAGAAGACTATGAGTTCCACTACTGGAGGAAGAGAAACCACCATTCTTGGATCCTTTTTTGCCATTAGTAACAACATCAGCAGAGGAATTTGAAAATAAGAATAGAGTACAAGCCACCATAGATTCTTGGCACATTTCAAAATTTTGCAACAAGAAATGAACCTTATAAGGAGAAATTGAATCAATTCAAGAAAATGAACCACAATAGGATCGTATTCAGATCATAATCCCATAATCCTCTAAGAATTTAAAGAATTAAATCTTCATCAGAGATGATTTGACCTGCAGCATTGAGATTGTCTATGATATTCCTCATTTTGAGAGTATAATCAATAATGCTCATAGATCCTTTCTTGACAGATTGCATTGAAGATGTAACTAAAGAAGCTGAGCTTTAGGATTTCCAAGAGCAAGTTGCTCAAGTGTGAGCCTTGTGAATGATTATGCTACTTATAAATCAAGCATCTTTTAAGCCTAAACATTATAAAAATTCTGAAACGTGCATGTTATTTTGATGTTTTTGGTCTAATTTTTTTGGGAAATTAATAAATTGGGGTTTAATGGACAAACGGCATTAAAAAAGAGCTAAACCCATGATTTTAGGTGCAAATAGAGTGGTGCTCCCATGGTGCATGCAACATGCTGGATGTGCACCTTAAGGGCCTAGCAAACCCCCTCGTGCAGCTGTGTAGGCTATAGGTGTAACACCCGCCTATTTTTATGTAATGAATTACGTTAAGTTGGTAACGACGTTAATGATATTTTATTAATAATTTATGTTATATGCAATGATATATGATGTTAATGTTACTAACTTTTTATGTCAAGTTTTATGACAGGTGACGACCACATGGAATCGTTGTGCTCAAGTGTTCATGATTATTTTAATGTATGTTTAATTATGATGCATGATGAATTGAATGTTTTAATTTATGGCATTTATGGACAGTTCGACAGGCCGAACAGTCTGCCCAAGATCGGCAGGCCGAAGGAAAGCATCGACAGGCTGAACTTGGTGGAACCGGTAGGCCGAAGGAGAAAATCGACAGGCCGAACACGGCTGACAAGCAGTCAGCAGAAATCTCTTCAAAATTCATGGCTGAGAAAATTACGTTAAATGAGTGATTTATTGTGATTAATTGGCACAATAATGGAATGTTTTATAAGTTAAGGAAAATAAAAAGGTTTGACTTTGCATTGATTTATGTTATTTAAATGGTTTCCTATTTTAAGAGGGCAAAATATGGTAAGATGTGATGATTTGTTTGACTTTCTTTTTCGTCTCTCCTTCCTTCACACTTTGGGCTGTCAAACAGTCAGAAATTCTGACTTACTAGAGGGCAATGATGTTGGAAACAAAGTGCGCAGCGAAATTTTAAAAATTTTCATAAAAGTAATTTCCAAAACACAAGTTTGACATGTTGTATGTATAAATTAGACAGATCTTACTAACCTTAGTGTGCCAAAGAACCTTCGCAATCCGTGTAGAGAAGTAACGTTCCAGAAAATCCTCAACCAACTGGTCTTCTTTGCTATTCTCTATCCACAACCAGAGTGAGTGTGGGCTCACATGTACAACTCTTCCACCGGTGACTCTCCTTCCAACCAACAGAGAGAACCCAAAGCTAGTGCTCATGATTTGTGAACAAAAGCTCTCAGGGAGTTTTCAGACGCTCACTAGAAGAGTATCACTCTTAATCTCTCAAATTGATCTGAGTAAATCATGAGACTCACTCCCTTTTTATACCTATTGGTCCTGGGGTCAGTCCATATCAGATTAGGTCTCAAAAACTCGAAATAGAATCAAGTTCAGATCAATATCTGATAAGATCCACGTGAAAACGCGTAATCTTGTCTCCATTGGTCGGCAGGCCGAACATTCTGATCGGCAGGCCGATCAGGCCAATTCGGCAGGCCGAACACGTCATCCGGCAGGCCGAACCACAGAGAGAAAATCTCTGCGAATCTTTTATTTTCCACCCGAGATTCTCAAGGATAAAGTCTCAGTTTTGATTCAAATAACCCAATAGAGAACTTATATGATCAAACCAAACTTTATCAAGATAATCTCAAAGAAAATAAATCAATTCACAATACTTCTACAAGTTTATCTTGTTCTAATTTGTCCAAAATTAAAACAACTAATAAACAGACAAGAATTATCTTATCGCAATAATTCAACAAGTTTATCTTGAACTAATTTCTTACAAAATTAATTCAACCGATAAACAGACATGAATTATTTGATTCTTATAAATTTTAAACCAATCTAATAAATCCGACATAAGTCACCAATTATTGAAAAAGCACGCCGTGTCGTTACAGGATTTTGTGAGCTAGCAAAGGGGACCAAAGTGGACCTATAAAGTTCAAGCTCATGATAATTATGAAACCTAATATCCCAGATATACATTTCACAATTATCAACTCCAACGCTACTCCACTAAAAGCTTGGAGCTGCACTCTCTCGAACTTTATAGAATTACGAAGCTCGTGTAGCTAAGTCTCCATGACATATCATAGTGTATCGTATCCCCATATGATCATCCATACTCGGCTTAAGGACAAGTTCTGTCTTACCATCCCGATTATTTTTATCTTACGTTCCATTGTCTCACCACTAGAAAACTTACCATCCAAAGATAGTATACCATTCGGTTACACCTATGTATCCAAATGGTTGAGCGCTCCAGTTTTCCAATTACAGGACAATGCATATAAGAGCATATCATTACTCCTAGAGATGTGGGAGTCACCCATTGGTACATCAAAAGACACAAGTCGAGATAACGGGCCCACTATTCATCTCAAGATTAAGATACAATGCAAATGACTGTCTAAAGTGAATCGATTTGCTAAGACAGAATTATTAATCCAAATCAATTCACTTTATGTCCCAATCCAACACATCGTCACCTATGACAACGTGCCAATGTTTCTATTCACGGAGTACAACTCCGATGGCCAAGACAAACCATCTCCCAAAAGGGATAAAGACAACATAACAATCTTTACATGAATAAAGTGCCTAACTTTATTCTCTCGATTGCGGATCATACGTTTTAGACCGTCACCTTAAGAATCGTGTCTAATCATCCCATCATATGCCCAATTCTTAAGGTTTAGACAGACAGTCTCAGACTACTGTTTGCTTATCATACATTCAACAAATATGAACGTAAAGAGGATAAGATTTGGTATATAGATAAATGAATAAATTCTTTATTGATAAAAATGTCTCCAAAAATGTATTACATTTTTACTCCTTAGGGCATACATGTCTAACAATCTCCCACTTGCACTAAGTGAGTAAATACAACAAATTTCGCATCCCCATAGCTTCCACATGCCTCTCGAAGACTCTCCCAGTAAGTGTCTTCGTAAATGGATCAACTAAATTGTCCTCTGACGCGATCTTGCACACCGTGACATGCCCGCCCTCAACGATGTCCTTTATCACATGATACTTCCAATCAATATGCTTACTCTTCTTGTGACATCTTGGTTCCTTAGCATTGGCTACCGCCGTACTGTTATCACAGTACAGTGATACCGCTTTATCCATACCAGGAACTACCTCAAGATCCCCAAGGAACTTGCGGAGCCACACTGCTTCTTTCGAAGCATCACTAGCCGCCACATACTCGGCCTCCATCGTTGAATCCAAAGTGCAATCTTGCTTCGCACTTCTCCAACTGATGGCACCGCCACCCAAAGTAAACACAAACCCCGAAGTCGATTTTCTAGAATCCAGACAGGATTGAAAATTTGAATCAGTGTATCCTAGAGGAGTCAAGTCCCACCCGAATACACAAGCATATGCCCTCGAGTCCTTCTCAGGTACTTGAAAATATGCTTTATCGCAACCCAATGGTTCGGTCCTAGATCCGTCTGAAATCGACTTACAATCCCGACCGCATAGCTAATATCTGGTCGAGTGCAAAGCATGGCATACATGAGACTACCCACTGCCGAAGCATAAGGCACCTTCTTCATGTATTCTCTTTCTTCATAAGACTTTGGTGAGTCTTTCTTAGAAAGAGTAATTCCAGACCTAGATGGTTGCCCACCTTTCTTGGAATCCTACATTGCAAACCTCCTGAGAATTTTATCTATGTAGCCGGCTTAAGACAAAGCTATCATTTTGTTCTTCCTATCCCGAATGATCTGGATACCGAGAACAAAATTAGCCGCACCTAAGTCCTTCATCTCAAACTGCTTGGTCAACCATAATTTGACTGATGACAACGCCCCAACGTCATTGCCAATTAGCGGAATGTCATCTACATAGAGCAGTAGAAAAACCACCTTCCCATCCTTTATGTGTTTGTAAACACATGGTTTATCCACATTTTGTGAGAACCCATAAGTCTTGATCACTTGATCAAATCTTATGTTCCAAGAACGGGATGCCTACTTAAGTTCATAAATTGACTTTAGCAGCTTACAAACCTTCCCCTCTTGACCCGCGACCTTGAACCCGTCTGGTTGTTCCATAGAAATGGACTCATCAAGATAGCCATTAAGAAAAGCCGTCTTGACATTCATCTGCCAAATCTCGTAGTCGAGAGCGGCAGCTATGGACAAGAGAATCCGGATGGACTTAAGCATGGCTATAGGCGAAAAGGTTTCCTCATAATCGATTCCTTCCTTTTGCGTATAACCCTAAGCTACCAGTCTAGCCTTAAAGGTTTTGACCTTTCCATCCACTCCTCTTTTCCTCTTGTAGATCCACTTACACCCTATGGGTTTTACCCCTTCGGGAAGATCCACAAGCTCCCAGACCCGATTAGTCTCCATAGACTTCATCTCTATGTTCATGGCCTCTGTCCAGAGTTTTGAATCAACATCCTCCACAGCTTCTGCGTATGTATAAGGATCCCTGTCATGTTTATCCGGTTCAGCCAAAAAGACCTCCCCATTGAACATGTACCTTTCAGGTTGACGCGCGATCCTCCCACTACGCTGAAGCCCCTGAGGTTGTTGTTCAGGTTTGTTTGGTTTTTCTACACCGATCAGAATGGTTTCGTTCGGAACCTCCAGAGTGAACGAATCACCCCTTAACTCCTCAAGCACCACTTTGCTTCGAGGTTTAAAGTCGTTCATGTAACTCTCCTCAAGGAAAGTTGCATTTGTTGAAACAACGACTTTATTTTCCTTAGGGTTATAAAAATAACCCCCTTTAGTCCCTTTTGGATATCCTACAAACACGCAACCTTCCGAACGTGCTTCCAACTTATTCGGATCCTTAAACAGGACATGAGTTGGACATCTCCATATGCGAATATGGTTTAAAGATGTCTTCCGTCTTGTCCACAACTTGTGAGGAGTTTTAGGGACCGATTTTGAAGGCACATTGTTCAAAAGATAACATGCGGTTTGTAGTGCATATTCCCAAAAGGATAAAGGCAATGATGAATAACTCATCATGGACCTAATCATGTCCAACAAAGTCCTATTCCTTCTCTCTGCTACGCCATTCTGCTGCGGAGTGCCCGGTGCAGTCAAATGGGATAAAATCCCATTCCCTAACAAGTGTCCCAAGAACTCATCAGAAAGGTATTCCCCACCTCGATCAGATCGAAGTGCCTTTATGGGTCTACCCAATTGCTTTTCCACTTCAGCCCGAAACTCCCTAAACTTATCATAAGTTTTGCTTTTGTGGTGCATTAGGTACACATACCCATATCTTGAGTAATCATCAATAAAAGTGACAAAGTACTCATACCCTCCTCGTGCCCGGATGTTCATCGGTCTGCAAACATCACTATGCACAAGTTCTAGAACCCCTTCGGCCCTATTGCCTTTAGACCCGTATGGTCTTTTGGTCATTTTACCCTCCAAACAAGATTCACATTGAGGTATAGATTCCTCCTTTAAGTGACTTAAAGGTCCATCCCTTACCAACCTTTGAATCCTATTCAGGTTAATATGGCCAAGGCGCAAATGCCAAAGATAAGTCTTATTAGAGTGAGAAGTTTTAGGTCTTTTTGAGTTATTATCATTTATCTCAGCATTAAGCAATAAGTCCATCTTAGGTTTGATAAAATATAGATTATTTTGCATCCATCCAGAACAGATAAAAGATTTGTTTTTACGAATCACCACTTTTTCATTAAAAGATACCACGTAGGAGTCTTTAAAAAAAGAAGATACAGAAATTAAATTCCTTTTATATTTAGGAACATAAAAATAGTCTCACAAAATTAAACTCCTATAATTATCAAAATAAAGATAGAAATCTCCCACTGCTTCTGCTGAGACCAAGGATCCATCGCCCATCCGAAGTGTTAAGTCTTCACGAAGTAGACTTCTCGTTTCTTTGAATCCCTGCAGAGAAACACAAACATGATTAGTTGCACCAGAATCTATGACCCAGATGTCATTGGATTCCTCAACCAAACAAGTTTCTAAATATAGAAGATCACACCTACCTCCCTTGGGAAGGAAGTCCTTGCAATGCTTCTTTATATGCCCGACCTTACCACAGAAGAAGCACTTAAGCTTCTTTGGGTTCTTCTTTTTCTTCTTCTTGCTCTTGGTAGTAGCAGGAATAGAAGACTTCCTACTCTTGGCCCGTTGCTTCTTTCCATTCCTAGAGTTAGGATTGGAACCAGAAGCAGCTACCGTATTGGCCTCACCACCAGTAGAAGACTCCCTTATCAGCAGTTCAAACTCCTATAACTGTTTCATCAGTTCTGTCAAGGTCATATCCTGTCTATTGCTTAAATTAAAAGTAGCTCTAAAAGGAATAAATTCCTTAGATAGAGTCTCAAAGACCATAGTCATCTGTGTTTCAGCATCGATGTCGGCTCCATTAGTTTGAGCCTTAGCAAGGTAACCCATGACCAACATCATGTGCTCCTTTACAGATGTCCCCGGTCTCTGTCTATAGTTTAAGAGTTTCCGAAGCGCCCCTTGCCGCTTTGTTATGGCCTGGCATCCGAACATATCCTCAAGATTATCCAAGATCTGCTTCACAGTCTCATAATCCTGATGTTGAGCCTGCAGCACGTTGTTCATGCTGGCCATAACATAGCAGCGGGCCTGATCATTAGCATGTTTCCAGTGGTCGTACTCTTGGAATTGCTCATTACTTGAGTCTCCTGTAGGCCTAGGAGGACAAGGAGTTGTCAAAACATATTTCAGTTTCTCAAAGGAAAGGACGATGTCCAGGTTCCGTTTCCAATCATTATAGTTCTCACCGGTTAATTGGTTTTTGTCACGTATCGATGATAAAGCGTTTTTAGATATTTTCAATCTACAATAAAGAATCATATACCAAACATAAGCAAACATATATAATAATTTAGTAAGATAACACAATCATGTAAAATAATACAAATGCGTTTATGTGTCAAAACCTTGAAAATATCACAACCTTACAACGATAATTCCCAACTCATAATTCAACAAGCTCCTAGGGGAGTCATGCCAAATTCAATGAGGAACACGGATCCCCTCCAAATTAATATATGCCATCCAGGACCCGTATGATCCAGCATATACTAATAATCGTTTCTTTGGCCATTAATTTTATTAACAGAGCTCCTAGGGGAGATTAATAATAAAATCAACGTGAGTGTATAACTACCATTTCAATATTTTATCCATTATTTATAATCACCACCTAGGGGTGTGCAACCATAAATCATACTAAAATACCTTATCCTTTCAGAGATCCAATCTGGTACATGATAGAAATCCCATCCTAGGGGTCGGGACCACCATGTTCTTCCTATGGACCAATGATGGAGGCCTTAGGTCCTCTCTTCGAAAACCTTCTCCCGCTCAATCTTTTGAAGTCAAGGTTTTATTTTAAAATTATGCATGAACAATTTTAATATGAGCGGCACTCCCTATTCTATATGACATGTTATCAATATACATGGTAAATCATATTATAATGCAGACAAGCAAAGCAATCAAGCAAAGCTACAAGCAAAATAATAATAACCGTAATATTATGGTTCCACCCTAGAGAATAGAAAACTAAGATTACAAGAGAATAATCGAGACATTTTTCGATTCTTCATCCTTGAATCCTCAAGCTGTATCCTTCTTCATGTAATATCCATCTTTAAGTCTTCAATCCCGTATGAATCGAATACTTCATACTTCCGGTCATATCTAAATTTAATGTTTCTCAGAATCGTCCCAAAAATAAAATTAAAACTACACCAGAAAAATTGCACCTTTTCTGGACACCCGACAGCTCTCGATCGGCAGGCCGGTCTGGGTGATCGGCCTGCCGATTATGAAGGTTTGGCCTGCCAAACATGAAGGTTTGGCCTACCGGCAGAGCACCAAAATTTCTGCCCCACTGTCGGCCTACCGGACCACATGTTCGGCCTGCCGATCTGTGACCTTCGGCCTGCCGAACTGTGAGGTCCGGCATGCCGACCTACCAGAAAACCCTCAATCCAGAAAATACAATTTTAATGCAATTCATCAATTTTATTTTTAACAATTCAAAAACATAAAATTAGAGACTCAAGAAATACCTGGAGGCACCATCATCAATCTTTTAGATCTGACTTCTCGATCCGTCTTCTCCGAATAATTGTTTAATTACAAAATTCTTACAAATGAAAAATTAAATAATAATTCCTAGATGGAGATGATAGTCTGCCATCTAATTACATGAAAAACCTAGATACAAATTCTAACCTCTAAGGAACCATAACCGGTATTAATTAATTAATAATTAATTAAACAATGATTTAATCAACCATAATTAATTAATAAACATTCACCACATAATCCATGACAACATATATATTATACAGAAACCTAGAGTGCCATCTCTCTATAAAATTCAATCCAAGCATAGGAGAGATTAAGATCACAAAATTTATGCACATAACATGATCACAAACTTGCAAATTTATGTAAAAACCTCGGCTCTGATACCAATTGTTGGAAACAAAGTGCGCAGCAGAATTTTAAAAATTTTCATCAGAGTAATTTCTAAAACACAAGTTTGACATGTTATATGTATAAATTAGACAGATCTTGCTAACCTCAGTGTGCCGAAGAACCTCTGCAATCTGTGTAGAGAAGTAACGTTCCAGAAGAGCCTCAACCAACTGGTCTTCTTTGCTATTCTCTATCCACAACTGGAGTGAGTGTGGGCTCACACGTATAGCTCTTCCACCGATGACTCTCCTTCCAACCAACAAAGAGAACCCAAAGCTAGTGCTCGTGATTTGTGAACAAAAGCTCTCAGGGAGTTTTTAGACGCTCACTAGAAGAGTATCACTCTTAATCTCTCAAATTGATCTGAGTAAATCATGAGACTCACTCCCTTTTTATACCTATTGGTCCTAGGGTCAGTCCATATCAGATTAGGTCTCAAAAACTCGAAACAGAATCAAGTTCGGATCAATATCTAATAAGATCCACGTGAAAACGCGTAATCTTATCTCCGCTGATCGACAGGCTGAACATTATGATCGGCAAGCCGATCAGGCCAGTTCGGCAGGCCGAACACGTCATTCAACAGGCCAAACCACCGAGAAAAAATCTCTGCGAATCTTTTATTTTCCACATGAGATTCTAAAGGATAAAGTCTCAGTTTTGATTCAAATAACCCAATAGAGAAGTTATCTAATCAAAACAAACTTTATCAAGATAATCTCTAAGAAAATAAATCAATTCACAATAATTCTACAAGTTTATCTTGTTCTAATTTGTCCAAAATTAAAACAACCGATAAACAGACAAGAATTATCTGATCGCAATAATTCAACAAGTTTATCTTGAACTAATTTCTTACAAAATTAATTCAACCGATAAAGAGACATGAATTATTTGACTCTTACAAATTTTAAACCAATCTGATAAATCCGACATAAGTCACCAATTATTGGAAAAGCACGTCGTGTCGTTACAGGATTTTGTGAGCTAGCAAAGGGGACCAAAATGGACCTATAAAGTTCAACCTCATGATAATTATGAAACCCAATATCCCAGATATACATTTCACAATTATCAACTCCAACGCTACTCCACTAAAAGCTTGGAGCTGCACTCTCGAACTTTATAGAATTACGAAGCTCGTGTAGCTAAGTCTCCATGACATATCATAGTGTATCGTATCCCCATATGATCATCCATAATCAGCTTAAGGACAAGTTATGTCTTACCTTCTCGATTATTTTTATCTTACGTTCCATTGTCCCACCACTAGAAAACTTACCATCCAAAGATAGTATACCATTCGGTTACACCTATGTATCCAAATGGTTGAGCGCTCCAGTTTTCCAATTACAGAACAACGCATATAAGAGGATATCATTACTCCTAAATAGGAGCTATGGATTTCATATCTATGAATAACAAGTCTACGCTATCAAGAGTCATGCCTTCAACGTACCGGCTTGCATACCACTATAGAGATGTGGGAGTCACCCATTGGTACATCAAAAGACACAAGTCGAGATAACGGGCCCACTATTCATCTCAGGATTAAGATATAATACAAATGACTGTCTAAAGTGAATCGATTTGCCAAGACAAAATTATTAATCTAAATCAATTCACTTTATGTCCCCATACAACACATCGTCACCTATGACAACATGCCAATGTTTCTATTCATGGAGTCCAGCTCCGATGGCCAAGACAAACCATCTCCCAAAAGGGATATAGAAACATAACAATCTTTACATGAATAAAGCGCCTAACTTTATTCTCTCGATTGCGGATCATACGTTTTAGACCGTCACCTTAAGAATCGTATCTACCGCATAATCATCCCATCATATGCCCAATTCTTAAGGTTTAGACTGACAGTCTCAGACTACTGTTTGCTTATCATACATTCAACAAATATGAACGTAAAGAGGACAAGATTTGGCATATAGATAAATGAATAAATTCTTTATTGATAAAAATGTCTCCAAAAATGTATTACATTTTTACTCCTTAGGGCATACATGTCTAACAAATGAATGTTCATTATGCTTGTTACGTTAAATTTTTTTTTTTAACGATTCTTTTCCTTAGCTTTTCTCCTCTCATTACCTATCTAAGACGTTTTCTGATTTTCTCTCTTTCGTCTCTTCTTCTCCACGAATCCCATCTCCTTTCCTCTCAAAAATTCTCTACAAGTATTGAAAGAAAAAGTTATATTTCATTGGTTAAATTCTAGGATTTTGAGAAGAAATTCAAGGTAAGAATTTAGTTTTTTTGGTGTTTTAAAAAGAAATTCTCCTCCTCAATTCGTCTACAATATCTTTCTTTAGGTATTGTATTTGTTTTGAATTTTTTTTAATATGTTATGCATGTATGTGTTATGAGATGCTTTCCTAAGTTTCAAGTTGTTTCAACATTTTTATGATAAAATATGAATTTTCTATCTTCTACCCCTCACATTAAAATTTTACTGTTTAATCTTGATGCATAAAAAAAAAGTAGTGTTATTCAAGGGGTAAATATGATGTTTTTCATGATAGTCGTCAAGAATGTGCATGTATAATGTATGATGAATGTATTTTATGTTATGAAATTTTTATGGGAATACATTACGAAAACTGTTTTAATAAATGTTATTTTTGGATTTTTGTTTTTTAAAATGTTTTATATGTTTAAATGATTTTTGTTGATGATGAAATAATTTTATGATAATGAAATACATGATAATAAGATGTTTGTATGAATTTTAAAATGAATGTATTTTAAATTATTAGAAAAATTTTTCAAAAGATTTTTTTGTTTGTAATGTATGAGATGTTTTGATGATTATACTTAAGGATGCATGATATGAATTATATATATAAGAGATGAATGTGTATGTAATGTTATATGAATGTTTTATGATAAGTATTAATTTTATTATATTTTTAAATGGATAAATGGCATGAACACTCAAAGAAACAAGCACATCGAGACCGCGGCATTGTCACTAAAAGTATATTAAGATTAAGTAAGCTAGCGTTAAGGTAAGTACATTCTCACCTGTAACATGACACGTTTTACAAGGTTTGATGATATATTCACAATGTTATTCATGATGATTTTATGATTATTTTCCTTAAAGGATTTCTTATGAAAGATTTTCATGATTTAAAGTTATGTATGTATGATGATGACATGTTTCAAAGTATGAAAATTATGTATATATGTATCACCTAATAAGTGTTGCACACCAATGTTATGAAATGATATGTTATGATGTCATGTTTGGTTTGGGATTAGATACCCTTCTCCTCTCATGACGGAGCGCCTACAATGATGTTCATGGTGCAACACTTGGGCCCTTAAGATAAAATGGAATAAGTTTTAATATGTTTAATGTAATGAAAGATATGTTTCTATGAAATTGTGCTTAAGACACTTTTATGATATGATGACAATGATGATGATGATGATGTTTATGTAATGTTTTCAATTGTGAGAACTATTTGTACTTACTAAGCATTAGCTTAATCATGTTTTATGTCATGTTGTAGATAAGGGTAAGAAAATCATAGAATAGGTGGAGGACATGGGAAGGCGTGTGAGCTTAAAGCACGATGAATTGTAACCGAAAGAATGCCAAGAAGAACGTTCTTATATTTTATATTAAGTTTCATATTTTGAACACAATTTTTTTGTGATAAATATTTAAAGGATTTCTTGAACTATGTATTATATTTAATTTCATTATTTTAAGTATTATGGACTTCCGCATTTATACGAAAGGATGGTTTTGTTTTAAAAATTAAATTTTCCCAAGGAAAATGGGCTCGGACGGCCTGCCGAACATCTTGGTCGGCCTGCCGATGTCTAGAAGTTCGGCCTGCCGATAATGTTTCCAGCCTGTAGGATGAAGATGAGATTTTAAGCCAGTTTTGCAAAGCCTTTGCCGGCCTGCCGGTTGGGGAACTCCGGCCTGCCGATCATGTTCGGCCTACCAAACTGTGGGAGTAAGTAAGCTTTAAATGTTATGATGATTGATGAGATATGTTGTGATGTTTTATAAGTCCTGATTTTACAACTTAGTATATCTATTTTATTAAAATAAATTGTGATATGGAATAAATTAAGCAATGTTATTTTTAACAATGTTATTATTAAAAAAAAAATGCACGAATGGATCCTAGTTAAGTACGTTTAATTACTTTTACTATTAAAAGTATCGTTTAAGTTTTGTATTCATATATATGTTTTGAGTTATATAAGTAAGAATGTAAGAATGTAATAACATCTGTGACGTCCAAAAAGGGGCATTACAATAGGCACAGACGTGCATGATGTTACACGCAAAAGGCATAACAGATTACGCACCCCTAGACACCTCCCAACGTGTTTTTTGTGCGACTTGCAATTTTGAAGGCTAATTTTTGCCCAAAAGTGATCCAATAGCTGAAATTTGACCTAAAGGATGCTGTATCATATAAAAGCCCTAAAGACCCAAATTGTTTGGAGAAGACACAACTTTAAAGGAGAATTTTGAGGCTCAAATTTCTATAGAGAGAAGAGCTTAGAGGTGGATTTTCTTGAAGATTCTTAGAGAATTGAAGCTTTGAAGACAATCTTAACTAGAGTTTCCTCTTCATCTCTTCTTTATCTTGATTTTCATTTTGAAATTTCTATTTGTTATTTTGTTGTGAACATATTTTTATTTATGAATTTCTTGATGATAGTTGTTATGAATTTTCATATGCTTGGCTAGATTTGCACTCTAGGACTTGATATAGCTCTATTTTGAATATATTTGGATTATTTAGCTAATTATTATTATATTTTGAGATCAAATTTATGTTTCTCCATGCTTAATGCTTCTAGTTTGTTGTAAAAAGAATTAGTTGATTCGATTTATGATTTCAATGCTCGGAGAGAGTGAGTCATTTATTGCTTTTTGAGAAACATAGTCTAGGTTGTTGTTGAGACCCAGAAGGGCTGAGATGTCACAACCTGCCTTTTTACGGGCCGTGCTTTAACACTTTTCCTTACTTACATACTTATGAAAAAAATTCAGAAATATATTTTTTTTACAATAGTATAGCACACATGCATACTAAAACTCCTTTTTGTAATAATGTATACATAAACAAACATTCTTTATAAACAAACATTATATCATATTCTTAGCATATTCAAAGCGGTTTTATCTTACAAAACCATACTATATCTCTATAAACAACAAGTTCCAAAATAACTTATTATACATTGCAAATGGAAGCAAAACCATGGCAGTATCCATACCCATATTTGCACACCACTTCATATTCCACCGCTCGCTCAGCAATATGATCATGCTAACCGTCTAGTAGGAGTTCCTATAGCATGAAATAACCTAATGAGCTAAAACTCAGTAAGTCTAAACTTAGCTACAAGGCAGCATATGCTAGTATGCATGATCCATTTATGCTTTCTTATGAACATTCTTTATTCTTGTCATCTCTTATCTTTAACTAGGGCCAAAGTGCTCACACCATATGCATACATAGGTCTTCGTAACACCAAGACCATCATTTCACTTCAACCTTTAACTCCCCTCCATAACGAGAGCTGGTACGACACTTCCTTTACTATTGCTTATCCATTTACTAGTCCAGCTATTTAGGTTGTCATACCATGTGTGTCAATATACTTACATTCTAAGTGCAATACATATACACTTTTCATTGTGTAACATACACAAGTATCTTAGCATAGGAATACTAAGTGCATTACATATACACTATTTCACTTGTGTAACATAAACAAGTATATTTACATTGGAACACTAAGTGCAATACATATACACTTTAACCTACTATTTCATACTGTAGGTGGTTTGGAACTTACTTGTTTATACTGCTCTAAAATAAAACCGTCTTTAAGTCCCTTTGTAGTCTACCTAGCGACCTATCTGGCCAATTACATCGTTATTAACAAAATTACCACTAATTGGCTATATGTTGGTATGGTATACTTATCAACTACTGGTTTGGATTACGTTTTTGATTACTTAAGGTTCGACTATTCTATCAATCCCTTCCATCTTATTATTTCCAACAAGCAGAGGAAACACTCTCTTTTTAAAGTCATTTTCTTTATTTGGAGGCACTTTGGGATCCGTTTAGGTTATTTCATGAAAAATAACATTTTTGCCCTCAATGGGCCGTTTTGAATTTCTAGGCCCGATTGGCTACTTTAACATGAAACCTCTCTTAATCAAGCAAAAACAAATGCTCAGGGCGCCGGGTCACTTATTTGCAATGAAACCCAAGTTTAACAAAACTTTGCGATTTTCCCCAGATTTGAAAATTTTGACGATTTTGAAAAAAGATGTTTTTGCCCCTTAAATTTTTTTTTTTCGAATTTTAACAAATTTTGTCAAGCTCATAACTCACAAACGAAGACAATTTTTGACAAACTGTCCACATTTTCTTGTAGTTTCGTTGAGATCTGCAACTTTTGTGTTTCAACTTTTCTGAAATTCCCACTATAAAGTAGAGTTTTTTGGCTTTTTTTAAATCTGCCAAGAGAAACATTTTATTTGCAATTTAGTCCCTAGGTAATTTTTGTAAAAATCAATTTTAAAACAACATTCCAGCCACTGTTTATAGAGTTCCATACTTTCTCGAAAAATTTTCATACCAAATCACCATTCTTTTCAAAACTAACATCAAAATTACAAAACTACCGTGCTTTTATATCAACCAACAATTTTAACAATTAAACCTTAATTTCAACAACACCATCATGTCATAAACCATATACTCAAGAAATTCAACCACAAACTTGATTGAAATACCACATGCCTTTTGATATAATCAAAATCAAAACAAAACCAAATAAACTTTAAGTTTTGAGATTTAGAACTTACCCAAAAGAAAAATGTATGATTCTTGGCCTTCCAAGGGCTCCTTTAAAAAATTTCCTAAGCATTTTTCACATGAGGAAATCTTGGATCAAATTCCCCTCTTAACCCAAGAAAAACCCTAGGAAAACTTGAACAAAAGTTTAGATTTTTACCTCAAAAGTTGATAAAATCCCTTGAACTTTACTTCGTGAACTCAGTTGGGGCCAATTTTGCAAAGATTTGAACTTGGAAAATTTTTGAAGAAACCTTTATGTGGCTGCCATGGGTGAGGACGAAGGAGAATGAAAAAAATTTGATGCTAATAAAAAAATTTTGATGCCTTAAGTCTTTATTTTGAGCTTATCTCATGGGATTTCTTTTAAAGAAAAAGGATGAGTCACCATGGTAATCAAGTGGGTTACCAAATGTCTAAGCATGAGTGGGCCACATTTCATGTTATGGTGGCCTAATCCCAATTCATTGGGTTTCCACTTGGTGGGCCCAAAACTTTACATAGTGTAATTTTTCACCACACAATATTTTTCTTATACTGTTGTAGTAAAACCAGTGCAAGACGTATTCTTAGACTGTATAAAATATCATACTTTTCCTTTGGTTTACTTTCGCAACCCAAACATAGCATTTCTTATATCTATGTTTTTACATAGCATTTCTTATATCTATGTTTTTACTTAGCTGGATACTTATACTGCATCCAACCCCTTTTTCACTGTTCTAGGGTTTCGGTAGACTTTTCTATTTTATTTATACCTTAGTCACCTATTAATTTATTTCACAATACTATAATTAGTTGTGATATAAAATTTATTTTATGGATATTATTTACAAATCTCTAAGTGTTTAAACTCACAAAATCTACATTTGGCATTATCTAACATTACATCAAGTCTATAGTGAAATTTCCTATTAACATCGTTTATCATATTTTATCATAATTTTACAAAAGTACTATTTATGAGGATAAATTCATTAATTAAATCTAATTAAATATTATATTTTATTAATCAATTTCTCTTGATCATTACAACCTACCCTCCTTAGAAATTTTTGTCCCTGAAAATTAAAACAATTCCGGGTAGATTCTCCTCATCTCATCTTCCCATTCCTAGGTTGCTTCTTCCACTTGTTGATTTTGCCATAAGACCTTGACAAGTGGTATCTTCTTGCTCCTTAACTCTTTTTCCTCTCGGGCTAGAATTTGAACTGGTTTCTCCTCATGGGATAGATTCTCTTGTACCTCAATAGGCTCATGCTAAAGTATATGTGAAGGATCAGGTGCATATTCCTTTAGCATGGACACATGCAATACATTATGTACCGAGGCCATTTTAGGGAGTAAAGCTAATTTGTAAGCTACATTGCCCACCATTTATAGGATTTCATATGGTCCGATATACCTTGGGCTGAGTTTCTCTTTCTTCCTGAACCTTACTATCCCTTTCATAGGTGTCACCTTCAGAAAGACCAAATCCCTTACTTGGAACTCCAGTGGTCTCCATCGTTGATCAGCATAACTCTTTTGATGACTAAAAGCAGTTTTCATCTGTTGACAGATTAATTTTACATCCTCCATCGTTCTTTGTACAAAATTCGTAGTCGACAACTCCTTTTCTCTGGTTTCATACCAGTGCAGAGGTGATCTACATCTTCTTCCATATAGAGCTTCATATGGAGCCATTCTTATGGAGGTTTGATAATTGTCGCTATATGCAAACTCAATCAATAGAAGCTTTTTCTCCCATCCTTCTTTGAAGTCTAGCACATGGGCTCTTAGCATATCTTCTAGAGTTTGTATAGTCATTTCAAACTGACCATCCCTTTGAGGATGAAAAGCTGTGCTAAAGGTCAATTTCATCCCCATTGCTTGATGAACGCTCCTCCAAAACTTTGAAGTGAACTGGCCATCACGATCAGAAATAATGGATTTTGGGACTCCATGATATCTAACTATCTGGGCAACATGTAGTTCAACTAATCGTTTTACAAAACTGTTAAGTTTAATGGGCAAAAAGTCTGCAGATTTGGTTAATCTATCTATAGTTAGCCATATAGCATCGTGTCCTCCCGTAGTTTTGGTAGTCCTATTACTAGATCCATAGTTATCTAGTCCTATTTCTATTCTAGAATTTTGATCTTTTGTAGTTCTCCCACCAGTAGCTGGTGTTCAGGCTTCACTTTTTGACAATTAAGGCATTTGCTGACGAATCGTGCAACATCGTTCTTCATTCCATGCCACCGATAATGTTCTTTCAAGTCCTTGTACATCTTAGTAGCTCCTAGATGAACAGTATATAGTGCTTCATGAGCTTCTTCTAATATCTGCTTCTTTAATTCTTCATCATTAGGAATGTATAGCCTGCCTTTATAACGAAGAATACCATTCTCTAAGATGCTAAATTTGGCTTCCCTGTTCTCAAGGGTCTCATTCTTATACCTAAGTAGTGAAGAATTTGCTTCTTGTTATTCCTTAAGTTCTCCAGGATGATTGGTTGGAATGACAATTCAGCTAGTCTTTCTTTGATCATCTCTATTCCTACTTCTATTAAGTCTTGCTGAAGAGGTCTTGGCACCAACCGCATCATCATAAGAGAAGATGTTGCTCTACAACTGAGCGCATCAGCTACTCGATTAGCTTTTCCAGGATGGTATAAAATCTCACAATCGTAATCCTTGACTAGTTCAAGCCATCTACGTTGTCTCATATTGAGCTCCTTCTATGTGTAAATGTACTTTAGACTATGGTGGTTGGTATAAATCTCACATTTAGCTTCGTATAAATAGTGGCGCTAGATCTTTAATGCAAATACTACAGCTACTAATTCTGGGTCATGCGTTGGGTAGTTCTTTTCATGATCCTTCAGCTACCAAGATACATACGCGATCACCTTCCCATTTTGCATGAGTACGGATCCCAAACCTGTTTTTTATGCATCGCTATAAAATTATGAGATTTTCTAAGTTTGGATCCGATATGGTTAGTATCGGTGTACTCGTGAGTCATCTCTTTAATTCCTAAAAACTCTCTTCACATTTCTTAGTCCATTCATATTTTGTTGTCTTTCGTATAAAAGCTATGAGCGGTGCTACAAGTTTCAAGAATCCTTCCACAAAACATCGGTATTAGCCCGCTAGACCGAGGAAACTCCTAACCTCGATAACACTTTCAGCGTAGGCCACCTATTTACTACTTCTAGTTTAGAAGGATCAATAGATACTCCATCTTGTGAGACCACATGTCCTAAGAAATGAACTTTTTCTAGCCAAAATTCACATTTTGAGAACTTGGCGTACAATTGATGCTTTCTCAATAACTGCAGTGCAAGCCTCAAATGTTCCTCATGTTCTTTGGGTGTTCTTCAATAAATTAGGATATCATCGATGAAAACAATAATAAATTTATCAAGGTAGTCCTTGAAAATGTGGTTCATAAGGTCCATAAAGGCTGATGGGGGGTTAGTCAGCCTCAATGGCATGACACAGAACTCATAATGCCCATAATGCATTTGAAAAGCTATCTTTGGCACATCCTCTTTCTTAACTTGAAGCTGATGACATCTAGAGCGTAAGTTGATCTTCAAGAATACTGCTGCTCCCTTCAATTGATCAAATAAGTCATCGATTCTTGAAAGTGGATACTTGTTTTTAATCATGACTTTGTTCAGCTCTCAGTAATCAATACACATCCGTAAAATGTCATCTTTCTTTTTTACAAACAGGACGGGCGCTCCCCATGAAGAATGACTTGGTTAGATAAGCCCCTTGTCTAGCAATTCATACAATGGCACCTAAAGTTCCTTAAGTTCTCCTAGGGCCATATGATACGGTGTCTTTGAAATCAGAGTTATACTAGGTGTTAACTCAATCTCAAACAAAATTTCTCGTTCCGACGGTAACCCAGGCAGTTCATTCGAGAATACATCGATGAACTCTTTCACAATATGGACATTCTCTGGTCTTAAGTGAGCTTCTTGGTCTTTATTTACTAGATTCACCAGATAACCGGTGCATCCACTCTCCAACAATTTCCTTGTTTTCAATGTCTATATTAGTGCCTTTGAAGTCTTGGGAATCTTTCTTGAATACACAAACTTCTCACTTCTGGGAGGTCAAAATGTAACCTTGCAATGTTGGCTATTAATCTTAGCAGTATATTTTCCCAGGAAATCCATTCCCAAGATAACATCATAATCTGGAATATCAATTATAATTAAATCGATAAACAATTCTCTACCACAAATGATAATTTGTACATGACGTAACCAATGATCAAAACTTAATACCTCCCCAGAAGGAAGTGCAGTCCTAAAAGTTTGCTCTATCCTATCCCCTTTATTTTCTATTTGTTTAGCAAACTTTAGTGATGCGAATGAATGTGTTGCTCTAGAATCAAATAAAACATAAGCATCAGTGTTGGCAATAAAGAATTGACCTGTTACCGCTGTTGAGGTTCCCACATCCTCCTGTTTCTTCGTGTAAGCATAAATTCATCCACTAGGTTACAGAGCTTCCAGTCATCCTTGACTAATACTAGGACTTTCAATCTGTGCTTGGACTGCATGCGGCTGAGTTCCTTGAGATCTTTGCTGGTTCTGGTTGTTTTGATTCTGAGGATTAGAAAAGCAATTCCTAGCATAGTGTTCTCCTTTACCGTAGATAAAACACTTATTAGTGAAAGCTTTACACTCCCCTGTGTGTCTCTTCGCACACTATCCACATAGGGGTTTACTATTCTTTCCATCATTTATCCTTTTCTAGGATTGTCCTTTTTTATTCCCTTGGTTGTTGGCATTCCAGTTCTGCTTATTACTATTGTTGCAATTACATTCAGCTTGGTGACTCTAAGTTTGTCCTTGACCCGAGGTGTGTCCTTGTCCTTTTGCTTGCAACACTTGACTCTGTTTAGCTAAGGCCTTTTCCTCCCTTTAGGCTTTAAAAATCTCCGCCCTTTCTTCCTTGTCACGGGCAATCCTAAACTTAGCTCTCATCACCCTCTTAATACAGTCTTCTATGTCCTTAAGGGTTTGTCCTTTGCAATCGACTATGAGGGCAATGTCGGTTTGGAACATCCTCATTAGCCTTATTATTCTTTCTCGATCGATAGGTACCAGTTTTGGACAAACACACGCTAACTAATTGAATCTCTTCATCGCGTCAGACACTGGCATATTACCTTGTTGAAAGTTGTTAAATTCTTCTTGTTGTGTTACCATAGTTTCCACATTGAAATAGGCTCTTCCAAATTCCTTTATAAATTCTGACCAAGTCATTTCATCTACGTTCCTTCTATGCTCTATTGACTCCCACCATCTCCTTGTATCCTTAGTGAGAGAAAAAGATGCACATAGAACCTTCTCACCATTACTAAGTCCCATAAATTCAAAACTCTCTCTATGCCGGTGAGCCAATCATTGGCCTCCAGAGGATCCCTAGAACCATCAAATTTTTAGGCCTTCATTCATTGGAATCTCTCGTAAAATTCAGTGGTAGACACAACCTAGGCAACTAGAGCGGTTGGTCTTGCCTACTGAACTAGTGGTATTGAAGGCAGGGAATCCACACGTGCTGGTGGTATAGGGTTCTGATGAACTAACTGCTCTCGTAATCCTTGTATCTCCCACTCCTAGGCTTGGAGCTTTTGTTGTACTTCAGTAATCATGGCCATCAGGTCCGGGTTCACAGGTCCTCCAGGTACTTTAGCCATCGATAACAATTTAAAAGCCTACCATATAGGTTCATTATTGCATTAGGACATACTTTTAACTTAATAGTATTTATTAAATTTTTCCCAAGTCATATAAATACATGCGAACATGAACAATAACATAGACTTAACATCTCATTTCATACATCTCATTTCATACTTTTCATTAGCAAAACTTTACATAGGTGGCTAACATACATACATACTTAGTAAACTTTCTTATCCAAACTTTTGATCATTTTCAGGAACAGTCATCTCTTCCAGCAACATAAACATTACCACCGAGAAGGACACCACTTTATCGAAGGTACACTCATGTACAAGGTCAAATAAGTCAAAACTATTCTAGCCACATGATTATTTACACTAATAATACAAAAGAACCTTCAAGTGTTCCTTCTTTTCTTTCTAATCCAAGTCCACCTTTGACAAGTCGCTATTTTTCGGATCTATTTTGGGGTCTTCCTCCTCCTCTTTGCTAGAGTTGGTTAACTCATCATCACTAGCAATAATGGGTTCAGGGGGTACAAGAACAAAATCAAACTCTTCTTCAAGCTCCTCCTCAAATTCGTCCTCTTCATCATCATCCTCGTTCATTTCTGCAAGGGGATCCTCAAAGGGTGCAGCCACATTTTGTTCAACGTGTAATACCTCTTTGATAAAATCATTTAAACTAAGAAAATCTCGTGGATACTGCATTTGGTGTTGTACTACATTAGGGAGGTCTCGCCATATAAGGTCACAAATGCCATGTAATTGTATCTCTGGTGGAATCAGAGGTACTATAGTCTAATGAAATCACATTAGGTAATGTTCCACCTATTCATCTACATATCTACCCCAAATCGGCTCTATACGTAGATAAAGTCGATGACACCAATCTGCCCAAATTAGGGGGTTAACTTGAACTTGTATGTTGTTAACGGGTGCTAACGAAGCAATTTCTTCAGAGATTTGTGCTCTAAACCCTTCCCAGTCATGTTGTTGTTCTTCTAGTCCTATCCTAATCCACCACTCCAAAGCCTCCCCTTGTAACCGTCCCAAAGCTAGTGGGACCTAAAGATGAGCTGGGGTGTAATAGGTCTTGAAGATCACTCCATATCGTGAAGCCACTCGATCAACGCCATCAGCCTTTGGCTGCCATAGTAACATGGGGGTATCATCTCACGAAAGCTATGCTAGCTCTTTGATCTGCTTCCACGGCGTGGTTATTATGCGGTTCTACGATGAACTATATTTATTTGAATTAACATCACATTCTCACATACAATCATATTTTAATATTCTTAGACTAATAATTAAACTATCTTACTTGAGCTGTGTTAGAGGAGCATGTGGCAATGTGTAATGGATGGCAGGATATTTGCTTTGATACCAACTCTCACAACCTGCCTTTTTGTGGGCCATGCTTCAACACTTTTCCTTACTTACATACTTATGAAAAAACTTTAGAAATATTTATTTTTTTACAATAGTATAGCACACGTACATACTAAAACTCCTTTTTGTAATAATGTATATATAAACAAACTTTCTTTTTCATTATATGATATACTCAGTAGATTCAAAAGCGGTTTTATCTTACAAAACCATACTATATCTCTATAAACAACAAGTTCCAAAATAACTTATTATAAATTGCAAATAGAAACAAAACCATGGTGGTATCCATACCCATATCTGCACACCGCTTCATATTCCACCGCCTGCTCAGCAATACAATCATGTTGACCTTTTAGTAGAAGTTCCTACAGTATGAAATAACCTAGTGAGCTTAAGCTTAGTAAGTCCAAACTTAGCTACAATGTAGCATATGCTAGTCTGCATGATCCATTTCTGCTTTCTTATGAGCATTCTTTATTCTTGTCATCTCTTATCTTTAACTAGGGCCCAAGTGCTTGCACCATATGTGCATATTGGTTTTCATAACACCACCACCAGCATTTCACTTTAACCTTTAACTCCCCTCTACATTGGGAGCTGGTACGACACTTCCTTTACTACTGGTTATCCATTTACTAGTCCAGTTATTTAGGTAATCATACCATGCGTGTGAATATTCTTACATTCTAAGTGCAATACATATACACTTTTAAATTGTGTACATACACAAGTATATTAGCATAGGAATACTAAGTGCATTACATATACACTATTTCAGTCGTGTAACATACCCAAGTTTATTTGCATAGGAATACTAAGTGCAATACATATACACTTTAATCTGCTATTTCATACTGTAGGTGGTTTAGAACTTACTTGTTTATACTGCTCTAAAAAACCATCTTTAAGTCCCTTTGTAATCCGCCTAGCGGCCTATCTAGCCAATTACATCATTATTAGCCAAATTACCACTAATTGGCTATATGTTGGTATGGTATACTTATTGGCTATTGCTTCAGATTATGTTTTTGATTCCTTAAGGTTCAACAATTCTATCAATCCCTTCTATCTTATTATTTCTAGCAAACAGAGGAAATATTCTCTTTTTAAAGTCGTTTCGGTTATTTCATGAAAAATGACATTTTTGCCCTCAATGGGCCGTTTCAAATTCCTAAGCCCGATTGGCTACTTTAACATGAAACACCGTTTATTCACATAAAAACAAATGCTCGTGCTGTCGGGTCACTTATTTGCAATGAAAATCCATGTTTAACAAAACTTTGCGATTTATCTTGGATTTAAAAATTTTGACGATTTTGCTCCTGGGACAAAAAATAATCTTTTTGGACTATTAGTCTCCATTTTTTTAGACGTTTTTGCCCCATAAAATTTTTTTTTAGAATCTTAACAAATTTTGTCAAGCTCATGACTCACAAACGAAGGCAATTTTGACAAACTGTCCGTGATCACTAACAATGTCATTGAGATTTACAACTTTTGTGTTTTAACTTTTTTGAAATTCTCACTATAAAGTGGAGTTTTTGGATTTTTTTAAAATCGACCAAGAGAAGCAATTTCTTTGCAATTTAGTTCCAGGGTAATTTTTGTAAAAATCAGGTTTAAAACAATATTCCAGCCACTATTTATACAGTTCCATACTTTCTCAAACAATTTTTATACCAAATCACCATTCTATTCAAAACTACCTCAAAATTACAAAGCTACCTTCCTTTTATCTTAACTGACATTTTTCACATTTAAACCTTAATTTCAACAACACCACCATGTCATAAACCATATAATCAAGAAATTCAACTACAAACTTGCTTGAAATACCATATGCCTTTTGATATAATGAAAATCAAAACAAACCAAATAAACCTTAAGTTTTGAGATTTAGAACTTACCCAAAAGAAAAATTTGTGATTCTTGGCCTTCCAAGGGCTCCGTTGAAAAATTTCCTAAGTATTTTTTGCATGAGGAAATCTTGGATCAAATTCCCCTCTTAACCCAAGAAAAACCATAGGAAAACTTGAAAAAAGTTTAGATTTTTACCTTAAAAGTTGATAAAATCCTTTGAACTTTACTTCTTGAACTCAATTGGGACCAATTTTGCTAAGATTTGAACTTGGACAATTTTTGAAGAAACCTTTCTATGGCTGCCGTGGGTAAGGATGAAGGAGAATGAAAAAATTTTGTCGCCCTAAGTCTTTTTTTTGAATTTATCTCGTGGGATTTTTTTAAAAGAAAAAGGGTGAGTCACCATTGTAATGAAGTGGGTTACCAAGTGTCTAAGCATGATTGGGCCACATTTCATGTTATGGTGGCCCAATCGCAATTCATTGCGTGTGCACTTGGTGGGCCCCAAAACTTTACACAGTGTAATTTTTTACCGCACAGTATTTTTCTTATATTGTTGTGGTAAAACCAGTGCAAGACATATTCTTATATTGTATAAAATATCCTACTTTGCCTTTGGTTTACTTTTGGAATCTAAACATAGCATTTCTTATATCTATGTTTTTACTTAGCAGTATACTTATACTCTATCGAACCCCTTTTGCACAAACTTTTCTATCTTATGTATACCTTAGTCACCTATTAATTTATATCATAATACTATAATTAGTTGTAATATAAAATTCATTTTATGGATATTATTTACAAATCTCTGAGTATTTAAACTTACAAAATCTGTATTTGGTAATATTCAACATTGCATCAGGTGTTCAGTGAAATTTTCTATTAACATCGTTTGTTATATTTTATTGTAATTTTTACAAAAGTACTATTTATGAGGGTAAATTCATTAATTAAATCCAATTAAATATTAGATTTTATTAATGAATTTCCCTTGATCATTACATGAGAACACTTAGATAATCACTAATAGGGTTTTCTTAATGAATGTGTGGTTAGACAAATTAGATAGGAATATTAACTTGAATAGCTACACATATTATCTCATATAATGCTCTGGAGAGGTAATTAGGTTAATATTGGGACCTTGACTAATGAATTAATTGAAGCTTGTTAGCAATTGCTAATTAGGATGAACATAGGAGAAATAGAGTGAAGTCAAGTCCCTAGTGAATATATCGCAGAGAGTTTCCATTTTGTAAATTCCCTCTTTTGTTTATTGTTTTACTAATCATTTTAATTAATCTAGTTTGTTTAATTTTCTTTTACTTCTTGCAATTAATCCAATTTTAAATTTGCCTAGATAAAATTAAGTGCAAAAACCCGTAGTAATTAGCATAACACCTAAAAATTTAATCTTTTTGGAACGACATGCAACCTTTAGATCACTTTATTACTTTTAGGATCTGTTCATTTATGGTGCAAACATAACAAGTTTTTGGCACCGTTGCTGGGGATTTGAATTTTTAGGTTTTTGCTAATATTGTGGTTAATAACTTGATCTGAATCTAGGTGTTTTTTTTTTCTTTTTATTTTGCTTAGTTTTTGTTGAAATGATGCTTGACAGTTTATGCAACGAGCTCGAAGCTTGGAAATTCTCCCTTTTGATTTGGAAATGGAAAGGACCCTTTATCAATTGAGAAAAGAGTAAGAAGCTAGACTTCAAAATATGGCGGAAGGCAATAATAACCAACAACAGACTTTGAGGGATTATTTTTGGCCCATGGTGAATGATAACTATTCAAAGATCTAGCATCAAACGATAAATGCCAACAACTTTGAGTTGAAGCCGGCCCTTATTAGCATGGTCTAAGAAAATCAATATAGTGAGTCACTACAAGAAGACCCCAACCTCCATCTTTTGACTTTTTGGAGATTTGTGACACCATCAAACTTAATGGAGTGTCGAATGATATGATTCGGATGTGCTTGTGTCCAATCTCTCTTAGGGACAAGGTGCGTGGATGGCTTTAAAGTTTGCCACTAGTAAGTGCTGCTACTTGTGGGGACTTAGCACAAAAGTTCCTTATAAAGTTCATATATCAAACATTGTCCCCTTTATGTTCATTTATATTGAATGTATGATAAGTAAACAAAAGTCTAAAACTGTCACTCTAAACCTTTTAGATCATGCATATGATGGATAGATTATGTGGAAGACATGAATCTTAAATATGATAGTCTAAATGAAAGGTTTGCAATTGAGAGAATAAAGTTGGGTGCTTTATTCATGCTAAGATTGTTGCGTTGTCTACATCCGTAATAGGAGATGGCTTGTCTTGGTCGTCGAAATTATATTCTGTGAGTAGAAACATTGCTATATTGTCATTAACAACAATATATTGGATGGAGACAAAAGTTGAATTGATTTAATTAATGATTCTATTTGTATAAATCAATTCTCCTTAGACAATCATGAGTGTTACATCTTAATCTTGAAATGAATTAATGGGTCTATATTCTTGACTTTGCCTTTTGATGTATAAAGGATGACATCCTAAATTATATGAAAGTACACATACTAGTATGTTGGAGACATGACCTTGATTGACGTAGACTTGTTATTTATAGATATAGAATCCATAGTTCTTTTGTGAAGTTAATGATATTCTCTTACACGCATTATCTTGTAATTGAAAACTAGAACCATTTGATACATATATGTAACCGAATGGTATACAATTTGTGTTGGTTATAAATAGTAAGTACTTTAATGGTGAGATAATGGAACATACGATAAAAATAATCAAAAAGGTACAATGTAATTTATCCTTAAGCCGGTTATGGATATCCTATGGGGATGTTATACCTTATGTTATGTCATAGACTATAAATTTATCAGAGTTTTGTAATTTATATATAGTTTAAGAGTGCAACTCAAAGCTTTTAGTGGAATAGCTTTAGAGTTGATAATTATAAAATTTACACGTCAGAGATATGTAATTATAGGAGCTTGATCTATATATTTCCATTGGGTCTCCTTTGCTAGCTCATAACATTTTCCTATAACGATATGACATGTTTTTCCTGTAGATTAGTAACTTATGTTATTTATTATATTGGTTAAAATTCAATTGATTGGATTTAATAATTCATGTTAGCTTATTGGTTGAATTAATTTTATAAATTAACTCAAAATAAAGAAGTTGAATTATTTGAAATATATTTTATTTGATATAAAATTATCTATTTAGAATTGTTTTAGTCAGATAACTTTTCTATTATATTATTTGAATTAAAATTGAATTTTTATAATAAATACCCAAGTAAAATAAAGTAGGATTTATCCATTAGGTTTGATTTAAATTAATGGAATAAGTCTCAAGAGCTAAAAGAGTGTCATGGGGGTGCTACCACGAAAATTTGATCGATTAGACATAGTGTATGCCGGTTGACCAAACCTTGCCAGGTCAGCAATCCATATGCTTTGTGCCTTTTACTTTGAAAGTAATCCAAACTCGAATTTTGAAGCCAAAATTAATAAGGACTATAATCCAACCTCTATGTAAAGGGAACTATTTTCTATTATTTCTTAGATCACTTCAGATATTTAGAGAAGAGTATTTGCTAGAAAAACTCTGAAACTCCCATAGAGTGATTGTTTAACATCCTGAATCTTAGCTGTTGGTTTTCTTAAGTGGTTGAAAGGAGTGGTCACCTGAGGAAAGACTAAACGACATGCATCAACCCATACTCCGATCGTGGAAAAGAGAATAGCAAGGAAGTCTAGTTGGTTGAGACACTTCCCTTAGTTTTATTTCATAGTAATTCCTACTATTTTCCAATCTACTAAGAGGTAGAAAAGATCTTTTATTAATTTATATAATCGCATGTCTAACTTATTTTTGGAAAAAAATTTTAACAAAATTTTAAAATCCGATGTGTACTCGTTTTCCAACACTTTCTCTCATTGGAGACTTTTCAATTGTATGGTGAAATCGTACATTTTTGGTAATTGGATTTTGAGCCCCTTTTTGAAGCTTGGGAGTGGTTTAAGGATCATATTTGGAGGTGCCCTAACATGGATTCAAAGACTGGTTCCAAATTCGATTGTTCTACAATAGATTGAACACAAAAACAAGAATGATTGTGGATGCGGTGGTTGGTAGTACCTCGTTATCAAAAACTGCAAGGAAGCTCAATTGCTCTTGGAGGATATAGCCTCTCACAATTATCAATGGCCCAATGTGTTGGACGCTCTAAGGAGTAAATATGCAATAAGTTTTGGAGACATTGTTATCAAAAAAGAATTTATTTATTATTCATATACCAAATCTTGTTCTCTTTACGTTCATATTTGTTGAATGTAAGTTAAGCAAACAAAAGTCTGAGACCATCGGTCTAAACTTTTAAGAATTGGGCATATGATGGACAGATTATGTGGAAGACACGATTCTTAAGATGATGGTCTAAATCATGAGATCTGCAATCGAGGGAATAAAGTTGGGCATTTTATTCATGTAAAGATTGTTTTGTTGTCTATATCACTGTTGGGAGATGGTTTGTCTTTACCATCGGAGGTGGACTCTGTGAATAGAAACATTGGCACATTGTCATAAGTAACGATGTGTTGGATTGGGACATAAAGTGAATTGATTTGGATTAATAATTTTGTCTCAGTAAATCGATTCACTTTAGACAATCATTTGTATTGTATCTTAATCCTAAGATGAATAGTGGGCCCATTATTTTGACTTATATCTTTTGATGTACCAAAGGTGACATCCATATTTTTATAGTAGTACGCATGCCGGTACATTGGAGGCATGACTCTTGATAGCGTAGACCTGTTATTCATGGAAATAGAATCCATAGCTCCTCTTTAGGAGTAGTGATATCCTCTTATATGCGTTATCCTGTAATTAGAAAACTGGAGTGCTCAACCATTTGGATACATAGGTGTAACCGAATGGTATACTATCATTAGATGGTAAGTTTTCTGATGGTGAGGTAACGAAATGTAAGAGAAAAAAAATCGGGAAGGTAAGACAAACTTGTCCTTAAGCCGATTATGGATAATCCTATGGGGATACGATACATTATGATATGTCATAGAGACTTACCTATTTGGGCTTCATAATTCTATATAGTTCAAGAGTGCAGCTCTAAGCTTTTAGTGGAGTAGCGCTAGAGCTAATAATTATGAAATGTATATCTAGGATATTAGGTTTCATATTTATCAGAAGCTTGAAGTACATAGGCCCGTTAGGTCCCCTTTGCTAGCTCACAAAAATCCTGTAACGATACGGCGTGCTTTTCCAATAATTGGTGACTTATGTCAAATTTATTAGATTGTTTGAAATTTGGTAAAATCAGATAATTCATTTTTGTTTATTAGTTGAATTAATTTTGTGTTAAAATTAATTCAAGATTAACTTGTTGAATTATTGGGATTAGATAATTCATGTCTGTTTATCAGTTGGATTAATTTTGAATTAATTCAAGATAAACTTGTTGAATTATTTGGAATATTTATTTTCCTAAAGATTATCTAGATATGACAGTTTTAATAAGATAACTTCACTATTGAGTTATTTAAATTAAAACTGAGGCTCTATCCCAAGAATCTCAGGTTGAAGATAAAGATTCGCAAAGATAAAAAATCATAAGTTCAACAGGTCGATCTTAAACTTTGGCCTGTCATAGGACAGGTTCGGCAGGCCGATCATGGGATTTTTATCACGTGTTTTAGATGCGAATTTTATCAAATATCGATTTTGATTAAAATCTGTTTCGAATTTTTGAGCCCTTATTTGATAAGGACTGACTCCTAGGCCCAACCTCTATAAAAAGGTGAATGAGTCTCATTATTAAGATCAAGAGTGAAACTTTACTCGTGAGATTCTAAAACACTCCCTATGAGCTCTTGTTCACAAATCATGAACACTAGCTTTGAATTTTCTCAATTGGTTGGAAGGGGAGTTGCCTAGTGGAAGTGCTGTACGTGTGAGCCCACACTCACTCCAATCGTAGATAAAGAATAGCAAAGAAGACTAGTTGGTTAAAACTCTTCTGAAACGTTACGTCTCTTCACTCATTGTGGAAGCTTTTCGGCATTTACAAGGTTAGGATGATCGGGTTAATTTATGCATATAGTGTTTCAAACTTGTGTTTTAAAAAATACTCTGATATAAAAAATTTAAAATTCTGTTGCGTACTATTTTTCCAACAATTGGCATTAGAGACATGGTTTTTAAGTAAATTTACGAGTTTGTGATCATACTCTATGTATAAATTATGTGATCTTTATCTCTCCTATGCTTGAATTTAATTTTTAGAGAGTTGGCACTCTAGGGTTTCTATATATTTATATGTTGTCATGGATTATATGGAGAAAGTTTATTAATTAATTATGATTGATTAAATTATTATTAATTATTAATGAATTAATTAATTTATACTGGTTATGGTTCCTTAGAGGTTAGAATATGTGTTTAGGTTTTTTATGTAATTAGATGGCGAACTATCATCTCCATCTAGGAATTATTATTTAATTTTAAATTTGTAAGAATTTTGTAATTAAATAATTATTCAGAGAAGACAGATCTAAAATATAAATGATGGTGCTCCTAGGTATTTCCTGATTCTCTAATTTTATTTTTTTGCATTGTTGAAAAAAAAATTGATAAATTACATAAGAAACTGTATTTTATGAAAAGGGTAGTTTCTGCTCAGTCAGCATGTCGAACCCTCTAGTTCTGTAGGCCGATGGTCGCAAGATCGGCAAGTCGTCTATGGGGGCAAAAATCTAGTGGCTCTGGTGATAGGCTAAACTTTCTAGTTTGGCAGGCAGAAACTTTCATGGCCAGCAGACCGATGGGTCATGACCGGCAAGCTGATTGCATAGATCGGCTTGCCAGCAGAGAGCTGAAAATTTTTCTAGAAAAGGTGTAGTTTTTCGTGTAGTTTTAATTTTATTTTTGGGACAATTATAAGAAACATTAAAATTTGGATATGACCAAAAATATAGAGTATTCAATCTACGCTGGATTGGAGACTTAAAGATGGGAATTACATGAAAAAGGATACAGCTAGAGGATTCAAGGATGAAGAATCAACAATATGTATTGATTATTCTCCTGTAATCTTTATTTTCTATTCTCTAGGGTGGAACCATAATATTACGATTATTTATTGTTATTTTGCTTGTAGCTTTGCTTGATTGCCTTGCTTGTCTGCATTATAATATGATTTGCCATGTATGTTGATAACATGCCATATAGAATAGGAATTGCCACTCAATTAAAAATTGTTCATGCATGTTTTTAAAATAAAACCTTGATTTCAAAAGATTGAGTGGGAAAAGGTTTTCGAAGGGAGGACCTAAGGCCTCCATCATTGGTCCATAAGAAGAACATGGTGGTTCTGACCCCTAAGAAGGGACTTCATCATGTACTAGATTGGATCTCCAAGGGGATAATGTATTTTAGCATGATTTATGATTACATACCCCTAGGTGGTGATTATAAATCACGGATAAAATATCAAAACGATGGTTATACACTCATGTTAATTTTATTATTAACCTTCCCTATAAGCTCTGTTAATAAAATTAACGGCCAAATAAATGATTATTAATATATGTTGGATCATACGTGTCCTAGATGGCATATATAAATTAGGATGAGATCCGTGTTCCTGATTGAATTTGGCATGACTCCCCTAGGAGCATGTTAAATTCTGAGTTGAGAATTATCGTTGTAATGTTGTGATATTTTCAAGTTTTTGACACATAAACACATTTGTATGTTTTTACATGATTGTGTTATCTTACTAAATTATTATGTTACGTTTGCTTATGTTTGGTGTATGATTCTTTATTGTAGATTAAAAATATCTAAAAACATTTTATCTTCGATACTTGACAAAAACCAATTAACCAGAGAGAATTATAGTGATTAGAAATGGAACCTGGACATCGTCCTATCATTTGAGAAACTAAAATTCGTGTTGACAATCCCTTGTCCTCTCGAGTCTACGGGAGATTCCACCAATGATCAATTTGAAGCATATGATCATTAGAAAGATGCAAATGATCAGGCCCTCTGCTATGTTATAGCCAGCATGAATAACATGCTGTAGGCTCAATATGAGAATTATGAGACTGCTAAGCAGATCCTAGATAATCTGGAAGACATGATTGGAGGCCGAGCCCTAACAAAGCGACAAGGGGCGCTTTAGAAACTCTTGGACTATGAGCAAAGGGGGACTTCTGTAAAGGAGCACATGATATTGGTTATTGGTTACCTCATGGGGCACAAACCAATGGAGCCAACATCGATGTTGAAACTTAGATAACTATTGTCTTTATGACTCTGTCTAAGGAATTTATTTTGTTTAGAGCTACATTTAATTTGAGCAATAGGCGGGATATGACCTTAACAGAATGAATGAAACAATTATAGGAGTTTGAACTACTGATCAGGGAATCTCCTGCAGGTGGAGAGGCCAATTTAGTGATTCCTTCTGGTTCCAATCCCAACCCTGGGTATGGAAAGAAACAAGAAGCCAAGAACAGGAAGTCTTCTATTCCTATTAACAACAAGAGCAAGAAGAAGAAGAAGAAGAACTCGAAGAAGCTGAAGTGCTTTTGTGGGAAGGTCGGGCACATCAAGAAGCATTGCAAGGACTTCCTTTCCAAAGGAGGTAGGTGTGAGCTTATGTATTTAGAAACTTGTTTGGTTGAGGAATCCGGTGACATTTGGGTCATAGATTCTGGTGCAACTAATCATGTTTGTGTTTCCCTATAGGGGTTCAAAGAAACGAGAAGTCTACTCTGTGAAGATTTTACGCTTCGGATGGGCAATGGATCTTTAGTCTTAGCTAAAGCAATGAGAGACGTCCATCTATATTTTGAAAATTATAGGAATTTAATTTTGCGAGATTGTTTTTATGTTCCTAAATTTAAAAGGAATTTAATTTCTGTAGCTTATATATTTAAAGACTCATATTTAGTTTCTTTTAATAATAAAATGGTGATTTGTAAAAGCAAATCTTTTATCCGTTCTGGATGGATGCAAAAAAACCTATATTTTATCAAACTTAAGATGGACTTACTGCTTAATGCTGAGATAAATGATGATAACTCTAAAAGACTTAAAACTTTTAACTCTAATAAGATTTATCTTTGGCATTTGTGCCTTGGTCATATTAACTTGAATAGGATTCAAAGGTTGGTAAGGAATGGACTTTTAAGTCACTTAAAGGTGGAATCTATACCTCAATGTGAATCTTGTTTAGAGGGTAAAATGACCAAAAGACCATTCGGGTCTAAGAGCAATAAGGCCAAAGGGGTTCTAGAACTTGTGCATAGTGATGTTTGCGGACCGACAAACATCCACGCACGAGGAGGGTATGAGTACTTTGTCACTTTTATCGACAATTACTCAAGATATGGGTATGTGTACCTGATGCACCACAAAAGCAAAACTTTTGATAAGTTCAGGAAGTTTTAGGCTGAAGTGAAAAAACAATTGGGTAGACCTATAAAGGCACTTCGATCCAATTGAGGTGGTGAGTACCTTCTATGAGTTCTTAGGACACTTATTAGAGAATGAGATTTTCTCCCATTTGACAGCGTTGGGCACTCCGCAGTAGAATACAATGGCTGAGAGAAGAAATAGAACTTTATTGGACATGGTCAGGTCCATGATGAGTTATTCATCATTGCCTTTATCCTTTTGGGGATATGCACTACAAATCGTATGTTATCTTTTTAACAATATGCCTTCAAAATTGGTCCCTAAAACTCCTCACAAGTTGTGGATAGGCAAGAAGACATCCTCAAACCATATTCGCGTATGGAGATTTCTAACTCATGTCCTAGTTAAGGATGCAAACAAGTTGGAAGCACATTTGGAAGTTTACGTGTTTGTGGGATATCCAAAAGGGACTAAAACGGGTTATTTTTATCACCCAAAGAAAAATAAAGTTGTGGTTTAAACTAATGCAACTTTCGTCGAGGAGAGTTACATGGATGACTTTAAGCCTCGAAGTAAAGTGGTGCTTAAGAAGTTGAGGAGTGATCTAATCACTTCAGGGGTTCCAGTGGAAATTCACTCCAATTAGTGTAGAAAAACCAAACGAACCCAAACAACAACCTAAGGGGCTTCGACGTAGTGGGAGGATCGGGCGTCAACCCGAGAGGTATATGTTCAATGGTGAGGCCTTCTTGGTTGAACTGGATAAACATGATAAGGATCCTTATACTTATGCAGAGGCTATGGAGCATGTTGATTCGAAACTCTGAACAGAGGCCATGAACATAGAGATGAAGTCTATAGAGACTAATCGGGTATGGGAACTTATGGATCTTCCCAAAAGTAAAGCCCATAGGGTGTAAATGGATCTACAAGCAGAAAAAAGGAGTGGATGGAAAGGTCGAAACCTTAAGGCTAGACTAGTAGTTAAGGGTTATATTGAAAAAAAAGAAATCGATTACAAGGAAAACTTTTTAACTGTAGCTATGCTTAAGTCCATCCGGATTCTCTTGTCCATAGCTACCGCTCTCGACTACGAGATTTGGCAGATGGATGTCAAGATAGCTTTTCTGAATGGATATCTTGATGAGTCCATTTATATGGAACAACCAGACGGGTTCAAGGTCACAGGTCAAGAGGGTAAAGTTTGTAAACTGTTGAAGTCAATTTATGGACTTAAGTAGGCTTCTCGTTCTTGGAACATAAGATTTAATCAGGTGATCAAGACTTATCAGTTCTCACAAAATGTGGATGAACCATGTGTTTACAAACACATTCAAGATGGGAAGGTGGTTTTACTGCTGCTCTGTGTAGATGACATTTTGCTAATTGGAAATGACGTTGGGCTGTTGTCTTCGGTCAAATTATGGTTGACCAAGCAGTTTGACAAGAAGGACTTAGGTGAGGCTAATTTTCTTCTCGGTATCTAGATCTTTCGGGATAGGAAGAACAAAATGATAGCTTTTTACCATCGGAGGTGGATTCCACGAATAGAAATATTGACACATTGTCATAAGTGACGATGTGTTGGATCGGGACATAAAGTGAATTGATTTAGATTAATAATTCTGTTTCGACAAATCGATTCATTTTAGACAATCATTTGGTTTGTATCTTGATCCTAAGGTAAATAGTGGGCCTGTTATCTTGACTTATGTCTTTTGATGTACCAAAGGGTGACATTCACATTTTTATAGTGGTACACATGCCAGTATGTCGGAGGTATGACTCTTGATAGCGTAGACCTATTATTCATAAAAATGGAATCCATATCTTCTCTTTAGGAGTAGTGATATCCTCTTACACGCGTTATCCTGTAATTGGAAAACTAGAGCGCTCAACTATTTGGATACATAGGTGTAACCGAATGGTATACTCTCTTTAGATGGTAAGTTTTATGATGGTGAGATAACGGAACGTAAGAGAAAAATAATTGGGAAGGTAAGATAGAACTTGTCCTTAAGCCAATTATGGATAATCCTATAGGGATACGATACATTATGATATGTCATAGAGACATAGCTATTCGAGCTTTGTAATTCTATATAGTTCGAGAGTGCAGCTCTAAGCTTTTAGTGGAGTAGCGTTGGAGTTGATAATTATGACATGTATTTTTAGGATATTGGGTTTCATAACTATCGGGAGATTGAACTATATAGGTCCATCAGGTCCCCTTTGCTAGCTCACAAAAATCCTGTAACGATACGGCGTGCTTTTCTAATGATTGGTGACTTATGTCAGATTTATCAGATTAGCTAAAATTCGATAAAATCAAATAATTTATGTTCGTTTATCGGTTGAATTAATTTTGTGATAAAATTAATTCAAGATAAACTTGTTGAATTATTGGGATTAGATAATTCATGTCTGTTTATCGGTTGGATTAATTTTGAATTAATTCATGATAAACTTGTTGAATTATCAGGAATATTTATTTTCCTAGAGGTTATCTAGATATGACCGTCTTAATAAGATAACTTCTCTATTGGGTTATTTGAATTAAAATTGAGGCTGTATCCCAAGAATCTTGGGTGGAAGATAAAGAGTCACAAGGATAAAAAATCATAAGTTCGGAAGGCCGATCTTAAACTTTGGCCTACCAATAGGACAGGTTCGGCAGGCCGATCTGCTTGTTCGGCCTGTCGACTGTGGGATTTTTGGTCACATGTTTTAGACGTGGATTTTATCATATATCGATTCTGATTTGAATTTGTTTTGAATTTTTGAGGCCTTATCTGATAAGGGCTGACTCCTGGGCCCAACCTCTATAAAAAGGCGAATGAGTCTTATTATTATTAAGATCAATTTAGAGATTAAGATTGAAACTCTACTAGTGAGATTCTAAAAACTCCCTGAGAGCTCTTGTTCACAAATCACAAACACTAGCTTTAGGTTCTCTCAATTGGTTGAAGGAGAGTCGCCTGGTGGAAGAGCTGTACATGTGTGCCCATACTCACTCCGATCGTGGATAGAGAATAGCAAAGAAGACCAGTTGGTTGAGGCTCTTCTCGAATGTTACTTCTCTTCACTGATTATGGAAGCTTTTTAGCATTTACAAGTTTATCTGATAAATTTATTAATATAGTGTGTCAAACCTGTGTTTTGAAAAATACTCTGATATAAAAAATTTAAAATTCCACTACATATTGTTTTTCCAACACAATGTACAGTCAGTTTTGAAGAAGCTCGTGGAGTTCAGAAGGGGGATCCCATTGTTGCACTTTCAACTTAAGTCTCAGCTTTATCTAGTAAACTTTCGATCTTGGCTGCTAGAGAAGCTTCATCAAGCAAGGAGTCGGTGATGGTTGCCAATCCATCATATGTAATTTGTGACTAACTAGAACTTTAACTATCAAGCCAACAATTTGCCAACACATTATCATCTAAGACTTTGCAATCATGAGAACTTCTCTTATGCAAACACAAGAAATTCCTTGAAACTGTTGGAAAAAACAATGTGTGAGGTGCACAGCAGAATTTTAAAAAAAAATTATATCAGAGTATTTTTTTCAAAACACAAGTTTGACATGCTATATGTATAAATTAAACAGATCTTACTAACCTCTATGTGCCGAAGAACCTTCGCAACCTATGAAAAGAAGTAACGTTCCAAAAGAGCCTCAACCAACTGGTGTTCTTTGCTATTCTCTATCCACAATCGGAGTGAGTGTGGGCTCACACGTACAGCTCTTCCGCCGGTGACTCTCCTTCCAACCAATCGAGAGAACCCAAACCTAGTGTTCTTGATTTGTGAACAAAAGCTCTTAGGGAGTTTTTAGATGCTCACTAGAACAGTATCACTCTTAATCTCTCAATTGATCTGAGTAACTCATGAGACTTACTCCCTTTATATAGCTATTGGTCCTAGGATCAGTCATTATCAGATTGGGTCTCAAAAACTTGAAACAGAATCAAGTTCAGATCAATATCTGATAAGATCCGCGTGAAAAAGTGTAATCTTATCTCTCGCTTATCGGCGGGCTGAACAACCTGTTCGACAGGCCGAACATGCCCCATCGGTAGGCCGAACACGTAGATCGACAGGCCAAACTGCCACGTAAATATCTCCGTAAATCTTTTATTTTCTACCCGAGGTTCTATAAGATAAAGTATCAGTTTTGATTCAAATAACCCAATAGAGAAGTTATCTGATCAAATCAAACTTTATCAAGATAATCTCTAAGAAAATAAATCAATTCACAATAATTCTACAAGTTTATCTTGATTTAATTTATCCAATTAAATCAACTAATAAACAGACAAGAATTATCCGATCCCAACAATTCAACAAGTTTTTTATCCAATCCCAATAATTCAACAAGCTTATCTTAAATTAATTTTATTACAAAATTAATTCAACCAATAAGCAGACATGAATTATTTGATTCTTTCAAATTTTAAACCAATCTGATAAATCCGACATAAGTCATCAATTATTGAAAAGCACGCCATATCATTACAGGATTTTGTGAACTAGCAAAGGGGACAAAAATGGACCTATAAAGTTCAAGCTCACGATAATTATGAAACCCAATATCCCAGATATACATTTCAAAATTATCAACTCCAACGCTACTCCACTAAAAGCTTGGAGCTGCACTCTTGAACTTTATAGAATTACGAAGCCCGTATAGCTAAGTCTTCATGACATATCAAAGTCTATCGTATCCCCATATGATAATCCATAATCGGCTTAAGGACAAGTTCTGTCTTACCTTCCAAATTATTTTTATCTTACATTCCATTATCTGACCATTAAAAAACTTTCTATCCAAAGACAGTATACCATTCGGTTACACCTATGTATCCAAATGGTTGAGTGCACTAGTTTTCCAATTACAGGATAACACATATAAGAGGATATCATTACTCCTGAAGAGGAGCTATGGATTCCATATCAATGAATAAAAAGTCTACGCTATCAAGAGTCATGCCTCTAACGTACCGGCATGCATACCACTATTGAGATGTGGGAGTCACCCTTTGGTACATCAAAAGACACATGTCGAGACAACGGGCCCACTATCCATCTCAAGATTAAGATACAATACTAAAGATTGTCTAAAGTGAATCGCTTTGCCAAGACAGAATTATTAATCCAAATCAATTCACTTTGTGTCCTGATCCAACACATCGTCACCTATGACAACGTGCCAATGTTTCTATTCACGGAGTCCAACTCCGACAGTCAAGACAAACCATCTCCCAATAGGGATATAGACAACATAACAATCTTTGCATGAATAAAGCGCCCAACTTTATTCCCTCGATTGCGGATCATATGTTTTAGACCATCACCTTAAGAATCGTGTCTTTCGCATAATCAGCCCATCATATGCCCAATTCTTAAAGGTTTAGACCGACAGTATCAGACTATTATTTGCTTAACATACATTCAACAAATATGAACATAAAGAGGACAAGATTTGGTATATAAACGAATAAATTCTTTATTGATAAAAATGTCTCCAAAAACATATTACATTTTTACTCCTTAAGGCATACATGTCTAACAATCTCCCACCATGACATGCCCATAGCTTCCACATGCCTCTCGAAGACTCTCCCAGTAAGTGTCTTCGTAAATGGATCAGCTAAATTGTCCTCTGACGTGATCTTGCACACCGTGACATGCCCACCCTCAACGAAGTCCTTTATCACATGATACTTTCGATCAATATGCTTACTCTTCTTGTGAAATCTTGGTTCCTTAGCATTAGCTACTGCCGCACTGTTATCATAGTATAGTGATACCACCTTATCCATACTAGGAACTACCTTAAGATCCCCAAGGAACTTGCAGAGCCACATTGCTTCTTTTGAAGCATCACTTGCTACCACATACTCGGCCTCCCTCGTTGAATCTGAAGTACAATCTTACTTCGCACTTCTCCAACTGATGGCACCACCATCCAGAGTAAACACAAACCCCAAAGTTGATTTCCTGGAATCCAGACAGGATTAAAAATCTGAGTCAGTGTATCCTAGAGGAGTCAAGTCCTCACTCAAATACGCAAGCATATACCCTCGAGTCCTTCTCAGGTACTTGAAAATATGCTTTACCGCAACCCAATGGTTCGGTCCTGGATCCACCTGAAATCAACTTACAATCCCGACTGCATAACTTATATCCGGTCGTGTGCAAAGCATGGCATACATGAGACAACCCACCGCCGGAGCATAAGGCACCTTCTTCATATATTCTCTTTCTTCATAAGACTTTGGAGAGTCTTTCTTAGAAAGAGTAATTCTAGACCTAGATGGTTGCCCACCTTTCTTGGAATCCTGCATTGCAAATCTCCTGAGAATTTTATCTATGTGGCCAGCCTATGACAAAGCTATCATTTTGTTCTTCCTATCCCGAAAGATCTGGATACTGAGAACAAAATTAGCCTCACCCAAGTCCTTCATGTCAAATTGCTTGGTCAACTATAATTTGACCGATGACAACACCCCAATGTCATTTCCAATTAGCAGAATGTCATCTATATAGAGTAGTAGAAAAACCACCTTCCATCCTTAATGTGTTTGTAAACACATGGTTCATCCACATTTTGTGAGAACCCATAAGTCTTGATCACCTGATCAAATCTTATGTTCCAAGAACGAGAAGCCTGCTTAAGTCCATAAATTGACTTTAGCAGCTTACAAACCTTACCCTCTTGACCCGTGACCTTGAACCTGTCTGGTTGTTCCATATAAATGGACTCATCAAGATAGCCATTCAGAAAAGCCATCTTGACATCCATCTGCCAAATCTCATGGTCGAGAGCAGAAGCTATGGACAAGAGAATCTGGATGGACTTAAGCATGGCTACAGGCGAAAAGGTTTTCTCATAATCGATTCCTTCCTTTTACGTATAACCCTTAGCTACCAGTCTAGCCTTAAAGGTTTCGACCTTTCCATCCACTCCTCTTTTCCTCTTGTAGATCCACTTACACCCTATGGGTTTTACCCCTTCGGGAAGATCCACAAGCTTCTAGACCTGATTAGTCTCCATAGACTTCATCTTAATGTTCATGGCCTCTGTCCAAAGTTTTGAATCAACATCCTCCATAGCTTCTGTGTAAGTATAAGGATCCCTGTCATGTTCATCCAGTTCAGCCAAAAAGACCTCCCTATTGAACATATAACTTTCAGGTTGACGCCCGATCCTCCCATTATGCCGAAGCCCCTAAGATTGTTGTTCAAGTTTGTTTGGTTTTTCTACACTAATTGAAACAGTTTCATTCGGAACCTTCAGAGTGATCGGATCACTCCTTAACCCCTCAAGCACCAATTTGCTTTGAGGTTTAAAGTCGTCCATGTAAGTCTCCTCAAGGAAAGTTGTATTACCAGAAACCACGACTTTATTTTCCTTCGGGTTATAAAAATAACCCCCTTTAGTCTGTTTTGGATATCCTACAAACATGCAAACTTCCGAACGTGCTTCCAACTTATTCAGATCCTTAAACAGGACATGAGCCGGACATCCCCATATGCAAATATGGTTTAAGGATGTCTTCCTTCTTGTCCACAACTCATGGGGAGTTTTAGGGACCGATTTTAAAGGTACATTGTTCAAAAGATAACATGCAGTTTGTAGTGCATATCCCCAAAAAGATAAAGGTAATGCTGAATAACTCATCACGGACCTGACCATGTCCAACAAAGTCTTATTTCTTCTCTCCGCTACGCCATTCTGCGGCAGAGTGCCCGGCGCAGTCAAATGGGATAAAATCCCATTCTCTAACAAGTGTCCCAACAACTCATCAGAAAGGTATTCCCCACCTCGATCAGATCGAAGTGCCTTTATGGGTCTACCCAATTGCTTTTCCACTTCAGCTCGAAACTCCCTGAACTTATCATAAGTTTTACTTTTGTGGTGCATCAGGTACACATACCCATATCTTGAGTAATCATCAATAAAAGTGACAAAGTACTCATACCCTCCTCGTGCCCAGATGTTCATTGGTCCGCAAACATCACTATGCACAAGTTCTAGAACCCCTTCGGCCCTATTGCCCTTAGACCCGAATGGTCTTTTGGTCATTTTACCCTCTAAACAAGATTCACATTGAGGTATAGATTCCACCTTTAAGTGACTTAAAGGTCCATCCCTTACCAACCTTTGAATCCTATTCAAGTTAATATGACCAAGGCGCAAATGCCAAAGATAAGTCTTATTAGAGTGAGAACCTTTAAGTCTTTTAGAGTTATTATCATTCATCTTAGCATTAAGCAATAAGTCCATCTTAGGTTTGATAAAATATAGATTATTTTGCATCCATCCAGAATAGATAAAATATTTATTTTTACGAATCACCACTTTTTCATTAAAAGATTTCACATAGGAGTCTTTAAATAAACAAGATACAGAAATTAAATTCTTTTTAAATTTAGGAACATAAAAACAATCTTGTAAAAATAAATTCCTATAATTATCAAAGTAAAGATGGACGTCTTCCACTGCTTTCGCTGAGACCAAGGATCCATCGCCCATCCGAAGAGTGAAGTCTTCATATAGCAGACTTCTCGTTTCTTTGAACCCCTGCAGAGAAACACAAACATGATTAGTTGCACTGGAATCTATGACCCAAATGTCATTGGATTCCTCAACCAAACAAGTTTCTAAATATAGAAGATCACACCTACCTCCTTTGGAAAGGAAGTCCTTGCAATGCTTCTTAATATGCCCGACCTTTCCACAAAAGAAGCACTTAAGCTTCTTTGGGTTCTTCTTCTTCTTCTTCTTGCTCTTGGTAGTAGCAGGAATAGAAGACTTCCCGTTCTTGGCCCGTTGCTTCTTTACATTCCCAGAGTTAGGATTGGAACCAGAAGCAGCTACCATGTTGGCCTCACCCCCAGCAGGAGATTCCCTGATCAGCAGTTTGAACTCCTGTAACTATTTCATCAGTTCTGTTAAGGTCATATCCCGTCTATTGCTTAAATTAAATGTAGCTCTAAATGGAATAAATTCCTTAGACAGAGTCTCAAAGACCATAGTCATCTGAGTTTCAACATCGTTGTCGGCTCCATTGGTTTGAGCCTCAGCGAGGTAACCCATGACCAACATCATGTCCTCCTTTATAGATGTCCCCGGCCTCTGTCTACAGTTTAAGAGTTTCTGAAGCACCCCTTGCCGCTTTGTTATGGCCTGGCCTTCAAACATATCCTCAAGATTATCCAAGATCTGCTTTGCAGTCTCATAATCCTGATGTTGAGCTTGTAACACATTATTCATGTTAGCCATAACATAGCAGCGAGCCTGATCATAGCATCTTTTCAATAGTCATACGCTTGGAATTGCTCATTAGATGAGTCTCCCGTAGGCTTAGGAGGATAAGGGGTTGTCAGTACATATTTTAGTTCCTCAAAGGACAGGACGATATCCAGGTTTCGTTTCCAATTATTGTAATTCTCACCAGTTAATAGGTTTTTGTCAAGTATCGATGATAAAGCATTTTTAGATATTTTTAATCTACAATAAAGAATCATATACCAAATATAAGCAAACATATCATAATAATTTAGTAAGATAACACAATCATGTAAAATTATACAAATGTGTTTATGTGTTAAAACCTTGAAAATATCACAACCTTACAATGATAATTCCCAACTCAGAATTCAACAAGCTCCTAAGGTAGTCCTGCTAAATTCAATCAGGAACACGAATCTCCTCCTGATTAATATATGCCATCTAGGACCCGTATGATCCAGCATATATTCATAATCATTTCTTTGGCCATTAATTTTATTAACAGAGCTCCTAGGGGAGGTTAATAATAAAACTAATGTGAGTGTATAACCATCGTTTCAATATTTTATCCATGATTTATAACCACCACCTAGGGGTGTGCAACCATAAATCATGCTAAAATACCTTATCCTCTCAGAGATCCAATCTGGTACATGATAGAAATCCCTTCCTAGGGGTCGGGACCACCATGTTCTACCTATGGACCAACGATGGAGGCCTTAGGTCCTCTCTTCGAAAACCTTCTCCCATTCAACCTTTTGAAATCAAGGTTTTATTTTAAGAATATGCATGACCAATTTTAATATGAGTGGCACTCCCTATTCTATATGACATGTTATCAATATACATGGCAAATCATATTATAATGTAGACAAGCAAAGCAATCAAGCAAAGCTACAAGCAAAATAATAATAATAACCGTAATATTATGGCTCCACCCTAGAGAATAGAAAACTAAGATTACAAGAGAATAATCGAGACATATTTTTTATTCTTCATCCTTGAATCCTCAAGCTGTATCCTTCTTCATGCAATGTCCATCTTCAAGTCTTCAATCTCGTATGAATTGAATACTTCATATTTTCGGTCATATCTAAATTTAATGTTTCTCAGAATCGTCCCAAAAATAAAACTAAAACTGCACCGAAAAAATTGCACCCTTTCTGGAAATTTTTTAGCTCTCGGTCGACAGGCCGATCTGGGTGATTGGCCTGCCGGTCATGTTCCATCAGCCTGCCGATCAATTAGATTGGCCTACCGACCCATGAAAGTTCAGCCTGCCGGCAGAGCCAGCAAATTTCTGCCCCACTAACGGCCTGCTGAAGCACACATCCGGCCTATTAGTCTGTGACCATCTGCCTATCGAACTATGAGGTTCGGCATGCCGACCGAGTAGAAATCTCCCATTCCAGAAAATACAATTTTAATGCAATTCATCAATTTTATTTTCAACAATTCAAAAAAAATAAAATTAGAGACTCAGGAAATACCTGGAAGCGCCATCATCATTCTTCTAGATCCGTCTTCTCTGAATAATTATTTGATTATAAAATTTTACAAATTTAAAATTAAACAATAATTCCTAAACAGAGATGATAGTCCACCATCTAATTACATGAAAAACCTATATGTATATTCTAACCTCTAAGGAACCATAACCGGTATAAATTAATTAATTAATTAATAATTAAATAATGAATTAATCAACCATAATTAATTAATAAACATTCACCATATAATCCATGCTAACATATATAATTTATAAAACCTAGAGTGCCAACTCTTTATAAAATTTAATTCAAGAATAGAAGAGATTAAGATAACAAAATTTACACATACAACTTGATCATAAACTCATAAATTTATATAAAACCATGGCTCTGATACCAATTGTTGAAAAAAACAATGTGTGAGGTGCGCAGTGGAATTTTAAAAAAATTTATATCAGAGTATTTTTTCTAAAAAATTTATCCCAATAATTCAACAAGTTTATCGTAAATTAATTTTATTACAAAATTAATTCAACCAATAAACAGACATGAATTATTTAATTCTTTCAAATTTTAAACCAATCTGATAAATCTGACATAAGTCACCAATTATTGAAAAAGCACGCCATATCGTTACAGGATTTTTTGAGCTAGCAAAGGGGACCAAAATGGACCTATAAAGTTCAAGCTCACGATAATTATGAAACCCAATATCCTAGATATACATTTCACAATTATCAACTTTAACGCTACTCCACTAAAAGCTTGGAGCTGCACTCTCAAACTTTATAGAATTACGAAGCCTGTATAGCTAAGTCTCCATAACATATCAAAGTGTATCGTATCCCCATATGATAATCCATAATGGGCTTAAGGACAAGTTCTGTCTTACCTTCCCGATTATTTTTATCTTACGTTCTATTATCTCACCATTAAAAAACTTACTATCCAAAGATAGTATACCATTCGGTTACACCTATGTATCCAAAAGGTTGAGCGCTTCAGTTTTCCAATTATAGGATAATGCGTATAAGAGGATATCATTACTCCTAAAGAGGAGCTATGGATTCCATATCTATGAATAACAAGTCTACGCTATCAAGAGTCATGCCTCCAACGTACCGGCATGCATACCAATATTGAGATGTGGGAGTCACCCTTTGGTACATCAAAAGACACATGTCGAGACAACAAGCCCACTATCCATCTCAGGAATAAGTTACAATACAAATGATTTTCTAAAGTGAATTGATTTGCCAAGACAGAATTATTAATCCAAATCAATTCACTTTGTGTCCCGATCCAACACATCGTCACCTATGACAACGTGCCAATGTTTCTATTCACGGAGTCCAACTCTGACGGTCAAGACGAACCATCTCCCATTAGGGATATAGACAACATAACAATCTTTGTATGAATAAAGTGCCCAACTTTATTCCCTCGATTGTGGATCATATGTTTTAGACCGTCACCTTAAGAATCATGTCTTCCGCATAATCAGTCCATCATATGCCCAATTCTTAAAGGTTTAAACCGACAGTCTCAGACTATTGTTTGCTTAACATATATTCAACAAATATGAACTTAAAGAGGACAAGATTTGGTATATAAATGAATAAATTCTTTATTGATAAAAATGTCTCCAAAAACGTATTACATTTTTACTCCTTAGGGCAAAAATGTCTAACAAAAACCACCACCGAGATTCAACTAGCCAATAGCTGAGAAAAAGCCCCTATGAAAGACATCTTGAGCACCTTCACTGGGGAGACAAGGGCAAGATTCAATAAGAATGAGGGAAGATTGGATAGCTTAAAGACTCACATGACCAATAGAGGTGCATCCATGAAGTCCCTAGAAGTCTAAATTAGGCAGCTAACTACCTCCATCAATTCACAACAAAGGAGGCAATTTCCTAGTGACATTGAAGTTAACTTGAAGGAGCAATGCAATATCCTTACACTAGGAAGTGGGAAGGAAGTTGACAAGCCTAAGCCACCAAAATTGGTGAAGAATCAAGTACAAGAAGAAGAAAGAGTGCAAAGAAAAGAGATTGAAGTTAAAACACCAAAGGAGACATGGAGGCATAACTCTTTCTCATTTCTTGATAATCCTCCTATTTTAACCCCACCACTTTTTTTTTCTGCATAGATTCCAAAAAAAGAGGATGGATGAGGAATTTATGAAGTTTTTAAATGTGTTCAAGAAGTTGCATATCAATATATCTTTCATAAAGGCCTTGGTACAAATTCTAAGCTATGCAAAGTTTATGAGGTAGGTGCTCTCCAAGAAGATGAAGTTGGAGGAGAAGGAAACTATTACACTAACCAAGGAGTGTAGTGCTATTTTGTAAAATAAACTTCCACCCAAATTAAAAGATCTGAGAGGCTTTCATATACCTTGCACCATGGGAACCTGTAAGTGTTAGAAGGCTCTTTGTGATCTTGGAGCGAGTGTGAATTTCATGCCTCTCTCAGTTTTCAAGAAGCTAGGATTGTGGCAAGTAAGGCCTATAACTGTTTCTCTTCAACTTGTTGATTGGTCTATTCGATATCCAAGGGGTGCCTTAAAAGATGTCCCAGTCAAGGTTGGGAGTTTGTTTTCCCACAAACTTCTTGGTACTTGAGATAGATAAAGACTAGGACATTCCAATCATCTTAGGCCGACATTCTCAGCTACCACAAATGCAATGATTGATGTGCCAAAGGGAGAGCTAACTTTGGGCTTGGGTGAGGAAAAAGTCACCATTCGAGACTTCCACACCCCCAAAAAGGACTTGGAGGTTGACTCTTGCTTTCGACTTGATGTTATGGAGAGCAGACTTGAAGTTCAAGCTTCTTTGCAACCATGTCATAAGGCCAAGGTAGAGAACATTTAGATTCCAATAGGCCCAAACAAAGGGAAAAAGGTATGGACTAGGGATTTAGAGGTCTGTTTATCACAACCACCATTAAGTCAATTCCATCATTCTGAAGGCCATGAAACACAAGGTGACAAGAGTCCAAAAAGCTATCAAGAGAAGGCAACCCTCAAGAACAATGACACAATGGGATGGTCGATCGATGACTTCAAGGGCAAGAAATGAAAAGCATAAAGCCAAGCCAAGCTAACAACGTTTTGTTATATATGTATGCCCTAAGGAGTGAAAATGTAATACGTTTTTGAAGACATTTTTATCAATAAAGAATTTATTCATTTACATATACCAAATCTTGTCCTCTCTATGTTCATATTTGTTGAATATATGTTAAGCAAACAATAGTCTAAGACCGTCGGTCTAAACCTTTAAGAATTGAGCATATGATGGACTGATTATGTGGAAGACACGATTCATAAGGTGACGGTCTAAAACATATGATCTGCAATCAAGGAAATAAAGTTGGGTGCTTTATTCATGCAAAGATTGTTATGTTGTCTATATCCCTATTGGGAGATGGTTTGTCTTGACCATCGAAGTTGGACTCTGTGAATAGAAACATTGACACGTTGTCTTAGGTGACGATGTGTTGGATCGAGACACAAAGTGAATTGATTTGGATTAATAATTCTGTCTTGGCAAATCGATTCACTTTAGACAATCATTTGTATTATATCTTAATCCTGAGATGGATAGTGGGCCCGTTATCTTGACTTGTGTCTTTTGATGTACCAAAGGGTGACACCCACATCTCTATAGTGGTATGCATGCTGGTACGTTGGAGGCGTGACTTTTGATAGCGTAGACTTGTTATTCATAGATATGGAATCCATAGCTCCTCTTTAGGAGTAATGATATCCTCTTATATGCGCTATCTTGTAATTGGAAAATTGGAGCACTCAACCATTTGGATGCATAGGTGTAACTGAATGGTATACTATCTTTGGATGGTAAGCTTTCTAATGGTGAGATAATGGAACGTAAGATAAAAATAATAGGGAAGGTAAGACAGAACTTGTCCTTAAGCTGATTATGGATTATCATATGAGGATACGATACACTATGATATGTCATGGAGACTTAGCTATGCGGGCTTCGTAATTCTATAAAGTTTGAGAGTGCAGCTCCAAGCTTTTAGTGGAGTAGCGTTGGAGTTGACAATTGTGAAATAAATATCTAGGATATTGGGTTTCATAATTATCATGAGCTTGAACTTTATAGGTCCATTTTGGTCCCCTTTGCTAGCTCACAAAATCCTGTAATGATACGGCGTGTTTTTTCAATAATTTGTGACTTATGTCGGATTTATCGAATTAGTTTAAAATTTTAAAGAATTAAATAATTCATGTCTGTTTATTGGTTAAATTAATTTTGTAATAAAATTAATTTAAGATAAACTTGTTGAATTATGGGGATCGAATAATTCTTGTCTATTTATCGGTTGATTTAATTGGATAAATTAAATCAAGATAAACTTGTAGAATTATTATGAATTATTTATTTTCTTAGAGATTATCTTGATAAAGTTTGTTTTAATAAGATAACTTCTCTATTGGGTTATTTGAATCAAAACTGAGACTTTATCTTATAGAATCTTGGGTGGAAAATAAAAGATCCACAGAAATGTTTATGCGGCAGTTCGGCCTGCCGATGGGGCCTGTTCGGACTGCCAATCAATGAGAGATAAGTTTATGCATTTTCATGCGGATCTTATCAGATATTGATCCAAACTTGATTATGTTTTGAGTTTTTGAGACCTAATCTGATAAGGACTGACCCTAGGACCAATCGCTATATAAAGGGAGTAAGTCTCATGAGTTACTCAGATCAATTGAGAGATTAAGAGTGATACTCTTCTAGAGAGCATCTAAAAACTCCCTTAGAGCTTTGGGTTCTCTCGATTGGTTGGAAGGAGAGTCATCGGTGGAAGAGTTGTACATGTGAGCCCATACTCACTCCGATCGTGGATAGAGAATAGCAAAGAAGACCAGCTGGTTAAGGCTCTTCTGGAACGTTACTTCTCTTCATGGGTCACAGAAGTTCTTCAGTACATAAAGGTTAGTAAGATCTGTTTAATTTATACATATAGCATGTCAAACTTGTGTTTCGGAAAAATACTCTGATGTTAAAATTTTTAAAATTTCCGCTGCGCACCTCACACCTATTTTTTCCAACAATTGGTATCAGAGCCAAGGTTTTTACATAACTTTACAAGTTTGTGATCATACTGTATGTATAAATTTTGTGATCTTAATCTCTCCAATGGTTGAATTTAATTTTACAAAGAGGGTTGGCACTCTAGGTTTGTAACGCCCCAAAATTTATTTAATGTTAATGTAATATAAATGATGAATTACTGTGCCATAATTAACGTTTTAACATTTATTTGATTACTTGGTTGGATTTTTAGTTTTTGGTTGTTTTGTTAAATTGATGCATTTAAATGATTTCTTATTGTTTTAAAATGATGTTTTGAGTTTTAAAACACAACAATTTGTAAAATGTTAAAAATACTCCGTTTTGCAAAGCCGTGGGCGGCACATGGTTTTCGCACAGTAAAACCGCCCATCGATTTTCTCTATTTATTTCCTTCCTCTCTCTCTTTCTCTCTCTCCTCACTCTCACGCATCTCTCTCTCTCTTCCTCTTGATCTCTCTCTCGGCACTCTCTCTCTCTCTATATCTCTCTCAAATTTTTGGATCCAAATTCGAATCCAAGCTTTGGGATAGCAAGGAGGAGGCTCGGGGACGTGATTTAGCAACCGAGAACACGGATTGAAGCTTCAATTCGAGGTTAGTTTTGAAATTTCTAAACTTTTTCCAAAATTTTCAATTTTGTGCATTTTTGAAATCTAGGTTTGTTTAAGCTTAGAAAACCATGGATTTGAGTTAAATAAACTTAGAACAACTAGAATCTAAGCTTAGATTAAAGAAAAACGAATCGAATTCAAGATTTTTCATTTTTCTCCTCATTTTCTCATTTTTAGATTTTTGAGGATTTCAAGTTTAAATCTTGTTTAAATGAGTCCAAACATGTTCTAGTATGTTTTTCTATCATCTATGAATGTTTTCTATGCTTGAGATTTGAGAAAAACAGGTTAGAATCAAGATTTGAATTTTGGGGATCGAGAAACCCGTGGCTCGGATTTCTGGATTTTCCCAGTTCGGCAGGCCGGACTGTGTGTTCGGCAGGCCGGACTGTGTGTTCGGCAAGCCGGAGTGATGATCGGCAGGCCGGTGTTCTTCCGACCGGCAGGCCGAACCTGGGGAAGTGTTCGACCGACTGAACTTTGCTTCCGGCAGGCCGAACTGTGCAGTTCGGCCAGCCGAAGTAGGGAGTCCGGCAGGCCGACCGAGGCATGGAAAATTTTGTGATTTTCACCCGTTTTCACTGTTTTGAACCCTGATTTAAATTCCAACCTTATAGGATGATTTTAAAGGTACAAATGGCACACTAGGACATCATGAAATGGTTTAGTAACATAGAATGTCTCGAACTAGATATTGATCGACTTAGTTTGTATCTAGGATCGTTCGTGGTTCCGTGGAGCTAACGTATAGCGGACCGGGATTACGGTGTGGGGCACCGGCACGAGTATTGAGGTAGGACTTCTATCCTATTTCCTTGGTAGCCTGGTTTTGAAATGATTTGGCTTTGAAAAGGATTTCTATCAAAATGTTTTCAACGGTTGTTTGAAAATGGTTTTCTCGGTTATATTTTAATATACCGTGATTATGAAATGAACTTCATAATGAACGTAATTGACAACACTCGGTAATTGGGTTTTGAATGATAATGATAACAAACACAAAGGCATGATGCCATATTAGAGATCGGGTCGTGTAGCAATCGACCTTGGGGGCAAGTCCCGAAACCCAGCTGGGCCACTACGGTGGTGATATCATGGTTTTCCTAGGTAAAAGGAAAATGGTGTTTTCGATTGTACGAGTAGACTATTCTGTGTCAGGACAGCTCTACTCAAATTATCTATTTATTTATTTATTTATTTACTTATTTATTCAAAGTTTTCTTTTGAGTACTCCTAACAATGAACTGTTTCTTTAAATTCAATTATTTATAAAACATAGTCCTACTGAGCCTTTCGCTCACGTTTTATTGTTTTAAATTTTCCCCCCTTCTAGGTGGTTTCCCATTTAGGTTTGGAGAGGGTTCTTTGGACCGAACTCAGGAGCATTAGGATGATTGATTTATATTTTGTATTATTTAAATCAAGGCATGTAAGATTTAACTTTATCTGTATCTGGACTGTGATTGTATTTATGATATTGTCAGAACCATGTGTGTGCACAAGTTGTGGGTTGTGGAACCCATATTCGCGGTTTTTATTTAATTTTTATTCTTTGCCTAATATTTATAAATTCTTTTATAAAATGTGGTGGAAAAACTTCTTATTCCTTACTTAATTTGACCCTTAAACCATTAGTTTTAATTAATTTCTTATTTAATCAATCTAAATAATCCACCATGTCACCTCCCGTACTCTAGGGCATGACAGAATGGTATCAGAGCTCAAGGTTATGAACCTTGGGAATTGTGCACACATAGGTTTGACAATGAAATACCTCTGACAGTCCAAATTTTGTTTTCAGAAGTGAGAGAATGGCACCTAGATGTCGTTCGACTGCTGATGCCGAGTTCGGAAATGATGAGGGCATGATGAGGTCTATGTTTGCGGCTTTTCGACAGATGGCAGCCAGGGCTAGACCGGGAGATTTCGATGTTGGTAGTCGGCATGCGTACTTTAAGGAATCCAGCAGGCGTCTATTCTAACTTTTGATGGCAATGGGGATCCGTAGTTGGCAGAGTATTGGTTGGATTTGATCTTGAAGCATTTAGATACTCTTGATGTGCCTGAGGAGTATCGTGTGGAATTCACGGCGTATAAACTTGAGGGTGGCGCTAACACTTGGTGGAAACAAACTAAGCGTCTGGAGTGCGGTGGTGATATCAGTTGGGACAAGTTTGAGGAGCTGTTCTATGATCGATATTTTCCGCAGGGGTATAGAGATCAGAAGGCAGCTGAGTTCTACAGGTTGCAGTAGGGTGATCTGTCAGTCCAGGAGTATGAGGCAAAGTTTAATGAGTTGGCTAGGTTTGCTCCATCGGCAGTGGCATCGGAGCGTGAAAAGTGTATTAAGTTTTAGGAAGGGCTCAAGGCTCCTATTCGGCGGTAGTTGGTTGCTCTACGGCTTAGGAGTTTCAGAGAGCTTGTGTCGTCGGCGATCTCCGTGGAGAATGATTATGTGCAGTATTGTGAGGAACGAGCCAAGGCTTCAGGAGGACCGCAGAGGAGTGGCAGGAAGAGCACCAGTAGTCGTCCAGCTCCGGGGAAAGGCAAGCAAGGTGGTGCGACCAGTGGTAGCAGCAGTTCGTCTGGCAGCGGGTGCAGCAATCCCTACAGCTTTCATTGTCATTTCTGTCAGCAACCCGGACACATCAAGAGGAATTGCCCGATCAGGAGTGCTCATCTTGGATCGCAGAGCGGGGAGGATGCCAGTCGTCAGTCTCAGCCTCAGACCCTACCTCCTCCTCTGTAGTACCCGCAGTTGCAGTATCCGCAGTTCTCTCCTCAGCAATTCTCATATCCGGCTCGGGGGCAGCAGCCGCAGTATTTTCAGCGTAGTGTTCCTCAGTATCGAGCGTCGAGTATAGGTAGTGTGCAGTCGTCTCCATCTCAGCAGCATCAACCGAGTAATCCAGGACCTAGCATTGTCGGTAGAGGGAAAGGAAAGGCACCAGTGTAGGTTCATGCAATGGCATCTGGAGGGTCAGATTCTCAGACTGGTAACGCGGTTGTCGATGGTATGATCTTGGTTTCTAGATCTTTAGCTCGTGTTTTATTTGATACTGGTGCCTCTCATTCTCTCATTTCGAGTTCCTTTGTACATGCCTTGGGATTAGAGATAGAAGAGTTTAATGAACCCCTAGTTATAACTTCTCCCTTGGGGCGGGTGTGTGTAAATTGTATGTGTAAATCCTGTAAAATAAAGATTGGGGATGAGATTTTGAAAAGTGATTTGATTATACTCCCCATGAGCTCCTATGATGTGATTCTAGGGATGGACTGGTTGTCCAGGTATAGTGCAGTCGTTGACTGCCAACTTAGAAAAGTGACCCTAGTGTCTGATAGGGGGACGGTGATCACTTACCAGGGTGGTGGTGATTGATTAATGAGTGAGCGTCTCATGAAGTCGTGTCTAGGAGGGCGAAGCAATCTAGGTTGTTGTGTTTTTCTTGCCAATCTAGATTGCGAGCACTATGTTTCGAGTGGCAATTTAGCGATTCCGGTGGTTGATGATGTTAGACATGTATGCTCTAAGGAGTAAAAATGTAATACGTTTTTGGAGACATTTTTATCAATAAAGAATTTATTCATTTATATATACCAAATATTGTCTTCTTTACGTTCATATTTGTTGAATGTATGATAAGCAAACAGTAGTCTGAGACTGTCAGTCTAAACCTTAAGAGTTGGGCATATGATGGGATGATTATGCGGTAGACACGACTCTTAAGGTGATGGTCTAAAATATATGATCCACAATCGAGGGAATAAAGTTGGGCGCTTTATTCATGTAAAGATTGTTATGTTGTCTATATGCCTTTAGGGAGATGGTTTGTCTTGGCCATCGGAGTTGGACTCCGTGAATAGAAACATTGGCGCGTTGTCATAGGTGACGATGTGTTGGATCGGGACATAAAGTGAATTGATTTGGATTAATAATTCTGTCTTCGCAAATCGATTCACTTTAGACAATCATTTGTATTGTATCTTAATCCTGAGATGAATAATGGGCCCGTTGTCTCGATTTGTGTCTTTTGATGTACCAATGGGTGACTCCCACATCTCTATAGTGGCATGCATGCCGGTACGTTGGAGGCATGACTCTTGGTAGCGTAGACTTGTTATTCATAGATATGGAATCCATAGCTCCTCTTTAGGAGTAATGATATCCTCTTATATGCGTTGTCCTGTAATTGGAAAACTGGAGCGCTCAACAATTTGGATACATAGGTGTAACCGAATGGTATACTATCTTTGGATGGTAAGTTTTCTAATGGTGAGACAATGGAACGTAAGATAAAAATAATCGGGAAGGTAAGACAGAACTTGTCCTTAAGCCGATTATGGATGATCATATGGGGATGCGATACACTATGATATGTCATGGAGACTTAGCTACACGAGCTTCGTAATTCTATAAGGTTCGAGAGTGCAGCTCCAAGCTTTTAGTGGAGTAGCGTTGGAGTTGATAATTGTGAAATGTATATCTGGGATATTGGGTTTCATAATTATCATGAGCTTGAACTTTATAGGTCCATTTTGGTCCCCTTTGCTAGCTCACAAAATCCTGTAACGACACGGCGTGCTTTTCCAATAATTGGTGACTTATGTCAGATTTATCAGATTGGTTTAAAATTTATAAGAATCAAATAATTCATGTCTGTTTGTCGGTTGAATTAATTATGTAAGAAATTAGTTCAAGATGAACTTGTTGAATTATGGCGTTCGGATAATTCCTGTCTGTTTATCGGTTGTTTTAATTTTGGACAATTAGAACAAGATAAACTTGTAGAATTATTGTGAATTGATTTATTTTCTTAGAGATTATCTTGATAAAGTTTGTTTTGATCAGATATCTTTTCTATTGGGCTATTTGAATCAAAACTGAGACTTTATCCTTTAGAATCTCGGGTGGAAAATAAAAGATTCGCGGAGATTTTTTCTTGGCAGTTCGGCATGCCGGATGACGTGTTCGGCCTGCCGAACTGGCCAGTTCGGCCTGCCTATCTCACAGTTCGACATGCCGACCGCGACAGCTAAGATTACGCGTTTTTCACGCGTATCTTATCAGATATTGATCCGAACTTGATTCTGTTTCAATTTTTGAGACCTAATCTGATATGGACTGACCCCAAGGACCAATAGGTATAAAAAGGGAGTGACTCTAATGATTTACTCAGATCAATTTGAGAGATTAAGAGTGATACTCTTCTAGTGAGCATCTGAAAACTCCCTGAGAGCTTTTGTTCACAAATCACGAACACTAGCTTTGGGTTCTCTCTATTGGTTGGAAGGAGAGTCACCGGTGGAAGAGCTGTACGTGTGAGCCCACACTCACTCCGGTTGTGGATAGAGAATAGCAAAGAAGACCAGTTGGTTGAGGCTCTTCTGGAACGTTACTTCTCTACACAGGTCGCGGAGGTTCTTCGGCACACTGAGGTTAGTAAGATCTGTTTAATTTATACATATAACATGTCAAACTTGTGTTTTGGAAAATACTTTGATGAAAAATTTTTAAAATTCTGCTGCGCACTTTGTTTCCAACAATTGGTATCAGAGACGAGGTTTTTACATAAATTTGCAAGTTTGTGATCATGTTATATGCAGAAATTTTGTGATCTTAATCTCTCCAATGCTTGAATTAAATTTTATAGAGAGATGGCACTCTAGGTTTCTATATAATATATATGTTGTCATGGATTATATGGTGAATGTTTATTAATTAATTATGGTTGATTAAATTATTGTTTAATTATTTATTAATTAATTAATACCGGTTATGTTTCCTCAGAGGTTAGAATGTGTATCTAGGTTTTTTATGTAATTAGATGGCGGACTATCATCTCCGTCTAGGAATTATTATTTAATTTTTAATTTGTAAGAATTTTGTAATTAAATAATTATTCGGAGAAGACGGAACGAGAAGTCGGAACTTAAAGATAGATGATGGCGCCTCCAGGTATTTCCTGAGTCTCTAATTTTATGTTTTTGAATTGTTGAAAATAAAATTGATGAATTGCATTAAAATTGTATTTTCTGGATTGAGGGTTTTCTGCTCGGTCGGCATGCCGGACCTCACAGTTCGGCAGGCCGAAGGTCACAGATCGGCAGGCCGGACGTACGGTCCGGCAGGCCGACAGTGGGGCAGAAATTTTGGTGCTCTGCCGGCAGGCCGAACCTTCATGTTCGGCAGGCCGAACCTCCATGATCGGTAGGCCGATCACCTAGATCGGCCTGCCGACCGAGAGCTGCCAGGTGTCCAGAAAAGGTGCGATTTTTCCAGTGCAGTTTTAATTTTATTTTTGGGACGATTCTGAGAAACATTAAATTTGGATATGACCGGAAATATGAAGTGTTCGATTCATACGGGATTGAGGACTTGAAGATGGATATTACATGAAGAAGGATACAGCTTGAGGATTCAAGGATGAAGAATCGATAAATGTCTCGATTATTCTCTTGTAATCTTAGTTTTTCTATTCTCTAGGGTGGAACCATAATATTACGGTTATTATTATTATTATGCTTGTAGCTTTGCTTGATTGCTTTGCTTGTCTGCATTATAATATGATTTACCATATATATTGATAACATGTCATATAGAATAGGGAGTGCCGCTCATATTAAAATTGTTCATGCATAATTTTAAAATAAAACCTTGACTTCAAAAGATTGAGTGGGAGAAGGTTTTCGAAGAGAGAACCTAAGGCCTCCATCGTTGGTCCATAGGAAGAACATGATGGTCCCAACCCCTAGGAAGGGATTTCTATCATGTACCAGATTGGATCTCTGAAAGGATAAGGTATTTTAGTATGATTTATGGTTGCACACCCCTAGGTGGTGATTATAAATCATGGATAAAATATTAAAACGGTGGTTATACACTCACGTTAATTTTATTATTAACCTCCCCTAGGAGCTCTGTTAATAAAATTAATGGCCAAAGAAACGATTATTAGTATATGCTGGATCATACGGGTCCTGGATGGCATATATTAATCAGGAGGGGATCCGTGTTCCTGATTGAATTTGGCATGACTCCGCTAGGAGCTTGTTGAATTCTGAGTTGGGAATTATCGTTGTAAGGTTGTGATATTTTCAAGGTTTTGACACATAAACACATTTGTATGATTTTACATGATTGTGTTATCTTACTAAATTATTATATATGTTTGCTTATGTTTGGTATATGACTCTTTATTGTAGATTGAAAATGTCTAAAAACGCTTTATCATCGATACTTGACAAAAACCAATTAACCGGTGAGAACTATAATGATTGGAAACGGAACCTGGACATCGTCCTTTCCTTTGAGAAACTGAAATATGTTCTGACAACTCCTTGTCCTCCCGAGCCTACGGGAGACTCAAGTAATGAGCAATTCCAAGCGTACGAACGCTGGAAAGATGCTAATGATCAGGCCCGCTGCTATGTTATGGCTAGCATGAATAACGTGCTGCAGGCTCAACATCAGGATTATGAGACTGCGAAGCAGATCTTGGATAATCTTGAGGACATGTTTGGAGGCCAGGCCATAACAAAGCGGCAAGGGGCGCTTCGAAAACTCTTAAACTGTAGACAGAGACTGGGGACATCTGTAAAGGAGCACATGATGTTGGTCATGGGTTACCTCGCTGAGGCTCAAACCAATGGAGCCGACATCGATGCTGAAACTCAGATGACTATGGTCTTTGAGACTCTGTCTAAGGCATTTATTCCGTTTAGAGCTACTTTTAATCTAAGCAATAAACAGGATATGACCTTGACAGAACTGATGAAACAGTTACAAGAGTTTGAACTGCTGATCAGGGAGTCTCCTGCTGGTGGAGAGGCCAATATGGTAGCTGCTTCTGGTTCCAATCCTAACTCTGGGAATGGAAAGAAGCAACGGGCCAAAAGTGGGAAGTCTTCTATTCCTATTGCTACCAAGAGCAAGAAGAAGAAGAAGAAGAACCCAAAGAAGCTTAAGTGCTTCTTTTGTGGTAAGGTCGGGCATATAAAGAAGCATTGCAAGGACTTCCTTTCCAAGGGAGGTAGGTGTGATCTTCTATATTTAGAAACTTGTTTGGTTGAGGAATCCAGTGACATTTGGGTCATAGATTCTGGTGCAACTAATCATGTTTGTGTTTCTCTGCAGGGATTCAAAGAAACGAGAAGTCCACTTCGTGAAGACTTAACGCTTTGGATGGGCGATGGATCCTTAGTCTCAGCGGAAGCAGTGGGAGATGTCCATCTTTATTTTGATAATTATAGGAGTTTAATTTTGCGAGATTGTTTTTATGTTCCTAAATTTAAAAGGAATTTAATTTCTGTATCTTCTTTATTTAAAGACTCCTACGTGGTATCTTTTAATGAAAAAGTGGTGATTCGTAAAAATAAATCTTTTATCTGTTCTGGATGGATGCAAAATAATCTATATTTTATCAAACCTAAGATGGACCTATTGCTTAATGCTGAGATAAATGATAATGACTCAAAAAGACTTAAAACTTCTCACTCTAATAAGACTTATCTTTGGCATTTGCGCCTTGGCCATATTAACCTAAATAGGATTCAAAGGTTGGTAAGGGATGGACCTTTAAGTCACTTAAAGGTGGAATCTATACCTCAATGTGAGTCTTGTTTGGAGGGTAAAATGACCAAAAGACCATACGGGTCTAAGGGCAATAGGGCCGAAGGGGTTCTAGAACTTGTGCATAGTGATATTTGCGGACCGATGAACATCCGGGCACGAGGAGGGTATGAGTACTTTGTTACTTTTATTGACGATTACTCAAGATATGGGTATGTGTACCTAATGCACCACAAAAGCGAAACTTATGATAAGTTCAGGGAGTTTCGGGCTGAAGTGGAAAAGCAATTGGGTAAACCCATAAAGGCACTTCGATCGGATCGAGGTGGGGAATACCTTTTTGATGAGTTCTTGGGACACTTGTTAGAGAATGGGATTTTATCCCATTTGACTGCGCCGGGCACTCCGCAGCAGAATGGCGTAGCAGAGAGAAGGAATAGGACTTTGTTGGACATGATTCGGTCCATGATGAGTTATTCATCATTGCCTTTATCCTTTTGGGGATATGCACTACAAACCGCATGTTATCTTTTGAACAATGTGCCTTCAAAATCGGTCCCTAAAACTCCTCACGAGTTGTGGACAAGACGGAAGACATCCTTAAACCATATTCGCATATGGGGATGTCCAGCTCATGTCCTGTTTAAGGATCCGAATAAGTTGGAAGCACGTTCAGAAGTTTGCGTGTTTGTAGGATATCCAAAAGGGACTAAAGGGGGTTATTTTTATAACCCAAAGGAAAATAAAGTCGTGGTTTCAACTAATGCAACTTTCCTTGAGGAGAGTTACATGAACGACTTTAAACCTCAAAGCAAAGTGGTGCTTGAGGAGTTGAGGGGTAATCCGTTTACTCCGGAGGTTCCGAACGAAACCATTCCGATCGGTGTAGAAAAACCAAACAAACCTGAACAACAACCTCAGGGGCTTCGGCGTAGTGGGAGGATCGGGTGTCAACCTGAGAGGTATATGTTCAATGGGGAGGTCTTTTTGGCTGAACCGGATGAACATGACAGGGATCCTTATACTTACGCAGAAGCTATGGAGGATGTTGATTCAAGACTCTGGACAGAGGCCATGAACATTGAGATGAAGTCTATGGAGACTAATCGGGTCTGGGAGCTTGTGGATCTTCCCGAAGGGGTAAAACCCATAGGGAGTAAGTGGATCTACAAGAGGAAAAGAGGAGTGGATGGAAAGGTCGAAACCTTTAAGGCTAGACTGGTAGCTAAGGGTTATACGCAAAAGGAAGGAATCGATTATGAGGAAACCTTTTCGCCTGTAGCCATGCTTAAGTCCATCCGGATTCTCTTGTCCATAGCTGCAGCTCTCGACTACGAGATTTGGCAGATGGATGTCAAGACGGCTTTTCTGAATGGCTATCTTGATGAGTCCATTTATATGGAACAACCAGACGGGTTCAAGGTCGCGGGTCAAGAGGGTAAGGTTTGTAAGCTGCTAAAGTCAATTTATGGACTTAAGCAGGCTTCTCGTTCTTGGAATATAAGATTTGATCAAGTGATCAAGACTTATGGGTTCTCACAAAATGTGGATGAACCATGTGTTTACAAACACATTAAGAATGGGAAGGTGGTTTTTCTACTACTCTATGTAGATGACATTCTGCTAATTGGCAATGACGTTGGGGCGTTGTCATCGGTCAAATTATGGTTGACCAAGCAGTTTGACATGAAGGACTTGGGTGAGGCTAATTTTGTTCTCGGTATCCAGATCTTTCGGGATAGGAGGAACAAAATGATAGCTTTGTCACAGGCCGGCTACATAGATAAAATTCTCAGGAGGTTTGCAATGCAGGATTCCAAGAAAGGTGGGCAACCATCTAGGTCTGGAATTACTCTTTCTAAGAAAGACTCTCCAAAGTCTTATGAAGAAAGAGAAAACATGAAGAAGGTACCTTATGCTTCGGCAGTGGGTAGTCTCATGTATGCCATGCTTTGCACTCGACCGGATATTAGCTATGCGGTCGGGATTGTGAGTCGATTTCAGGCGGATCCAGGACCGGACCATTGGGTTGCGGTAAAGCATATTTTCAAGTACCTGAGAAGGACTCGAGGGTATATGCTTGTGTATTCGGGTGAAGATTTAACTCCTCTAGGATACACTGATTCGGATTTTCAATCCTGCCTGGATTCTAGGAAATCAACATCGGGGTTTGTGTTTACTCTGGGTGACGGTGCCATCAGTTGGAGAAGTGCGAAGCAAGATTGCACTTCGGATTCAACGATGGAGGCCGAGTATGTGGCGGCTAGTGATGCTTCGAAAGAAGCAGTGTGGCTCTGCAAGTTCCTTGGGGATCTTGAGGTAGTTCCTGGTATGGATAAAGCGGTATCACTGTACTGTGATAACAGTGCGGCGGTAGCTAATGCTAAGGAACCAAGATTTCACAAGAAGAGTAAGCATATTGATCGAAAGTATCATGTGATAAAGGACTTCGTTGAGAGCGGGCATGTCACGGTGTGCAAGATCACGTCAGAGGACAATTTAGCTGATCCATTTACGGAGACACTTTCTGCGAGAGTCTTTGAAAGGCATGTGGAAGCTATGGGGATGCAAAATTTGCAGTATTTACTCACTTAGTGCAAGTGGGAGATTGTTAGACATGTATGCTCTAAGGAGTAAAAATGTAATACGTTTTTGGAGACATTTTTATCAATAAAGAATTTATTCATTTATATATACCAAATATTGTCTTCTTTACGTTCATATTTGTTGAATGTATGATAAGCAAACAGTAGTCTGAGACTGTCAGTCTAAACCTTAAGAGTTGGGCATATGATGGGATGATTATGCGGTAGACACGACTCTTAAGGTGATGGTCTAAAATATATGATCCACAATCGAGGGAATAAAGTTGGGCGCTTTATTCATGTAAAGATTGTTATGTTGTCTATATCCCTTTAGGGAGATGGTTTGTCTTGGCCATCGGAGTTGGACTCCGTGAATAGAAACATTGGCGCGTTGTCATAGGTGACGATGTGTTGGATCGGGACATAAAGTGAATTGATTTGGATTAATAATTCTGTCTTGGCAAATCGATTCACTTTAGACAATCATTTGTATTGTATCTTAATCCTGAGATGAATAATGGGCCCGTTGTCTCGATTTGTGTCTTTTGATGTACCAATGGGTGACTCCCACATCTCTATAGTGGCATGCATGCCGGTACGTTGGAGGCATGACTCTTGGTAGCGTAGACTTGTTATTCATAGATATGTTATCCATAGCTCCTCTTTAGGAGTAATGATATCCTCTTATATGCGTTGTCCTGTAATTGGAAAACTGGAGCGCTCAACCATTTGGATACATAGGTGTAACCGAATGGTATACTATCTTTGGATGGTAAGTTTTCTAATGGTGAGACAATGGAACGTAAGATAAAAATAATCGGGAAGGTAAGACAGAACTTGTCCTTAAGCCGATTATGGATGATCATATGGGGATGCGATACACTATGATATGTCATGGAGACTTAGCTACACGAGCTTCGTAATTCTATAAGGTTCGAGAGTGCAGCTCCAAGCTTTTAGTGGAGTAGCGTTGGAGTTGATAATTGTGAAATGTGTATCTGGGATATTGGGTTTCATAATTATCATGAGCTTGAACTTTATAGGTCCATTTTGGTCCCCTTTGCTAGCTCACAAAATCCTGTAACGACACGGCGTGCTTTTCCAATAATTGGTGACTTATGTCGGATTTATCAGATTGATTTAAAATTTATAAGAATCAAATAATTCATGTCTGTTTATCGGTTGAATTAATTATGTAAGAAATTAGTTCAAGATGAACTTGTTGAATTATGGCGTTCGGATAATTCTTGTCTGTTTATCGGTTGTTTTAATTTTGGACAATTAGAACAAGATAAACTTGTAGAATTATTGTGAATTGATTTATTTTCTTAGAGATTATCTTGATAAAGTTTGTTTTGATCAGATATCTTTTCTATTGGGCTATTTGAATCAAAACTGAGACTTTATCCTTTAGAATCTCGGGTGGAAAATAAAAGATTCGCGGAGATTTTTTCTCGACAGTTCAGCATGCCGGATGACGTGTTCGGCCTGCCTAACTGGCCAGTTCGGCCTGCCTATCTCATAGTTCGGCATGCCAACCGCGACAGCTAAGATTACGCGTTTTTCACGCGTATCTTATCAGATATTGATCCGAACTTGATTCTGTTTCAATTTTTGAGACCTAATCTGATATGGACTGACCCCAAGGACCAATAGGTATAAAAAGGGAGTGAGTCTAATGATTTACTCAGATCAATTTGAGAGATTAAGAGTGATACTCTTCTAGTGAGCATCTGAAAACTCCCTGAGAGCTTTTGTTCACAAATCACGAACACTAGCTTTGGGTTCTCTCTATTGGTTGGAAGGAGAGTCACCGGTGGAAGAGCTGTACGTGTGAGCCCACACTCACTCCGGTTGTGGATAGAGAATAGCAAAGAAGACCAGTTGGTTGAGGCTCTTCTGGAACGTTACTTCTCTACACAGGTCGCGGAGGTTCTTCGGCACACTGAGGTTAGTAAGATCTGTTTAATTTATACATATAACATGTCAAACTTGTGTTTTGGAAAATACTCTGATGAAAAATTTTTAAAATTCTGCTGCGCACTTTGTTTCCAACAGATGAGTTCGAGGACATCTTCCCCGACGAGTTGCTAGGATTACCACCGCATCGGGAGATTGAGTTTGGTATCGATTTGTTTCTAGGGACATCACTGATTTCTATGGCACCTTATCGGATGGCGCCGACAGAAATGGAGGAATTAAGGAAGCAACTTCAGGAGCTTGCTGATAAGGGATATATTCAGAATAGCACATCTCTGTGGGGAGCACCAGTTTTGTTTGCTAAGAAGCACGATGGGACTCTCAGGTTATGTGTGGATTATCGGCAGCTGAATCGTGTTACGGTGAAGAACAAGTATCCCTTGCCTAGGATTGATGAGCTATTTGATCAGTTGGGAGGTTCGCGGTACTTCTCGAAGATTGATTTGCGTTCAGGTTATCATCAGCTCAGGATCAAGGAAGAGGATATTCCCAAGACAGCTTTTAGGACTCGGTATGGGCACTTTGAGTTTCTGGTCATGTCTTTTGGGTTGACGAATGCTCCGGCAGCTTTTATGGATTTGATGAATAGGATATTTAGGCCGTATCTGGATCAGTTCGTGATCCTGTTCATCGATGATATTCTTGTGTATTCTAAGACTTGGGAGGAGCATGAGCAGCATCTTCAGATCGTGCTTCAGACTCTGCGAGAGCACCAGTGGTATGCAAAAAGGGAAAAATATGAGTTCTGGTTGACTGAGGTCAAATTTCTGGGTCATGTTATCTCGGAGAATGGTATTTCAGTGGATCCGTCCAAGATTGAGGCTATATGGGAGTGAGAACGACCAAGGAATGTAGTGGAGATTCGCAGCTTCTTAGGTCTTGCTGGATATTACGGGAAATTTGTAAAGGATTTTTTGAAGATTGCAGCTCCATTGACGAGATTGATCAAGAAAAATGTCAGGTTTGAGTGGAATGAAGATTGTGAGCTTGCTTTTCAGGAATTGAAGAACTGGTTGACTTCTGCTCCAGTATTAGTTATTCCTAACAGTGACGAGCCATATGAGGTTTATGCGGATGCTTCAGGGTGTAGACTTGGATGCGTGTTGATGCAGCATGGGCGTGTAGTTTCGTACGGATCGAGACAGCTATGACCTCACGAGCGGAATTATCCTACTCATGATTTAGAGCTCGCGGTGGTGATTTACGCGCTGAAGGTTTGGAGGTGTTACTTGTATGGAGCATCGTTTCAGGTCTTCTCTGATCACTAGAGTTTGAGGTATTTGTTCACTCAGAGGGATCTCAACTTGAGGCAGTGTAGGTGGATCGAGTATATGGAGGATTATGATTTTGCGTTGCAGTATCATCCCGGGAAAGCTAACGTGGTCGCAGACGCGCTTAGCAGGAAGTCTTTAGGGATTCTCGCTTGTTTGATTTTTGAGGACTGGAGCAGGGATGCGACAGTGAGTGAGTATCGGCTACTGTATCGTGAAGACTTTGATCGAGTTTCGTTATATCACGTGGAAGCGACTCCAACTCTTGTTCGGATGGTGAAGCAAAATCAGTGGCAGGATCGGCATTTACAGGGGATTTGGTCAGCGAATTCAGAACGGGGAGCAGTTCAAGGAATGGAGCGTGCATGCAGATGGATCGTTGTACTTTTGGGAGCATCTTGCAGTTCCAGTTATCGCTGAGGTGACGAAAACCGTTCTAGATGAAGCTCATAGGTTTCAGTTTGCTATTCATCCGGGGAGCACCAAGATGTATCGTGATTTGAAGAGGCAGTATTGGTGGAGAGGCATGAAGAAAGATGTTCGTGAGTACGTGGCCAAGTGTTCGACGTGTCTCCAGGTGAAAGCCGAGCATCAGAAGCCTGCAGGTCAGCTTCAGCCGCTTCCTATTCCAGGGTGGAAATGGGAGCATGTGACGATGGATTTTCTCATAGGTTTGCCGAGGACGGAGCAGCGGCACGATGCAGTTTGGGTTGTGGTCGACAGGTTGACGAAATCGACGCATTTCATTCCGTTTAGGTCGACGTGTTCTAGGAAGGTTCTCGGGGAGTTGTATATGCAGAACATTGTGAGGTTGCATGGAGTTCCTTTGTCCATCACCTCTGATCGAGACACCAGGTTTAATGCTAAGTACTGGAGGAGTTTTCAGGAGGCTTTAGGTACGGATTTGAACTTCAGTACGGCATTTCATCCTCAGACTGATGGGCAGTCTGAGCGGGTTATTCAGGTTCTCAAGGATATGTTGCGTGCTTGTGCGTTGGACTTCGACCGGAATTGGAAGCAATGTTTGCATTTGGTGGAATTCGCGTACAACAATAGCTATCAGGCGAGTATCGGTATGGCACCATTTGAGGCGTTGTATGGGCGACCGTGTCGGTCACCTGTGTGTTGGGCCGAGCCGGAAGATAGAGTTATTCTTGGGCCGGAAGAGATTCGTGATAGCAACGAGAAGGTCGTGATGATTCGAGATCGGTTGAGAGCAGCTCAGAGTCAGCAGAAGAGCTACGCAGATAGAAGACGTAGACCCTTAGAGTTCGCAGTTGGAGATTTTGTTCTCTTGAGGGTATCGCCTCGTAAGGGAACTATGCGGTTCGGGGTGAGTGGGAAGCTCGCGCCGAGGTATATTGGGTCGTTCGAGATCACTCAGCGTGTTGGTGTGGTCGCTTATCGGCTTGAACTTCCGCCCGAACTTTCTCACGTTCATAATGTATTTCATGTGTCGATGCTTAGGAAGTGTCCACCTGAGCAAGGCAAGATAGTTTCGTTTCGCGATGTGCAGGTTCAGGAAGATACGACATACGAAGAAGTGCCGATTCAGATCATCGACCGGAAAGTTATTAGCTTGCGTCGTCACGAGATACTGTTGGTAAAAGTCGTGTGGCAGCATCATGGGGTTGATGAAGCCACTTGGGAACTAGAGTCGAGTATGCGGGAATTGTATCTGCATTTGTTTTGTTTTTGAGATGAGTTGTAAATTTCGAGGGCGAAATTTCTTTTAGGGGTGGAGAGTTGTAACGCCCCGAAATTTATTTAATGTTAATGTAATGTAAATGATGAATTAGTGTGCCATAATTAACGTTTTAACATTTATTTGATTACTTGGTTGGATTTTTAGTTTTTGGTTGTTTTGTTAAATTGATGCATTTAAATGATTTCTTATTGTTTTAAAATGATGTTTTGAGTTTTAAAACACAACAATTTGTAAAATGTTAAAAATACTCCGTTTTGCAAAACCATGGGCGGCACATGGTTTTTGCATAGTAAAACCGCCCACCGATTTTCTCTATTTATTTTCTTCCTCTCTCTCTCTCTCTCCTCACTCTCACGCATCTCTCTCTCTCTTCCTCTTGATCTCTCTCTCGGCACTCTCTCTCTCTCTATATCTCTCTCAACTTTTTGGATCCAAATTCGAATCCAAGCTTCGGGATAGCAAGGAGGAGGCTCGGGGATGTGATTTAGCAACCGAGAACGCAGATTGAAGCTTCGATTCGAGGTTAGTTTTGAAATTTCTAAACTTTTTCCAAAATTTTAAATTTTGTGAATTTTTGAAATCTAGGTTTGTTTAAGCTTAGAAAACCGTGGATTTGAGTTAAACGAACTTAGAACAACTAGAATCTAAGCTTAAATTAAAGAAAAACGAATCGAATTCAAGATTTTTCATTTTTCTCCTCATTTTCTCATTTTTGGATTTTTGAGGATTTCAAGTTTAAATCTTGTTTACATAGTCCAAACATGTTCTAGTATGTTTTTCTATCATCTATGAATGTTTTCTATGCCTGAGATTTGAGAAAAACAGGTTAGAATTAAGATTTGAATTTTGGGGATCGAGAAACCTGTGGCTGGGATTTCTGGATTTTCCCAGTTCGGTAGGCCAAACTGTGTGTTCGGCAGGCCAGAGTGATGATCGGCAGGCCAGTGTTCTTCCGACCGGCAGGCCGAACCTGGGGAAGTGTTCGGCCGACCAAACTTTGCTTCCGGCAGGCCGAACTGTGCAGTTCGGCCAGCCGAAGCAGGGAGTCCGGCAGGCCGACCGAGGCATGGAAAATTTTGTGATTTTCACCCGTTTTCACTGTTTTTAAACCCTGATTTAAATTCCAACCTTATAGGATGATTTTAAAGGTACAAATGGCACACTAGGACATCATGAAATGGTTTAGTAACATAGAATGTCTCGAACTAGATATTGATCGACTTAGTTTGTATCTAGGATCGTTCGTGGTTCCGTGGAGCTAACGTATAGCGGACCGGGATTACGGTGTGGGGCACCAGCACGAGTATTGAGGTAGGACTTCTATCCTATTTCCTTGGTAGCCTGTTTTTGAAATGATTTGGCTTTGAAAAGGATTTCTATCAAAATGTTTTCAACGGTTGTTTGAAAATGGTTTTATCGGTTATATTTTAATATACCGTGATTATGAAATGAACTTCATAATGAACGTAATTGACAACACTCGGTAATTGGGTTTTGAATGATAATGATAACAAACACAAAGGCATGATGCCATATCAGAGATCGGGTCGTGTAGCAATCGACCTTGGGGGCAAGTCCCGAAACCCAGCTGGGCCACTACGGTGGTGATATCATGGTTTTCCTAGGTAAAAGGAAAATGGTGTTTTCGATTGTACGAGTAGACTATTCTGTGTCAGGACAGCTCTACTCAAATTATCTATTTATTTATTTATTTATTTACTTATTTATTTAAAGTTTTCTTTTGAGTACTCCTAACAATGAACTGTTTCTTTAAATTCAATTATTTATAAAACATAGTCCTACTGAGCCTTTCGCTCATGTTTTATTGTAATAAATTTTCCCCCCTTCTAGGTGGTTTCCCATTTAGGTTTGGAGAGGATTCTTCGGACCGAACTCAGGAGCATTAGGAGGATTGATTTATATTTTGTATTATTTAAATCAAGGCATGTAAGATTTAACTTTATCTGTATCTGGACTGTGATTGTATCTATGATATTGTCAGAACCATGTGTGTGCACAAGTTGTGGGTTGTGGAACCCATATTCGCGGTTTTTATTTAATTTTTATTCTTTGCCTAATATTTATAAATTCTTTTATAAAATGTGGTGGAAAAACTTCTTATTTCTTACTTAATTTGACCCTTAAACCATTGGTTTTAATTAATTTATTATTTAATCAATCTAAATAATCCGCCACATCACCTCCCGTACTCTGGGGCGTGACAAGGTTTCTATATTATTATATGTTGTCATGGATTATGTGGTGAATGTTCATTAATTAATTATGATTGATTAAATCGTTATTTAATTATTTATTAATTAATTAATCTATGCCGGTTATGGTTTCTTAGAGGCTAGAATATGTATCTAGGTTTTTCATGTAATTAAATGGCGGACTATCATCTTTGTCTAGGAATTGTAATTTAATTTTAAATTTATAAGAATTTTTTAATTAAATAATTATTCAAAGATGATGGATCGAGAAGTCAGGATCTAGAAGATCAATAATGGCGCACCTAGGTATTTCTTATGTCTCTAATTTTATGTTTTTGAATTGTTAAAAATAAAATTAATGAATTGCATTAAAATTATATTTTCTGGAACGGAGATTTCTGCTCGGTCGGCATGCCGAACCTTCAGTTCGGTAGGCCGATGGTCATAGATCGGCAGGCCAGACGTGTGGTTCGGCAGGCCAAACTTTCATGGATCGGGAGGCCGATCTTTTTGGTCGGTAGGCCGATGAAGCATGACCGGCAGGCCGATCACCCAGATCGGCCTGTCGACCGAGAGTTGGAAAATTTCCAGAAAAGGTGCAATTTTTGCAGTGCAGTTTTAATTTTATTTTTTTAGACGATTCTGAGAAACATTAAATTTGGATATGATCGAAAATATGAAGTATTTGATTCATACGGGAATGAAGACTTGAAGATGGAATTATGTGAAGAAGGATACAACTTGAGGATTGAAGGATGAAGAATCGATTGATGTCTCGATTATTCTCTTGAAATCTTAGCTTTCTATTCTCTAGGATGGAGCCATAATATTATGGTTATTATTATTTTGCTTGTAGCATTGCTTGATTGCTTTGCTTGTTTGCATTATAATATGATTTGCCATGTATATTGATAACATGTCATATAAAATAGGAAGTACCGCTCATAATAAAATTGTTCATGCATAATTTTAAAATAAAACCTTGACTTCAAAAGTCTGAGTGGGAGAAGGTTTTTGAAGAGAAAATCTAAGGTCTCCATCCTTGGTCCATAGGAAGAACATGATGGTCCCGACCCCTAGGAAGGGATTTCTATCATGTACCAGATTGGATCTTTGAGAGGATAAGGTATTTTAGCATGATTTATGATTGCACACCCCTAGGTGGTGATTATAAATCATGGATAAAATATTAAAATGATGGTTATACACTCACGTTAATTTTATTATTAACCTCCTCTAGGAGCTCTGTTAATAAAATTAATGGCCAAAGAAACGATTATTAATATATGCTGGATCATACGGGTCCTAGATGGCATATATTAATCAGGAGGGGATCCGTGTTTCTGATTGAATTTGGCATGACTCCCCTAGGAGCTTGTTGAATTCTGAGTTGGGAATTATCGTTGTAAGGTTGTGATATTTTCAAGGTTTTGACACATAAACACATTTGTATGATTTTACATGATTGTGTTATCTTACTAAATTATAATGATATGTTTGCTTATGTTTGGTATATGATTCTTTATTGTAGATTAAAAATGTCTAAAAACGCTTTATCATCGATACTTGACCAAAAACCTATTAACTGGTGAGAATTACAATGATTGGAAACAGAACCTGGATATCGTCCTGTCCTTTGAGAAACTAAAATATGTTATGACAACCCCTTGTCCTCCCGAGCATATGGGAGACTCATCTAATGAGCAATTCCAAGCGTATCACCACTGGAAATATGCTAATGATTAGGCCCGCTGCTATGTTATGGCCAGCATGAATAATGTGCTGCAGGCTCAACATCAAGAGTATGAGACTACGAAGCAGATCTTGGATAAACTTGAGGACATGTTTGGAGGCCAGGCCATAATAAAGCGGCAAGGGGCGCTTTGGAAACTTCTTAACTGTAGACAGAGATCGAGGACATCTGTAAAGGAGCATATGATGTTGGTCATAGGGTTACCTCGCTGAGGCTCAAACCAATGGAGCAGACATCGATGCTGAAACTCAGATGACTATGGTCTTTGAGACTCTGTCTAAGGAATTTATTCCGTTTAGAGCTACATTAAATTTGAGCGATAGATGGGATATGACTTGGACAGAATTGATGAAACAGTTGCAGGAGTTTGAACTGCTGATCAGGGAGTCTCCTGCACGTGGTGAGGCCAACATGGTAGCTGCTTCTGGTTCCAATTCTAACTTTGGGAATGGAAAGAAGCAACAGGCCAAGAATGGGAAGTCTTTTGTTCTTGCTAACACCAAAAGCAAGAAGAAGAAGAAGAAGAACCCAAAGAAGCTTAAGTGCTTCTTCTGTGGTAAGGTCAGGCATATTAAGAAGCATTGCAAGGACTTCCTTTCCAAAGGAGGTAGGTGTGATCTTCTATATTTAGAAACTTGTTTGGTTGAGGAATCTAGTGACATTTGGGTCATAGATTCTAGTGCAACTAATCATGTTTGTGTTTCTCTGCAGGGGTTCAAAGAAACGAGAAGTCTGCTACATGAAGACTTCACGCTTCGAATGGGCGATGGATCCTTGGTCTCAGCGGAAGCAGTGGAAGACATCCATTTTTACTTTAATAACTATAGGAATTTATTTTTACAAGATTGTTTTTATGTTCCTAAATTTAAAAGGAATTTAATTTCTGTATCTTGTTTATTTAAAGACTCCTACGTGGTATCTTTTAATGAAAAAGTGGTGATTCGTAAAAACAAATCTTTTATCTACTCAGGAGGGATGCAAAATAATCTATAATTTATCAAACCTAAGATGGACTTATTGCTTAATACTGAGATGAATGATAATAACTCCAAAAGACTTAAAAATTCTCACTCTAATAAGACTTATCTTTGGCATTTATGCCTTGGTCACATTAACCTAAATAGGATTCAAAGGTTGGTAAGTGATGGGCCTTTAAGTCACTTAAAGGTGAAATCTATACCTCAATGTGAATCTTGTTTGGAGGGTAAAATGACCAAAAGACCATATGGGTCTAAAGGCAATAGGGTTGAAGGGGTTCTAGAACTTATGCATAGTGATGTTTGCGGACCGATGAACATTCGGGCACGAGGAGGGTGTGAGTACTTCGTCACTTTTATTGACGATTACTCAAGATATGGGTATGTGTGCCTGATGCACCACAAAAGTGAAACTTTTGACAAGTTCAGGGAGTTTTGGGCTGAAGTGGAAAAGCAATTGGGTAGACCCATAAAGGCACTTTGATTCGATCGAGGTGGAGACGAGGTGGAGAATACCTTTCTGATGAGTTCTTGGGACACTTGCTAGAGAATGGGATTTTATCCCATTTGAATGCGCCAGGCACTCTGCAGCAGAATGGCGTAGCTGAGAGAAGAAATAGGACTTTGTTGGACATGGTCAGGTCCATGATGAGTTATTCATCATTACCCTTATCCTTTTGGGGATATGTACTACAAACTGCATGTTATCTTTTGAACAATGTGCCTTCAAAATCGGTCCCTAAAACTCCTCACGAGTTGTGGACAAGAAGGAAGACATCCTTAAACCATATTCGCATATGGGGGTGTCTGGCTCATGTCTTGTTTAAGGATCTGAATAAGTTGGAAGCATGTTCAGAAGTTTACGTGTTTGTAGGATATCCAAAAGGGACTAAAGGGGGTTATTTTTATAACCTAAGGGAAAATAAAGTCTTGGTTTCTGCTAATACAACTTTCCTTGCGGAGAGTTACATGGACGACTTTAAACCTGGAAGCAAAGTGGTGCTTGAGGAGTTAAGGAGTGATCAAATCACTCCGAAGGTTCCGAATGAAACCGTTTCGATCAGTGTAGAAAAACCAAACAAACTTGAACAACAATCTCAAGGGCTTCGACGTAATGGGAGGATTGGGCGTCAACCTGAGAGGTATATGTTCAATGGGGAGGTCTTCTTGGCTGAACCGGATAAACATGACAGGGATCCTTATACTTACGCAGAAGCTATGGAGGATGTTGATTCAAAACTCTAGACAGAGGCCATGAACATAGAGATGAAGTCTATGGAGACTAATCAGGTCTGGGAGCTAAGGGTTATACGCGAAAGGTTGAAACCTTTTAGGGTTATACGCGAAAGGAAGGAATCAATTATGAGGAAACCTTTTCGCCTGTAGCCATGCTTAAGTCCATCCGGATTCTCTTATCCATAGCTACCACCCTCAACTTTGAGATTTGGCAGATGGATGTCAAGATAGCTTTTCTAAATGGCTATCTTGATGAGTCCATTTATATGGAACAACCAGACGGGTTCAAGGTCATGGGTCAAGAGGGCGAGGTTTGTAAGCTGTTAAAGTCAATTTATGGACTTAAGCAGGCTTCCCGTTCCTGAAACATAAGATTTGATCGGGTGATCAAGACTTATGGGTTCTCATAAAATGTAGATGAACCATGTGTTTACAAACACATTAAAGATGGAAAGGTGGTTTTTCTACTGCTCTATGTAGATGACATTCTGCTAATCGGCAATGACGTTGGGGTGTTGTCATTGGTCAAATTATGGTTGACCAAGCAGTTTGACATGAAGGACTTGGGTGAGGCTAATTTTGTTCTTGGTATTCAGATCTTTTGGGATAGGAATAACAAAATGATAGCTTTGTCACAAGCCGGCTACATAGATAAAATTCTCAAGAGGTTTGCAATGTAGGATTCCAAGAAAGGTGGGCAACTATCTAGGTCTAGAATTTCTCTTTCTAAGAAAGACTCTCCAAAGTCTTATGAAGAAAGAGAATACATGAAGAAGGTGCCTTATGCTTCCGTAGTGGGTAGTCTTATGTATGCCATGCTTTGCACATGACCGGATATTAGCTATGCGGTTTGGATTGTAAGTCGATTTTAGGCAGATCCAAGACCAAACCATTGGGTTGCAGTAAAGCATATTTTCAAGTACCTACGAAGGACTCGAGGGTATATGCTAGTATATTCAGGTGAGGACCTGATTCCTCTAGGATATACTGATTCGGATTTTCAATCCTGTTTGGATTCTAGGAAATCAACTTCGGGGTTTGTGTTTACTCTAGGTGGCGGCGCCATCAGTTGGAGAAGTGCAAAGCAAGATTGCACTTCGGATTCAACGATGGAGGCTAAGGATGCTGTAGCTAGTGATGCTTCGAAAGAAGCAGTATGGCTCTGCAAGTTCCTTGGGGATCTTGAGGTTGTTCCTGGCATGGATAAGGCGGTATCACTGTACTATGATAACAGTGTGGCGGTAGCTAATGCTGAGGAACCAAGATTTCACAAGAAGAGTAAACATATTGATCGAAAGTATCATGTGATAAAGGACTTCGTTGAGGGCGGGCATGTCACGGTGTGCAAGATCACATCAGAGGACAATTTAGCCGATCCATTTACGAAGACACGGTGTACAGTGATTCCTCTAGGATATACTGATTCGGATTTTCAATCCTGTCTGGATTCTAGGAAATCAACTTCGGGGTTTGTGTTTACTCTGGGTGGCGGTGCCATCAGTTGGAGAAGTGCAAAGCAAGATTGCACTTCGGATTCAACGATGGAGGCTGAGTATGCGGTAGCTAGTGATGCTTCGAAAGAAGCAATATGGCTCCGCAAGTTCCTTGGGGATCTTGAGGTTGTTCCTGGCATGGATTAGGTGGTATCACTGTATTGTGATAACAGTGTGGCAGTAGCTAATGCTGAGGAACCAAGATTTCACAAGAAGAGTAAACATATTGATTGAAAGTATCATGTGATAAAGGACTTCGTTGAGGGCGGGCATGTCACGGTGTGCAAGATCACGTCAAAGGATAATTTAGCTGATCCATTTACGAAGACACTTGTAGGGAGAGTCTTCGAGAAATATGTGGAAGCTATGGGGATGTGAGATTTGCTGTATTTACTGACTTAGTGCAAGTGGGAGATTGTTAGATATGTATGCCCTAAGGAGTAAAAATGTAATACATTTTTGGAGACATTTTTATCAATAAAGAATTTATTCATTTACATATACCAAATCTTGTCCTCTTTACGTTCATATTTGTTGAATGTATGTTAAGCAAAGAGTAGTCTGAGACTGTCGATCTAAACCTTTAAGAATTGGGCATATGATGGACTGATTATGCAGAAGACACGATTCTCAAGGTGACAGTCTAAAACATATGACCCGCAATTGAGGGAATAAAGTTGGCCGCTTTATTCATGCAAAGATTGTTATTTTGTCTATATCCCTATTGGGAGATGGTTTGTCTTGACCATCGGAGTTGGACTCTGTGAATAGAAACATTGGCACGTTGTCATAGGTGACGATGTGTTGGATTGGGACACAAAGTGAATTGATTTGGATTAATAATTTTGTCTTGTTAAATCGATTCACTTTAGATAATCATTTGTATTGTATCTTAATCCTGTGATGGATAGTGGGCCCGTTATCTTGACTTGTGTCTTTTGATGTACCAAAGGGTGACACCCACATCTCTATAGTGGTATGCATGCTGGTACGTTGGAGGCGTGACTTTTGATAGCATAGACTTGTTATTCATAGATATGGAATCCATAGCTCCTCTTTCGGAGTAATGATATCCTCTTATATGCGTTATCCTGTAATTGGAAAACTGGAGCGCTCAACCATTTGGATGCATAGGTGTAACCGAATGGTATACTATCTTTGGATGGTAAGTTTTCTAATGGTGAGATAGTGGAACGTAAGATAAAAATAATCGGGAAGGTAAGACAGAACTTGTCCTTAAGCCGATTATGGATTATCATATGAGGATACGATACACTATGATATGTCATGGAGACTTAGCTATGCGGGCTTCGTAATTCTATAAAGTTCGAGAGTGCAGCTCCAAGCTTTTAGTAGAGTAGCGTTGGAGTTGATAATTGTGAAATGAATATCTAGGATATTGGGTTTCATAATTATCATGAGCTTGAACTTTATAGGTCCATTTTGGTCCCCTTTGCTAGCTCACAAAATCCTATAACGATACGGCGTGCTTTTTCAATAATTGGTGACTTATGTCAGATTTATCGGATTGGTTTAAAATTTATAAGAATCAAATAATTCATGTCTGTTTATCGGTTGAATTAATTTTTTAATAAAATTAATTTAAGATAAACTTGTTGAATTATGGGGATCGGATAATTCTTGTCTGTTTATCGGTTGATTTAATTGGATAAATTAAATCAAGATAAACTTGTAGAATTATTGTGAATTGATTTATTTTCTTAGAGATTATCTTGATAAATTTTGTTTTGATCAGATAACTTCTCTATTGGGTTATTTGAATCAAAACTGAGACTTTATCTTATAGAATCTCGGGTGGAAAATAAAAGATTCGTGGAAATATTTACGCGGCAGTTCGGCTTGCCGATCTACGTGTTCGGCCTACTGATGGGGCTGTTCGGCCTGTCGATCAGTGAGAGATAAGATTACGCATTTTCACGCGGATCTTATCAGATATTGATCCAAACTTGATTCCGTTTCGAGTTTTTGAGACCTAATCTGATAAGGACTAGCCCCAGGACCAATCACTATATGAAGGGAGTAAGTCTCATGAGTTACTTAGATCAATTGAGAGATTAAGAGTGATACTCTTCTGTTGAGCATCTGAAAACTCCCTGAGAGCTTTTGTTCACAAATCACGAACACGAGCTTTGGGTTCTCTCGATTGGTTGGAAGGAGAGTCATCGGTGGAAGAGCTGTACGTGTGAGCCCACACTCACTCCGATCGTGGATAGAGAATAGCAAAGAAGACCAGTTGATTGAGGCTCTTCTAGAATGTTACTTCTCTTCACGGGTCGCAGAAGTTCTTCGGTACATAAATGTTTGTAAGATTTATTTAATTTATACATATAGCATGTCAAACTTGTGTTTTGGAAAAATACTCTAATGTTAAAATTTTTAAAATTTTCGCTGTGCACCTCACACAAAGTACTTCTTGGGAGGCATCTTGATACGAACCATGCCAACCATGTGACGAAACCCGATATCAAATCTGGGATTTCGAACCCCAAGTCCTTTCAAGTTGAGTGGAACCGCGACCCGTTGCTTAGCAAAGCAATAGCCTTGGTATGTTGGAGATGCCACAAACGGGTATGGAAAGTCCGTTTTGATTAGTCAATTGAAAGCCACAAGGAATCCTTGATAAGTTCGAAAAAGTTTCTTGAAGAACTCAAGAAGAATAACTCTCAATATGAATGAACATCAAAAAAACTGTATTGCATAATCTGAAAGAGGACCTTATATGGCCGAATTCACATAGGTTTTATCTTTAAATGTAAAATTCCTAATCTACCCTTAATGAAAGAAACGCCTAAATAAAGCCCGAGGATGGAATTATTTAACTCAGGATTCCCTCCTCCTATTCACTCCTATAATAAAGTTGAAACAAAGATTCTAAATTTCAAATTTGAAACTAAAACTTAAACTAAAATAAGATTACAAAGAATTCAAATCTTGAATCTTGAATCTTGAATCTTTGCTGGACACACTACTCCTACATGTGTAGGTGTATGGAATGAACATGCAAGTTGGCCATGCAAGGACTCAATGTGTGTGTACGGTTGATTGGCTCCCTTTCGGCTCTAGTTTGATTAGTTAAACCAGCCTTTGCTCACCCTTAGTAGTGAACACACTCTCTTCTTGTTGTAGAACTCTCTGGACCAGGTTATTCAGCTCTTCTTTGAATCTTTTAGATCAAGCCCTAGTCACCGGACCAACTGGAACTTGAATCGGATCGTGAAAATTCCTTGCAGCCTTGATGTCCCCATCATTCCCCCCTTCTTGAGAAGGATTTTTCCTCAAATCAGCACCTACATCAAAAGGACTCAAGTCAGAAACATTGTCAGTAGCATTAACATTGTACTCACTTGGTAAGTCAAGTCTGTAGGCATTGTCATTGATCCGTTCTAGCACTTGAAAAGGACCATCTCCTCGGGGTAGCAACTTAGAATATCTTTGTGCTGGAAATAGTTCTTTCCTCATGTGTAACGACACCCAATCACTGGGCTCAAAAACCTACTGCTGATGTCCCTTGTTAGCCTGCTTGATGTATTGTTTGGTTCTCCTCTCTATGTTAAGCCATGCCCTCTCATGGAGTTGCTTCACAAATTCTGCCTTCTTCTTGCCATCTAAGTTCACATGCTCAGAAATAGGTAAAGGTGTTAAATCCAAAATAGTTAAAGGATTAAAATCATAAATAATTTCAAACGGTGAAAATTTAGTAGCAGAATGAATGGTACGATTATAAGCAAACTCAACATGTGGTAGACAATCCTCCCAGGTCTTAATGTTCTTACTAATAATAGCCCTCAACAAAGTGGATAAAGTCCTATTAACTACTTCTGTTTGACCATCAGTTTGAGGATGACAAGTAGTAGAAAACAAAAGTCTCGTTCCTAGTTTTTTCCATAATGTCTTCCAAAAGTAACTCAAGATCTTAGCATCCCGATCTGAAACGATTGTCCTAAGCATACCATGTAACCGCACAATCTCCCTAAAGAACAAATCTGCAACATGAGAAGCATCATCAGTCTTATGACAAGGGATAAAATAAACCATCTTAGAAAAATGATCTACAACCACAAAGATTGAATCCCTTCCATACCTACACCTACGTAAACCCAAAACAAAGTCCATTGAAATATCAATCCAAGGTGAGCTAGGAATAGGTAAGGGCATTTAAAGACCATTTGGTTGAATCCTTGATTTAGCTTGCCTACAGGTGACACATCTACCACCAATTCTCTCAACATCCTATTTCATGTGTGGCCAATAAAAGTGCTCCTGCAAAATAGTTAGAGTTTTGGCGACTCCAAAGTGTCCCATTAACCCTCCACCATGGGATTCCTGAACTAACAAGTCTCTCAATGAACAATTAGGCACACACAACTTATTTTCTCTAAATAAGAAGCCCTCATGCCTATAGAACTTACCTTCTACTAATTTTTCACATGCTCTATAAATCTCCCCAAAGTCATGATCATCAATATAAAGTCCCTTAATGTGCTCAAAACCAAGAAACTTAGCATCAAGAGTAGAGATTAAGGCATACCTACATGAAAGCGCATCTGCAACCACATTTTCCTTACCTTGTTTATACCGAATGACATAGGGAAAAGTCTCAGAAGAGCATTTCTCTTGTTCAGCTTGTGTTGACCTTTCAAATGCTTCAAGGATTCATGATCCGTACAAATCACAAACTCCTTGGGCCACAAGTAGTGCTGCCATGCCTCCAAAGCTCGAACCAATGCGTACAACTCTTTGTCATAAGTGGGGTAGTTAAGTGCAGCCCTGCTTAGCTTCTCGCTAAAGTACGCAAGAGGTCTTCCATCTTGCATAAGAATAGTGCCTATACCTACACCAAAAGCATCACATTCAATTTCAAACGTTTTAGAAAAATTAGGCAAAGCAAGTAAAGGAGCATGAGTAAGCTTATGTTTAATGAGTTGAAATGCCTTCTCTTGTTCTTCATCCCATTTGAATGCAATGCTCTTCTTGATAACTTGGGTAAACGGTCAACGATGGTGCTAAAATCTTTCATGAACCTCCTGTAAAAACTAGCAAGTCCATGAAAACTTCTAACATCACCTATACTAGAGGGGGTCGGTCAATCTTGGATGGCTTTGATCTTCGCTTCATCAACCTCAATACCTTTAGCACTCACAACAAAACCTAGGAAAACAAGCTTATCGGTACAAAAGGTACACTTTTTGAGGTTAGCATATAACTTCTCCTTTCTAAGCACATCCAAAACCGAACACAAAATGTGAGTTATGTTCATGCAAACTCTTGCTATAAGTCAGAATCATCAAAATACACAACAACTAATTTACCAATGAAAGCATGCAAAACATGATTCATTAAACGCATGAAAGCGCTAGGTGCATTAGTTAATCCAGACGGCATAACTAACCACTCATACAGCCCATATTTATTTTTAAACGCTGTCTTCCATTCATCTCCTTCTTTCATTCGTATTTGATGATACCCACTTTTAAGATCAATCTTAGAAAACACGTAAGAACCACGTAGCTCATCTACTATATCATCTAAGTGAGGAATAGGGTGGCGATATCTTACTGTTATGTTGCTGATGGCTCTACAATCAACACACATTCTCCATGTCCCATCCTTCTTAGGCACTAGAATCATCGGAACTGCGCAAGGACCCATGCTTTCTCTCACGTACCCTTTCTTCATCAAATCTTCAACTTGTCTTTGAAGCTCCTTTGTCTCTTCTGGGTTGCTCCTATATGTTGGTCGATTTGGAATTGATGCATCGGGCACGAAATTGATTTGATGTTTAATCCCACGGGTAGGTGGTAAACCATGTGGTAACTCCTCGAGAAACGCATCCTCGGGAAATGCAAGGAAGGTGGCTAACCCAATACAAGTTCCTGTTGGACCAGTCACAAGAGCTTGAGCTAAGAAATGTTAAAATGCATGCCCTAAGGAGTAAAAATGTAATAAGTTTTTGGAGACATTTTTATCAATAAAGAATTTATTCATTGTTTATATACCAAATCTTGTCCTCTTTATGTTCATATTTGTTGAATGTATGTTAAGCAAACAATAGTCTGAGACTATCAGTCTAAATCTTAAGAATTATGCGATCCATAATCGAGAGAATAAAGTTGGGCGCTTTATTCATGCAAAGATTGTTATGTTGTCTACATCCCTTTTGGGAGATGGTTTGTCTTGACCATTGGAGGTGGACCCCGTGAATAGAAACATTGGCACGTTGTCATGGGTGACAATGTGTTGGATTGGGACATAAAGTGAATTGATTTGGATTAACAATTCTGTCTCGGTAAATCCATTCACTTTAGACAATCATTTCTGTTGTATCTTAATCCTGAGATGAATAGTGGGCCCGTTGTCTTGGCTTGTGTCTTTTGATGGACGAAAGGGTGACACCCACATCTTAATAGTGGTATGCATTCTGGTACGTTGGAGGAATGACTGTCGATAGCATAGACCTGTTATTCATAGATATGGAATTCATAGCTCCTCTTTAGGAGTAATGATATCCTCTTATATTCGTTATCCTATAATTGGAAAACTAGAGCGCTCAACCATTTGGATACATAGGTGTAATCGAATGGTATACTATCTTTGGATGGCAAGTATTCTGATGGTGAGAGAATGGAACATAAGATAAAAATAATCAAGAAGGTAAGACAAAACTAGTCCTTAAGCCAATTATAGATTATCATATGGGGATACGATACACTGTAATATGTCATGGAGACTTAGCTATACATGCTTCGTAATTCTATGTAGTTTGAGAGTGTAACTCTAGGGTTTTAGTGGAGTAGCGTTGGAGTTGATAATTATGAAATGTATATCTAGGATATTGGGTTTTATAATTATCGAGAGCTTGAACTATATAGGTCCATTTGGTCCCCTTTGTTAGCTCACAACATCCTGTAATGATACGGCGTGCTTTTCCAATAATTGGTAACTTATGTCAGATTTATTAGATTGGTTGAAATTTGGAAGAATCAAATAATTCATGTATATTTATCGGTTGAATTAATTTTGTGATAAAAATTAATTCAAGATAAACTTGTTGAATTATAAGGATAAACTTGTAGAATTATTGGGAATTGATTTATTTTCTTAGAAATTATCTTGATAAAGTTGTTTTGATTAGATAACTTCTCTATTGGGTTATTTGAATTAAAACTGAGACTTTATCCTATAGAATCTTGGGTGGAAAATAAAAGATTTGTGAGATTTTTATTCTGTAGTTTGGCCTATCGATGGATGTGTTCAGCCTGCCGATGGGACCTGTTTGGCTTGCCGATTAGGTGGTTCGGCCTGCCAATCAGCGAAGGATAAAATCACGTGTTTTCATGCAAATCTTATCATATATTGATCCAAACTTAATTCTATTTTGAGTTTTTGAGACCTAATCTGATAAGGACTGACCCCAAGACCAATCTCTATAAAAAAAGGAAGTAAGTCTTAAGAGTTACTCAGATGAGATCAATTGAGAGATTAAGAGTGATACTGTGCTAGTGAGAATAAAAAACTCCCTGAGAGCTTTTGTCCACAAATCATGAACACTTGCTTTGGGTTCTCTCGATTGGTTAGAAGGAGAGTCACCTAGTGGAAGAGCTGTACATGTGAGCCCACACTCACGCCGATCGTGGATAGAGAATAGTAAAGAAGACCAGTTGGTTGAGGCTCTTTTGAAACATTACTTGTCTTCACGTTTTGCGAGGGTTCTTTGGCACACAAAGGTTTGTAAGATCTGGTTAATTTATGCATATAGCATGTCAAACTTGTGTTTTGAAAAATACTCTGATTTAAAAATTTTAAAAATTCCGTTGCGCACTCTTTTTCCAATAATTGGCATCAGAGCCATGGTTTTTACATAAATTTATGAGTTTTTGATCATGTTATATGTATAATTTTGTGATCTTAATCTCTCCTATGCTTGAATTTAATTTTATAGAGAGTTGGCATTCTAGGTTTCTATATATTATATATGTTATCATGGATTATGTAGTGAATGTTTATTAATTTATTATGGTTGATTAAATTCTTATTTAATTAATTATTAATTAATTAATTCATACCAGTTATGGTTTCTTTGAGGTTAGAATATGTATCTAAGTTTTTTATATAATTATATGGCAGACTATCATCTTCGTCTAGGAATTATTATTTATTTTTAAATTTGTAAGAATTTTGTAATTAAATAATCGTTTGGAGAAGACGGATCTAGAAGGCGGATTTAGAAAATGAATGATGATGCTCCTAGGTATTTCTTGAGTCTCTAATTTTATGTTTTTGAATTGTTGAAAATAAAATTGATGAATTGCATTAAAAATTGTATTTTCTAGAATGGAGATTTCTTCTCGGTCAGCATGCCGAACCTCACAGTTTGGTAGGCCAATGGTCGCAGATCGGCAGGCTGGACTTGTGGCTCGGCAGGCGGTTAGTGGGGCAGAAATCATATAGCTCTGGCGGCAGGCCAAACTTTCATGGATCGGTAGGCCGATCACCGGATCGGCCTATCGACCAAGAGCTGGAAAATTTCCAAAAAAGGTGCAGTTTTTTCGATGCAGTTTTAATTTTATTTTTAGGACAATTCTGAGAAACATTAAATTTGGATATGACCTGAAATATGAAGTATTTGATTCATACGGGATTGAAGACTTGAAGATGGCAATTATATGAAGAAGGATACAGCTTGAGGATTCAAGGATGAAGAATCAATAATATGTCTCGATTATTCTCTTGTAATCTTAGTTTTCTATTCTCTAGGGTGGAGCCATAATATTACGGTTATTTATTATTTTGCTTATAGCTTTACTTAATTGCTTTGCTTGTCTGCATTATAATATAATTTGCCATGTATATTGATAACATGTCATATAGAATAGGGAGTCCCGCTCATATTAAAATTGTTAATGCATATCCTTAAAATACAACCTTGATTTCAAAAGATTGAGTGGGAGAAGGTTTTCAAAGAGAGAACCTAAGGCCTCCATCATTGGTCCATAGGCCGAACATGGTGGTCCCGACCCCTAAGAAGGGATTTCTATCATATACCAGATTAGATCTCTGAGAAGATAAGGTATTTTAGCATGATTTATGGTTGCACACCCCTAGGTGGTGATTATAAATCATGGATAAAATATTGAAATGATGGTTATACGCTCACGTTAAGTTTATTATTAACCTCCCCTATGAGCTCTGTTAATAGAATTAATGGCCAAAGAAACGATTATTAATATATGCTAGATCATACAGGTCCTAGACGGCATATATTAATCAGGAGGGGATCTGTGTTCCTGATTGAATTTGGCATGACTCCCCTAGGAGCTTGTTGAATTCTGAGTTGGGAATTATCATTGTAAGGCTGTGACATTTTCAAGGTTTTGACACAAAAATACATTTGTATGATTTTTACATGATTATGTTATCTTACTAAATTATTATGATATGTTTGCTTATATTTGGTAAATGATTCTTTATTGTAGATTAAAAATGTGTAAATACGCTTTATCGTCGATACTTGACAAAAACCTATTAACTGGTGAGAATTATAATAATTAGAAACGAAACCTAGATATCGTCTTGTCCTTTGAGAAACTGAAATATGTACTGACAACTCCTTGTCCTCCTGAGCCTACGGGAGACTCAACCAATGGGCAATTCCAAGCGTATGATTGCTGGAAAGATGCTAATGATCAGGCCCGCTACTATGTTATGGCTAGCATGAATAACGTGCTACAGGTTCAACATCAAGATTATGAGATTGCGAAGTAGATCTTGGATAATCTTGAGGATATGTTTGGAGGCCAGACAATAACAAAGCAGCAAGGGGCGCTTTAGAAACTTCTAAACTATAGACAGAGGCCGGGGACATTTGTAAAGGAGCATATGATGTTGGTCATGGGTTACCTCGCTGAGGCTCAAACCAATGGAGCTGACATCGATGCTGAAACTCAGATGACTATGGTTTTTGAGACTTTGTCTAAGGAATTTATTCCGTTTAGAGCTACATTTAATTTAAGCAATAGATGGGATATGACCTTAACATAACTAATGAAATAGTTACAAGAGTTTGAAGTACTGATCAGGGAGTCTCCTGCAGGTGGTGAGGCCAACATGGTAGCTGCTTCTGGTTCCAATCTCAGCTCTGGGAATGGAAAGAAGAAACGGGCCAAGAACAGGAAGTCTTCTATTCCTACTACTACCAAGTGCAAGAAGAAAAAGAAGAAGAAGAACCTAAAGAAGCTTAAGTGCTTCTTCTGTGTGAAGGTCGGGCATATCAAGAAGATTGCAAGGACTTCCTTTACGAAGGAGGTAGGTGTGACCTTCTGTATTTAGAAACTTGTTTGGTTGAGGAATCAAGTGAAATTTGGGTCATAGATTCTGGTGCAACTAATCATGTTTGTGTTTCTCTTAAGGGGTTCAAAGAAACGAGAAGTCTACTACATAAGGACTTCACGCTTTGGATGGGCGATGGATCCTTGGTCTCAGCGGAAGCAGTGGGAGACGTCCATATTTATTTTGATAATTATAGGAATTTATTTTTGCAAGATTGTTTTTATGTTCCTAAATTTAAAAGGTACTTAATTTCTGTATCTTGTTTATTTAAAGACTCCTATTTGGTTTCTTTTGTTAATTATAGAATAGGGAGTGCCGCTCATATTAAAATTCTTCATGCATATCCTTAAAATAAAACCTTGATTTCAAAAGATTGAATGGGAGAAGGTTTTCGAAGAGAGAACCTAAGGCCTCTATCATTGGTCCATAGGCAAAACATGGTGGTCCCGACCCCTAGGAAGGGATTTCTATCATATACTAGATTAGATCTCTGAGAAGATAAGGTATTTTAGCATAATTTATGGTTGCACACCCCTAGGTGGTGATTATAAATCATGGATAAAATATTGAAATGATGGTTATACACTCACGTTACTTTTATTATTAACCTCCCCTAGGAGCTCTGTTAATAAAATAATGGCCAAAGAAACGATTATTAATATATGCTGGATCATACGGGTCCTGGATGGCATATATTAATTAGGAGGGGATCCGTGTTCCTAATTGAATTTGGCATGACTCCTCTAGGAGCTTGTTGAATTCTGAGTTGGGAATTATCGTTTTATGGATGTGACATTTTCAAGGTTATGACACAAACACATTTGTTTGATTTTTACACGATTGTGTTATCTTACTAAATTATTATGATATGTTTGCTTATATTTGGTATACGATTCTTTATTGTAGATTTAAAATGTGTAAAAATGCTTTATCATCGATACTTGACAAAAACCTATTAACTGGTGAGAATTATAATAATTGGAAACGGAACCTGGATATCGTCCTGTCCTTTGAGAAATGAAAATATGTACTGAGAACCCCTTGTCCTCCCAAGCCTACGGGAGACTCAACTAATGAGCAATTTCAAGCGTATGATCGCTTGAAAGATGCTAATGATCAGGCCCGTTGCTATGTTATGGCTGGCATGAATAATGTGTTGTAGGCTCAACATCAGGATTATGAGACTGCGAAGCAAATCTTGGATAATCTTGAGGATATGTTTGGAGGCTAGGCCATAACAAAGCGGCATGGGGTGGTTTAGAAACTTCTAAACTATAGACAAAGATCGGGGACATCTGTAAAGGAGCACATGATGTTGGTCATGGGTTACCTCGCTGAGGCTCAAACCAATGGAGCCGACATCGATACTGAAACTCAGATGACTATAGTCTTTGAGACTCTGTCTAAGGAATTTATTCCACTTAGAGCTACATTTAATTTAAGCAATAGACGGGATATGACCTTAACAGAACTGTTGAAACAATTACAGGAGTTTGAGCTACTGATCAGGGAGTCTCCTGCAGGTGGTGAGGCCAACATGGTAGCTGCTTCTGGTTCCAATCTCAACTCTGGGAATGGAAAGAAGCAACGGGCCAAGAACGTGAAGTCTTCTATTCCTGCTATTACCAAGAGCAAGAAGAAAAAGAAGAAGAAGAACCCAGAGAAGCTTAAGTACTTCTTCTGTGGGAAGGTCGAGCATATCAAGAAGCATTGCAAGGACTTCCTTTCCAAAGGAGGTAGGTGTGATCTTTTGTATTTAGAAACTTGTTTGGTTGAGGAATCAAATGACATTTGGGTCATTGATTCCGGTGCAACTAATCATGTTTGTGTTTCTTTAAAGGGGTTCAAAGAAACAAGAAGTCTATTGCATGAGGACTTCACACTTCGGATGAGCGATGGATCCTTGGTCTCATCGGAAGCAGTGGGAGACGTCCATCTTTATTTTGATAATTATAGGAATTTATTTTTGGAAGATTTTTTGTATGTTCCTAAATTTAAAAGGAAATTTAATTTTTGTATCTTGTTTATTAAAGACTCCTATTTGGTTTCTTTTAATAATAAAGTGGTGATTCGTAAAAGCAAATCTTTTATCTATTCTGGATGAATGCAAAATAATCTATATCTTATCAAACCTAAGATGGACTTATTGTTTATTGCTGAGACGAATGATAATAACTCTAAAAGGCTTAAAACTTCTCACTCTAATCAGACTTATCTTTGGCATTTGTGCCTTGGTCATATTAACCTGAATAGGATTCAAAGGTTGGTAAGGGATGGACCTTTAAGTCACTTAAAGGTGGAATCTATACCTCAATATGAATCTTGTTTGGAGGGTAAAATGACCAAAAGACCATTCGGGTCTAAGGGCAATAGGGCTGAAGGGGTTCTAGAACTTGTGCATAGTGATGTTTGCGGACCAATGAACATCCGGGCACGAGTAGGGTATGAGTACTTCATCACTTTTATTGATGATTATGCAAGATATGGGTATATGTTCCTGATGCACCACAAAAGCGAAACTTTTGACAAGTTCAAGGAGTTTTAGGCTATAGTGGAAAAGTAATTAGGTAGACCCAAAAAGGCACTTTGATCAGATCGAGGTGGGGAATACCTTTCTGATGAGTACTTCAAACACTTATTAAAGAATGGGATTTTATCCCATTTGATTGCCCCGGGCACTCCACAGCAGAACGGTATAGTGGAGAGAAGAAATAGGACTTTGTTGGACATGATTAGGTCCATGATGAGTTATTCATCATTGCCCTTTTCCTTTCGAGGATATGCACTACAAACCGCATGTTATCTTTTGAACAATATGCCTTCAAAATCGGTCCCTAAAACTCCTCAAGAGTTGTGGGCGGGTGAGAAGACATCCTTAAACCATATTCGCATATGGGGATGTCTGGCTCATGTCCTGTTTAAGGATCCGATTAAGTTGGAAGCCTGTTTGAAAGTTTGCATGTTTGTAGGATATCCAAAAAGGACTAAAAGGGGTTATTTTTATAACCCAAAGGAAAATAAAGTCAAGGTTTCACCTAATGCAACTTTCCTTGAGCAGAGTTACATCAACGACTTTAAACCTTGAAGCAAAGTGGTGCTTGAGGAGTTAAGGAGTAATTCGGTCACTTTGGAGGTTTCAAATGAAACCATTCTAATCAGTGTAGAGAAACCAAACAAACTTGAACAACAACTCAGGGGCTTCGGTGTAGTGGGAGGATCGGGCGTCAACTTGAGAGGTATATGTTCAATAGGGAGGTCTTTATGGTTGAACTGGATGAACATGACAAGGATCCTAATACTTACACAGAAGCTATAGAGGATGTTGATTCAAAACTCTTGACAGAGGCCATGAACATTGAGATGAAGTCAATGGAGACTAATCAGGTCTAGGACCTTGTGGATCTTCTCGAAGGGGTAAAATGCATAGGGTGTAAGTGGATCTACAAGAGGAAAAGAGGTGTGAATGGAAAGGTCGAAACCTTTAAGGCTAGACTGGTAGCTAAGGGTTATACGCAAAAGGAAGGAATCGATTATGAGGAAACCTTTTCGCTTGTAGCCATGCTTAAGTCCATTCGGATTCTCTTGTCCATAGCTGTCGCTCTCGACTACGAGATTTGGCAGATGGATGTCAAGACAGCTTTTCTAAATAGCTATCTTGATGAGTTCATTTATGTGGAACAACCAGACGGGTTCAAAGTCATGGGTCAAAAGGGTAAGGTTTGTAAGCTGTTGAAGTCAATTTATGGACTTACGCAGGCTTCTCATTCTTGGAATATAAGATTTGATCAAGTGATCAAGACTTATGGGTTCTCACAAAATGTGGATGAACCATGTGTTTACAAACACATTAAGGATGGAAAGGTGGTTTTTCTACTGCTCTATGTAGATGACATTCTACTAATTAGCAATGACGTTGGGGCGTTGTCATCAGTCAAATTATGGTTGACCAAGCAGTTTGACATAAAGGACTTAGGTGAGGCTAATTTTGTTATCGGTATCTAGATCTTTCGGGATAGGAAGAACAAAATGATAGCTTTGTCCCAGGCCGGGTTCATAGATATAATTCTCAGAAGGTTTGCAATGCAGGATTCCAAGAAAGGTGGGCAACCATCTAGGTCTGGAATTACTCTTTCTAAAAAAGACTCTCCAAAGTCTTATGAAGAAAGTGAATACATAAAGAAGGTGCCTTATGCTTCGTCAGTGGGTATGCCATGCTTTGTACATGACCAGATATTAGTTATGTGGTTGGGATTGTAAGTCAATTTCAGGCGGATCTAGGACCGAACCATTGGGTTGCGGTAAAGCATATTTTCAAGTACCTGAGAAGGACTCGAGGGTATATGCTTGTAAATTTGGGTGAGGACCTGACTCCTCTAGGATATACTGACTCAGATTTTCAATCTTGTCTAGATTCTAGGGAATCGACTTCGGGTGTTGTGTTTACTCTAGGCGGCGGTGCCATCAGTTGGAGAAGTGCTAAGCAAGATTGCACTTCGGATTCAACGAGGGAGGCGAGTATGTGGCAGCTAGTGATGCTTTGAAAGAAGCAGTGTGGCTCCACAAGTTCCTTGGGTATCTTGAGGTTGTTCCTGGTATGGATAAGGCGGTATCACTGTACTATGACAATAGTGTGGTGGTAACTAATGCTAAGGAACCAGGGTTTCACAAGAAGAGTAAACATATTGATCGGAAGTATCATGTGATAAAGGACTTCGTTGAGGGTGGACATGTCACGGTGTGCAAAATCACATCAGAGGACAATTTAGCTGATCCATTTATGAAGACACTTACTGGGAAAGTCTTCAAGAGGCATGTGGGAGCTGTGGGGATGCGAAATTTGTCATATTTACTCACTTAGTGCAAGTGGGAGATTGTTAGACATTTATGCCCTAAGGAGTAAAAATGTAATAAGTTTTTGAAGACTTTTTTTATCAATAAAGAATTTATTCATTATTTATATACCAAATCTTGTCCTCTTTACGTTCATATTTGTTGAATATATGTTAAGCAAACAATAGTCTGAGACTGTCGATCTAAACCTTAAGAATTGGGCATATGATGGATGGATTGTACGGAAGACATGATTCTTAAGGTGATGGTCTAAATTATACGATCCGCAATCGGGGGAATAAAGTTGGGCACTTTATTCATGCAAAAATTGTTATGTTGTCTATATCCCTTTTGGGAGATGGTTTGTCTTGACCATTGGAGGTGGACTCCATGAATAGAAACATTGGCACGTTGCCATAGGTGACGATGTGTTAGATCGGGACATAAAGTGAATTGATTTGGATTAATAATTCTATCTCAACAAATCGATTCACTTTAGACAATCATTTCTGTTGTATCTTAATCCTAAGATGAATAGTGGGCCTGTTGTCTTGGCTTGTGTCTTTTCATGTACCAAAGGGTGACATCCACATCTTAATAGTTGTATGCATGCCGGTACGTTGGAGGCATGACTCTTGATAGCGTAGACCTGTTATTCATAGATATGGAATCCATAGCTCTTCTTTAGGAGTAGTGATATCCTCTTATATACGTTATCCTGTAATTGAAAAACTGGAGTGCTCAACCATTTGGATACAGAGGTATAACTGAATGGTATACTATCTTTGGATGGTAAGTTTTCTGATGGTGAGACAATGGAATGTAAGATAAAAATAATCAGGAAGGTAAGATAGAACTAGTCCTTAAGCTGATTATGGATTATCGTATGGGGATACGATACACTATGGTATGTCATGGAGACTTAGCTATACGAGCTTCATAATTCTATGTAGTTTGAGTGTGCAGCTCCATGCTTTTAGTGGAGTAGCATTGGAGTTGATAATTATGAAATATATATCTGGGATATTGGGTTTCATAATTATCAGGAGCTTGAACTATATAGGTCCATTTGGTCCCCTTTGCTAGCTCACAACATCCTTTAACGACACGACGCGCTTTTTCAATAATTGGTAACTTATGTCAGATTTATTAGATTGGTTGAAATTTTGAAGAATCAAATAATTCATGTCTATTTATCGGTTAAATTAATTTTGTGATAAAAATTAATTTAAGATAAACTTGTTGAATTATAAGGATCGGATAATTCTTGTCTGTTTATCGGTTGATTTAATTTTAGATAAACTTGTAGAATTATTGGGAATTCATTTGTTTTCTTAGAGATTATCTAGATAAAGTTGTTTTGATCAGATAATTTCTCTATTGGGTTATTTGAATTAAAATTGAGACTTTATCCTATAGAATCTCGAATGGAAAATAAAAGATTCGCTAAGATTTTTATTCGACAGTTCGGCCTACCGATGGACGTGTTTGGCCTGCCAATGGGACCTGTTCGTCCTACCGATCAACGAAGGATAAGATCACACATTTTCACGTAGATCTTATCAGATATTGATCTAAACTTGATTCTATTCTGAGTTTTTGAGACCTAATCTGATAAGGACTGACCCCAGGACCAATCTCTATAAAAAAGGGAGTAAGTCTTAAGAGTTACTTAGATGAGATCAATTGAGAGATTAAGAGTGATAATCTACTAGTGAGAATCAAAAACACTCCTTGAGATCTTTTTTTCACAAATCACGAACACTTGCTTTGGGTTCTCTCAATTGGTTAGAAGGAGAGTCACCTAGTGGAAGAGCTGTATGTGTTAGCCCGTACTCCCTCCAGTCGTGGATAGAGAATAGCAAAGAAGACCAGTTGGTTGAGGCTCTTTTGGAACGTTACTTCTCTTCATGTTTTACGAGGGTTCTTCGGCACACAAAGGTTGGTAAGATCTAGTTAATTTATGCATATAGCATGTCAAACTTGTGTTTTGAAAAATACTCTGATTTAAAAATTTTAAAAATTCCACTGCGCACTCTTTTTTCAACAAGAAATTCAAGGAAGTACTAAATGGGCTGATTCACAAAATTTGAAACCAAGTAAATTTGTGCAGGCCCATTGATCCAGGCCCACATCAGCCACAAAGGTGCATCAATGTGATCTAACTTCTAGAAGAATCTGGATGAGTCATGCTTGAAATCAGCTCAAATTTTGCAAGATCAAGTCTATGGAAGGATTTTGGAAACTTTTCCATTATTTGCACACATGTGGCTGATCATTTGTGCAAGTTGTTGAAAAGCATTGATTGCACTTTCCTTTAATTGTTGGGCATGTAAATGGCTGAATATCAGCCATTGAGACTTTCCTTTCTTTTGGTTTTTATTTTAAGCTTAAATTAGGATTAGTAGTTATGTTTGAATTTGTCAAGTTATGTTTGAATTTGTCAACTTTCCTTTGTAATTTTGGCCTATAAATATGCGTTTCCAAGGTTAATGAAGGGATTGATGAGTGTTTATTTCTGAGAGAGAAAATTCTTTCTTTGGTTCTTTGATGAATTACACGAACTCTTCGGATCAATCCGAGCATTCAACCCCTACTTATCAATCAAGCTTTCCATCCTTGATTGTGGCATCTACAATATACCAAGGTTCTTGCTTCGATATAAGCAACAGGTCGCGGTGACTTCCATCCAAATCTGAGTAGAAACAGTCTTGTTGGCTTTTTTTATTGATAACAGGTTTTGTTAATATATTGACGAGGTTCTTATCATTTGGTATCAATAGCTTCGGTTCTAGCCTCAGGTTTGTCTACTCTTATTTGTTTTTGAATTCTGGTTTATTACTTAGGTTCTATTCTGTTCAAAAAAATATAATAAAATATTTTGAGTTTGTTAAATTCATAGGGTTCTTGCATCCTCGTTTGTGTTTCTTGAACTTTCTTTAGTTTGTTGACAAGGTGAAATCCAAAATTCTATTCTAGGTTGTTTTGTGAATTCTTGTTTGGGAAAGAACTTCGTGTTGGCTGAAATTTTCACCTAGGGCTGCTAGGGTTAGTTTTGGTTTTGGGTAACTAGTGTCTTGGACTTCAAGTTTAGGTTGTAGCTTCCTGTTTTGTGTCTCTTAATCTATTAGTCTTTGTTCTTGCCGAATTTCACAAAAAAGAAAAGAAAAGAAAAGAAAAGAAAAATCAAGAGGATCCAAAACAAAAGTCTAGAGACCCTCCTTAAATTTGTTTTGTTTCCCTTCCATTGTTTGAGTGTCTACGAGTCCGAATTTGGCCTCACCTCGTAGTGCGAAAATCTTTCTCAAATTTTCCATGTATGTGAAAAAAATTTTGGATAGATGTTCTTGACCTTTTTGCTTCATTTTGAACTATGTATCAAAACATGTTGCTGAATTTGTTGCCGGACAGATTTGATTGTCGTTTGTGTAATTTCAAAAGAACCGAAAGAGAGAATAAACGAGTAAAAAAAAAAGGCAAGAGTGGTGAGAACATTCGAGGGTAAAAGCCAATTATTCGAGTGAAACACGAGTGAACTGGGTGACCAGTGATTGAGTGAAACACATGAGGGGGAGAAGTGAGGTCCTTTATTATCTAATGTTGTTTTGGATGATTAAAAAAAATGAATCCGAATCAAGAAAGAGAAGCCGAAGATGACCTTCCACAACAAAAAGTTTCAAATCTTTAGTTGCAAGCATTAATGAGGCAAATGGAATGGTTGTTGATGCGAGCGCTAGAGCCCATTCAGGAGAGATTAGATGAGGTTGATGCCAAAACACGTAATAGGCAGCCACAAAACATGCAAAATAGGCAGAGGGGTGGATGTGTTCTTTTAGAGGAAGATGAATTAGAAGAGTTGGAGGAACCACCGATAAATAGGGGTAGATTTAGGCGTGCAAATGGGAATAGAGAAGCTAGGGACCAGGAAGACAATAATATAGGAGGTATTAAAATGAAGATTCAGCCATTCCAAGGGAAATATGACCCCAGAGCTTACCTAGAGTGGGAGAAGAAAGTGGAGCTAGTGTTTGATTGCCATAACTACTCAGAGTTAAAGAAAGTTAAGCTTGCTGCAATTGAGTTCTCCGATTATGCGATTGTATGGTGGGATTAGTTGGTAATGAATAGGCGATGGACCCAAGAACACCCGATTGAGACATGGGAAGAGATAAAAATGGTGATGAGAAAGCGATTTGTGCCCAGCCATTACTACCGAGAATTGTACAAAAAGTTGCAAGGACTTAGACAAGGAAATAGGAGTGGGAGGAATATTATCAAGAATGGAAATAGCCATGATACGATCTAATGTTGAAGAAGATCGAGAAGCAACCATGGCAAGATTTTTGCAAGGGCTAAATCTAGATATTCAAGATAGGGTGGAGATGCAACATTATGTAGAATTAGAAGACATGGTGCACATGGCCATCACGGTAGAGCAGCAGCTCAAGAGGAGGGGTAGTTCACGTGTGAATTTTAGCTCGGGACCTTCTTCATGGAAGCCGAATTATAGGAAGAGAGAAGAGAAATCAGTCGCTAGGCCTAAGTTCGAGCCAAAACCAGCCACGGCTAGCCCTTCAAACCAAGGTAAACATGATTCATCCAAACAAGACATAAATACTACTGTATAACCTACTTACCATTTTTATGACTAAATTTTGTTATTGACATAATAATGAATACTTTGCTTAATTAAACTCAATAATTACAAAAAAAAAACCTTAAAATTCATATTAATTCAAAGTCAACAAAAATGTACATTTGTTTACAAAATTCAATATTTATAGGACTAAGATGCTTGAAATTAGATTACAAAAGATTTAATCTCGACCGTCAAAATAGGAAAATTTAATATGTAGCTTATTTTCCCAATATTTAAAGGATTTAATAATTAAAAGGTCAAAATAGGAAAATTTCATAGTTCAGGGGTGTGATTTATCATAGTTTAAAGTTTAGGTGTCAAAATGGGACAAACTACATAGTTTAGGGGATAAAAGTGAAATTATTAGCTCAATTCTGTTACTATTTAATGGATTTAGTAATAGAAAGGCCAAAACAAGACAAGTTTAATAGTTTAGGGGTGTAATTTGCTATATTTTAAAGTTCAAGGGCCAAAATGAGACAAGTTATATATTTCAGGGGCCAAAAGTAAAATTTAACCTAGATAAAAATATACAAAATTTGTAGATATAATTAAAATAACATAAAACTAATAATTAATACAACAAGACTCAAAATTCAATTACCATGAACTAAGTAATTAGCACACTAATAAACTGTAGTTAACAAACTAATCACTTAATTTTACACTGATAAAACAAAAAATTTTCGGGCGTTATAAGACATGTCTTGGTGGGACATATGGCATGTCTTGTTAGGACATACAGACATGTTTCAATGGGGCATACTCCCAAACACTAGCACGTAAGCTCAAAGTATCTGCACTATCAATTTAGGGGCAGGTCTTATTGGTTCTAATGTCATTATAGTTTGTCAAGTTAATGCTCCACAGGGATTGAAGAGACAAATATTTAGACAAATATTTGGGCAAATTTAGTGAATGATGACTCTTTTAAAGAACACAATCTTTAAGCAAATAATAAACCATGAATTAACAATATCATACTTGCTCGGAAGATATAGAAATCATTGCTCTGAGTTCTTGGAAAAATTTGTGGTTCATGATATTTTAAGAAAAAAATTAAACAAAAATCGAAAGAAGAATTCATCGCATAAGCTTAAAGCTTATCGTGGGAAAAGTTTTAAAATGATAAAATCTTAGTTTTTCTCCTTGGTTGCTTATTTGTTTTCTATTCTTATTTATGTTTTTTTTTTCTTTATTATTCTTGTGTTTTTAGTTTTATAAGACCTTTTTTTCTCTTTTATAATAAAATTTTAATTGTTTAAAAAATTGTTTTAGTATTTTTTTAAAGATAAAAAATATTCCAATAAGTGTTATTTTACAACTTTTATAATTGAGAACTTAAAACCATCTGGTATTAGATATTAAATAAACTAAAAATATATTTACGATTAGGTCATAAATAAATGTATACTTTTTTATTTATTTGTGGTTCATAAATAAAGAAATTTATTTTTTTATACCCTCTATTTGTAGTTAATTCAAAACCTATACTTTTATTTTTTTAATCTCATCAAATGTATACTTTTAGATTATATTTAATATACAAATTTATAACTTACTCTAGTCAATAACTGATTTTAGCCTTTAAAATGACCAAATTATCCTTAAGTAAAATAGAGAATAATTAAAACTTTTTTAAAAAAAAAAGAAAGCAGAAAGAAAAGCACAAGAAACATCTGTTTTTGAGGGTGTTCTATACATTTTTATGTCAAAAACCTTAGTATAATTTAAAAAAAAAAATGTAAAGTTCTCTTGTTTTTCAACTTGAGGGTATTTTATGTGACACTGAGAATTTTAGTGTATTATATATGCAATAATTGAGGGACTATGTTAAGTAATTGAAGTACAAATTTTGTGAGCTAAATTTTATGCTCAAAAATTTGTTAAGCATTTTGAGTGCATAGAAAGTGTCACAAAGATTATTGTTTAAATCTAATTTTTACAAAAACACCATAAAGGTAAAAATGAGATTTTTAAAGTTAAAAATCACGTCATAGTCTTAAGTAAAGTATGGATTATGAGAAAAGTGGTATAAAAGCAATACTATGTGAGATTATACCGTATAAGGAAACTATTGTATGGAGAATATAGAAATTATACAGTATAAAAATTAAGCCGTATAAAAATTATGCTGTGTAAAGATTATACTAATAACGTTAAGCAGTATAAAAGTTATACTGATAAAGTTAAGCAATTTATGAATTATACTGATAAAGTTATATAATATGAAAATTATACTAATAAAGTAATACAGTATGAAATTTAGATTGTATAAAGTTAACCCCTATACAAATTATACTTTGTGGAGGATGTGAATAAGTATGGAATGATGTGAAAGCTTGCTGAACCATGAAAAACAAGAAAAGTATACTAGTAGAATAGGGAAAACACAATGCAGTGTAAATTTGGAATGTTAAAAAGGTTGATGTAGGACCTGTAGGACACCTCAAAAGTTGTAGAAAACTCCACTAAGTTCCCATGAAATTTGGATTTTTCCAAGTGTATGGGATGATTTTTCTTTCCAAATGAGTCCCCCTATTATGGTTCTATAAATACCTAAGCGTGTACTAGAAAGAAAAGTTTGCTAAAATTATGAAAAACTCTCTCATTTCTTCCCTCTAAATTCAGCCCTTAACCCAAGTTATATTCTTCAAAATTTTGATGAATTAAGCCTCCAAATCATTCAAGGAAGCATGATCAAGTGTTCTTGAAGAGGATTAAGGAATTTTAAGGTAAAACCCTAACTTTGCCTATGGTATTCTAGGGTTTATGTTCAAGTGTTAGATGAAATTTTTTACGGTAAGATATGGAATTGATGTCAAGGGATTTTGGAAGCTTTCAAGTGCCAAAAAGGGAGGAAAAACACTTTGGGATGATTAGGTAAAATCTTAACCCTTATAACTAAGTTAAAGTTTATGTTTTCCTTATGCACACCAAGTGTTTGTTTTAAATAATGGACTATGACATGTAAGAAAACATTATGGTATGTTTAGTTTATGTGTTATGTGGTTCATGAGATGATTGCATAGCTAAAAAACTAAGGATTTAAGTAAGAGAACGGAAAGTATGACAAACTTTGCCTTAAACACCAAGTTTTAGCACTTTAAGTGCTTGATAAAATGATTATGATTTTGGATCATGGTATGTTAAGTAGATGTTATAACATAATTACTTAGAGTATTAAATTCTTAAAATATGTTTAAAAGGGCAAAAGTGAGATTAAACCATACCAAATCATAAAAGGGTATTGAAGGATATTTTTTAAAGATTTTAGTGTTTGAGGCCCTTAAAGGCCAAATCATTCTTTGAGTTCAACATGAGATTTATTGAAAATTTCAATCTTAACAATTTTTTTGAAGAAATCCAACATAAATTCCTATCGAAACAAGCTAAAACAAGTTGATTTCAGTTCTTCCTTTCCTAGAATGCCATTAAGATTAATGATTTTGAGGAAAGTTTAGACTCAAAAGTTATAGATATCACAGAAACAGTTTAGAATCATGACAGTTCGTGAAAATTTTATACTAATTTTAAGTTATAAATTTTACGAGATTTTAAGCACAAAATTTCACAAAAAAGAAAATGTTATGAAAAGGTTTTAATTAGGCCAAGGAGTTTACGGAAGCTTTTTCAAATAAGATGGTTAATTTTGGTCTCAAGGGCAAAAAATGTCAAGATTTTTGTGTCTTAGCTCAAAAATGTTAAACGCATCAAACTGGATATTCATTGAGAAAATGTTGGTTTCCTACACTACTAGGGGTGGTGAGTAACTACAGGTTTCAAGCTTAAAGGGATTAAGAGTTATTATCAAGTAAAGAATGAGATAAAAATGTTAAGGGAAAAAAGGTCAAGATTTTTGCATTATGGCTCAAAACTGTAAAGTTTTAATAAAATAGATTTTATTGAACGAAGTGTTAGACATGTATGCCCTAAGGAGTAAATATGTAATAAGTTTTTGGAGACATTTTTATCAATAAAGAATTTATATATTGTTTATACCAAAACTTGTCCTCTTTACGTTCATATTTGTTGAATGTATGTTAAGCAAACAAAAGTCTAAGACTGTCGGTTTAAACCTTTAAGAATTGGGCATATGATGGACAAATTATGCGGAAGACACGATTCTTAAGGTGACAGTCTAAATCATAAGATCTGCAATCAAGGGAATAAAGTTGGGTGCTTTATTCATGTAAAGATTGTTATGTTGTCTATATCCCTACTGGGAGATGGTTTGTCTTGGCCATCGGAGGTGGACTCCATAAATAGAAACATTGGCACGTTGTTATAGGTGACGATGTGTTGGATCAAGACATAAAGTGAATTGATTTGGATTAATAATTCTATCTCAGCAAATCTATTCACTTTAGACAATCATTTGTATTGTATCTTAATCCTAAGATGAATAGTGGGCCCATTGTCTTGACTTGTATCTTTTGATGTTCCAAAGGGTGACACCCACATCTTAATAGTGGTATACATGCCGGTACGTTGGAGGCATGCTTTTGATAGCGTAGACCTGTTATTCATAGATATGCAATCCATAGCTCCTCTTTAGAAGTAGTGATACCCTCTTATATGCGTTATCCTGTAGTTGAAAAATTGGAGCGCAGATGAGACTGTAAAAGTGTACATTTTCTAAGGCTTAAATCATTTATTTATGCTTTTATTTCTCATTAAATCCTCTAATTAATAGCAATTTTGTGTTAATAAGTATTTTTGTGTCTTCGTGTGTAAATATGTTTAAAAATGTGTTTTTAGTGTGTTTTTATGTTTAATAGAATTGTTAGTAATTTTTAGAGTCATTTTGGTGTTTAAATAAGTGTCTAGTCTGTAAATAGTCAAAGCCGTAAAAATAATGCGGTTATTTTATTTTGAGTTTTAGAGTGTTTGATAGTGTGTTTTAAGTTTGTAAATATGTTTTACTATATTTTTAGTAATTTTTAAAAATATTTCCAAGTCATAAAAATTATATCTGTGCCAAACCGTAAAAGACTAGAAATTTTAGGAGTTTTTATTTATTTTTGTGTGTTTTAATGTAAAATAAATATTTTTAATATTTTTGTAAATATTATGTTCGTAAAATAATTAATATTAGTTGTTTGTGATTTTTAGATTTGAAATCTGGAGGAAAAACGGAGCAAAACGACACCAAAACGGATAAAATCGGACATCAAATGTATCAAGAAAATAAACAAAATTTGAAATTAATGGGACACGTGGCAATTTTTTGGCCCTTGGATGAGCTGCCCAAACGATCTCAACCATCCAGAGTAGGGACGCGTGTCAAAGCATCATCCATTGTGTCAGCCGATTGCAGTAGTGTGTTCCACGTGTCGTTTTGCGACTGGCGCGTGTGTCACATGCGCCGACAAAGCTGCAGGCGAGTTAGAGAGCATCTCAGGATGTTTCTGCTCACGTGCGGTCATCTCCACGTGTAACCGTTCTTTCGGCCATTGAATTGGATTACCAAGACTGATCCGATGGTCTTCTCTCTTGGCCACGCGGCCCGACTTGGACCCATTTTCGTGCGTGCCTCTAGACCGTCGGATCACGTCTTCAACGGCCCAGATCGTCCCATAGCCATGCTCCTAGCTACCGAGAAGCACAGAATCTCAGCGAGATTCTCACACATTGAAGAAGGGCCAGCGCGAAGAAAAAAAGGAGGAGAAAAAGGATCAATATGATCTAAATTTGTCAACTTTCAACAGGGAAAAATGATAATTACATATGGCAAACAGTAACTTTTCAAGGCTATAAATAGCCTTGCAATGCCCCTTGAAAAAAGCATCCCCTTTGGGCCTTTGGCCCTCTTTCCCATTCTTTTTCTTTCTGCTAAGTTAGACTTGGCAGTATTTTCTTAGGTAAAAAAATAATAATAAAATAATGCTTAAATTAGAGTAGAGTGTCTGGTGAGGTAGGGAGATGATCTTGTATGCGTAGTATTTTGGTATGGATTTTAACTCTATATCTGTGTGGTAATGCTTAGATTTTTGGAATAAATTATATCTTTTTGTTTTCAATAATTATTGTTGATGTTGTTATGCTGTCAATTTTTACATAAATTCAGTCATGCTTTCTTTATGTAATTTAATTGTTGAGTCAATGTCTTTTTGTTTTCAAGATTTGTTGAGTCAATGTCCTCACCATGGTTACGAGAATTGGCGTCTTGTCAGCTTTTTCTACGAAGGACTCACAAGTCATGATCGCTAATATCTGGAAGTGATGAGCAATGGAAAATTCTTACACAAGGATCCTGAAGAGGCCAAGGAATTTCTTGATGAATTTGCTGAAAAAGTTCATTTGTGGGCTGAATTAGATGTTTCTCATAAGTCACAATCAACTGAAGTTCATCAATTGAAGAAAGAGGATAGCTACAACCTTAGGGTTCAAGTTGAAAACCTCACAAGAGAATTAGAAATCCTCAAAGCAAAGAATGAGAAAGGAAGTCATGTAGTCACAAGAGCTGAACTACAAGGAACAAATTTTGTGAATGAAAGGTTTGACCAACAACCACTGGACTGTCATGTTTATCAGGAAGTGATAGGAGAATATGAGGAACAATGTAATGCCTTAAAGACAAACCATAAGCCTTGTACTCCTTATCCTGAAACGTTCAATCCTGATGGAAGAAACAACTTGAAATTCGATAAGAGGAATTCAAATCAAGAGCAATCATCTGGAAATCAATGGAGAAATGAAGAAGAAATGTACTCAGGAGAAAATGTTCCTCAACATGATTCACACTCGAGAAAATCTCTTGAAGAAACATTACAAGCATTCATTGAGATACAAAACAAGTCATGTGAGAAAATTGAAGCTGCTTTAACACAAATGACAAAAGAAATTTCAAAATTGAATGAAAAATGTTCATCTCAAGCTCTGGTCATTTCTGAAGGACAAAGCATGATACAAACCTCTACCACTGAAGAGAAGCATGAAGAGGTTAGTCATGTTACTACTCGTAGTGGTAAATCATTGGAAAAATCAAACACCACAGATGCGAGTAAGGAAGAAGATGTTCCTCAAAGAGAAGAAGAAGAAGTGAATAAGTTTCCAGTAGAAGTCCCTTTTCCTCAAGCTCTTCAAACTACTAAGAAAGTGCCAGAAAATTATGAACACATCTTGGAACATTTAAAGCAAGTTCGAATCGATCTTCCTCTTTTGTAAATTCTCAAACAAGTGCCTGCTTATGCCAAAGTGATAAAAGATTTGTGCATTGTGAAAAGGAAACATCATATCCCAAAGACTGCATTCTTAACTGAGCAACTAAGTGCAGTTCTTGAGCAAAGAGCACCGATCAAGTACAAAGATCCTGGATGTCCCACAATCACCTGTTACATAGGAACCCAGGAAATCACTCAAGCCTTGTTAGACTTAGGAGCGAGCGTCAATCTCATGCCCTATTCAATTTACTCGCAACTAGGCCTTAGAGAGATTAAGCCAACATCTGTGGTCTTGTAATTCGCAGACCGATCCATAAAGAAACCACGAGGGATAGTTGAAGATGTTTTGTTACAAGTTGATAAGTTTTATTATCCTGTGGATTTTCTCATTTTAGACACTCAAACTGAGGTGGATATAGAATCAAAAATTCATGTCATCCTTGGAAGACCTTTCTTAGCTACGGCTAATGCTCTCATCAATTGTCGAAATGGTCTCATGAAAATCTCTTTTGGAAATATGACTCTTGAAGTGAATGTTTTCCATATTGGGAAGCAATTTCAAAGCAATAATGAGTGTTCTTACACTGAAATCATTGATGAAGCTGTTCATGAAGAATTTCAAAAGCGAACCAATGTGCTTGAAGAAATCTTCCAAAGTCCTGATCTTGAAAATCCCAATCCCATTTCTGATATTCGTAAACATTCACTAGACAAAGAAACAAAGTTTTGGCAACCACATTTTGAAAAGCTATTCCTAGAAGGAGAAAAGCCAACACCATCCATTGAAGAAATTCCCAAAATTAAGTTAGCCCAACTTCTTGAAGGACTAAAACATGCATTCTTAGGAGCTGATGAATCTTTTCCTGTTATCATTTCATCCAAACTCGATGAATCACAAGAGCGATGGTTAATTAACATGTTGCATGATCATAAAAATGCATTGGGTTGGACAATAGCTGATATCAAGGGTATTAGTCCATTGATTTGATCCCATTGTTAGACATGTATGCTCTAAGGAGTAAAAATGTAATACGTTTTTGGAGACATTTTTATCAATAAAGAATTTATTCGTTTATATATACCAAATATTGTCCTCTTTACGTTCATATTTGTTGAATGTATGATAAGCAAACAGTAGTCTGAGACTGTCAGTCTAAACCTTAAGAGTTGGGCATATAATGGGATGATTATGCGGTAGACACGACTCTTAAGGTGATGGTCTAAAATATATGATCCGCAATCGAGGGAATAAAGTTGGGCGCTTTATTCATGAAAAGATTGTTATGTTGTCTATATCCTTTTTGGGAGATGGTTTGTCTTGGCCATCGGAGTTGGACTCCGTGAATAGAAACATTGGCGCGTTGTCATAGGTGACGATGTGTTGGATCGGGACATAAAGTGAATTGATTTGGATTAATAATTCTGTCTTGGCAAATTGATTCACTTTAGACAATCATTTGTATTGTATCTTAATCCTGAGATGAATAATGGGCCCGTTGTCTCGATTTGTGTCTTTTGATGTACCAATGGGTGACTCCCAGATCTCTATAGTGGCATGCATGCCGGTACGTTGGAGGCATGACTCTTGGTAGCGTAGACTTGTTATTCATAGATATGGAATCCATAGCTCCTCTTTAGGAGTAATGATATCCTCTTATATGCGTTGGCCTGTAATTGGAAAACTGGAGCGCTCAACCATTTGGATACATAGGTGTAACCGAATGGTATACTATCTTTAGATGGTAAGTTTTCTAATGGTGAGACAATGGAACGTAAGATAAAAATAATCGGGAAGGTAAGACAGAACTTGTCCTTAAGCCGATTATGGATGATCATATGGGGATGCGATACACTATGATATGTCATGGAGACTTAGCTACACGAGCTTCGTAATTCTATAAAGTTCGAGAGTGCAGCTCCAAGCTTTTAGTGGAGTAGCGTTGGAGTTGATAATTGTGAAATGTATATCTGGGATATTGGGTTTCATAATTATCATGAGCTTGAACTTTATAGGTCCATTTTGGTCCCCTTTGCTAGCTCACAAAATCCTGTAACGACACAGCGTGCTTTTCCAATAATTGGTGACTTATGTCGGATTTATCAGATTGGTTTAAAATTTATAAGAATCAAATAATTCATGTCTGTTTATCGGTTGAATTAATTATGTAAGAAATTAGTTCAAGATGAACTTGTTGAATTATGGCGTTCGGATAATTCTTGTCTGTTTATCGGTTGTTTTAATTTTGGACAATTAGAACAAGATAAACTTGTAGAATTATTGTGAATTGATTTATTTTCTTAGAGATTATCTTGATAAAGTTTGTTTTGATCAGATATCTTTTATATTGGGCTATTTGAGTCAAAACTGAGACTTTATCCTTTAGAATCTCGGGTGGAAAATAAAAGATTCGCGGAGATTTTTTCTTGGCAGTTCGGCATGCCGGATGACGTGTTCGGCCTGCCGAACTGGCCAGTTCGGCCTGCCTATCACACAGTTCGGCATGCCGACCGCGACAGTTAAGATTACGCATTTTTCACGCGTATCTTATCAGATATTGATCCGGACTTGATTCTGTTTCGATTTTTGAGACCTAATCTGATATGGACTGACCCCAAGGACCAATAGGTATAAAAAGGGAGTGAGTCTAATGATTTACTCATATCAATTTGAGAGATTAAGAGTGATACTCTTCTAGTGAGCATCTGAAAACTCCCTGAGAGCTTTTGTTCACAAATCACGAACACTAGCTTTGGGTTCTCTCTATTGGTTGGAAGGAGAGTCACCGGTGGAAGAGCTGTACGTGTGAGCCCACACTCACTCCGGTTGTGGATAGAGAATAGCAAAGAAGACCAGTTGGTTGAGGCTCTTCTGGAACGTTACTTCTCTACACAGGTCGCGGAGGTTCTTCGGCACACTGAGGTTAATAAGATCTGTTTAATTTATACATATAACATGTCAAACTTGTGTTTTGGAAAATACTCTGATGAAAAAATTTTAAAATTCCGCTGCGCACTTTGTTTCCAACAATTGGTATCAGAGCCGAGGTTTTTACATAAATTTGCAAGTTTGTGATCATGTTATATGCATAAATTTTGTGATCTTAATCTCTCCAATGCTTGAATTAAATTTTATAGAGAGATGGCACTCTAGGTTTCTATATAATATATATGTTGTCATGGATTATATGGTGAATGTTTATTAATTAATTATGGTTGATTAAATTGTTGTTTAATTATTTATTAATTAATTAATACCGGTTATGGTTCCTTAGAGGTTAGAATGTGTATCTAGGTTTTTCATGTAATTAGATGGCGGACTATCATCTCCGTCTAGGAATTATTATTTAATTTTTAATTTGTAAGAATTTTGTAATTAAATAATTATTCGGAGAAGACGGAACGAGAAGTCGGAACTTAAAGATTGATGATGGCGCCTCCAGGTATTTCCTGAGTCTCTTATTTTATGTTTTTGAATTGTTGAAAATAAAATTGATGAATTGCATTAAAATTGTATTTTCTGGATTGAGGGTTTTCTGCTCGGTCGGCATGCCGGACCTCACAGTTCGGCAGGCCGAAGGTCACAGATCGGCAGGCCGGACGTACGGTCCGGCAGGCCGACAGTGGGGCAGAAATTTTGGTGCTCTGCCGGCAGGCCGAACCTTCATGTTCGGCAGGCCGAACCTCCATGATCGGTAGGCCGATCACCTAGATCGACCTGCCGACCGAGAGCTACCAGGTGTCCAGAAAAGGTGCGATTTTTCCAGTGCAGTTTTAATTTTATTTTTGGGACGATTCTGAGAAACATTAAATTTGGATATGACCGGAAATATGAAGTGTTCGATTCACACAGGATTGAGGACTTGAAGATGGATATTACATGAAGAAGGATACAGCTTGAGGATTCAAGGATGAAGAATCGATAAATGTCTCGATTATTCTCTTGTAATCTTAGTTTTTCTATTCTCTAGGGTGGAACCATAATATTACGGTTATTATTATTATTATGCTTGTAGCTTTGCTTGATTGCTTTGCTTGTCTGCATTATAATATGATTTACCATGTATATTGATAACATGTCATATAGAATAGGGTGTGCCGCTCATATTAAATTTGTTCATGCATAATTTCAAAATAAAACCTTGACTTCAAAAGATTGAGTGGGAGAAGGTTTTCGAAGAGAGAACCTAAGGCCTCCATCGTTGGTCCATAGGAAGAACATGATGGTCCCAACCCCTAGGAAGGGATTTCTATCATGTACCAGATTGGATCTCTGAAAGGATAAGGTATTTTAGTATGATTTATGGTTGCACACCCCTAGGTGGTGATTATAAATCATGGATAAAATATTAAAACGGTGGTTATACACTCACGTTAATTTTATTATTAACCTCCCCTAGGAGCTCTGTTAATAAAATTAATGGCCAAAGAAACGATTATTAGTATATGCTGGATCATACGGGTCCTGGATGGCATATATTAATCAGGAGGGGATCCGTGTTCCTGATTGAATTTGGCATGACTCCCCTAGGAGCTTGTTGAATTCTGAGTTGGGAATTATCGTTGTAAGGTTGTGATATTTTCAAGGTTTTGACACATAAACACATTTGTATGATTTTACATGATTGTGTTATCTTTCTAAATTATTATATATGTTTGCTTATGTTTGGTATATGACTCTTTATTGTAGATTGAAAATGTCTAAAAACGCTTTATCATCGATACTTGACAAAAACCAATTAACCGGTGAGAACTATAATGATTGGAAACGGAACCTGGACATCGTCCTTTCCTTTGAGAAACTGAAATATGTTCTGACAACTCTTGTCCTCCCGAACGCTGGAAAGATGCTAATGATCAGGCCCGCTGCTATGTTATGGCTAGCATGAATAACGTGCTGCAGGCTCAACATCAGGATTATGAGACTGCGAAGCAGATCTTGGATAATCTTGAGGACATGTTTGGAGGCCAGGCCATAACAAAGCGGCAAGGGGCGCTTCGGAAACTCTTAAACTGTAGACAGAGACCGGGGACATCTGTAAAGGAGCACATGATGTTGGTCATGGGTTACCTCGCTGAGGCTCAAACCAACGGAGCCGACATCGATGCTGAAACTCAGATGACTATGGTCTTTGAGACTCTGTCTAAGGAATTTATTCCGTTTAGAGCTACTTTTAATCTAAGCAATAGACGGGATATGACCTTGACAGAACTGATGAAACAGTTACAAGAGTTTGAACTGCTGATCAGGGAGTCTCCTGCTGGTGGAGAGGCCAATATGGTAGCTGCTTCTGGTTCCAATCCTAACTCTGGGAATGGAAAGAAGCAACGGGCCAAAAGTGGGAAGTCTTCTATTCCTATTGCTACCAAGAGCAAGAAGAAGAAGAAGAAGAACCCAAAGAAGCTTAAGTGCTTCTTTTGTGGTAAGGTCGGGCATATAAAGAAGCATTGCAAGGACTTCCTTTCCAAGGGAGGTAGGTGTGATCTTCTATATTTAGAAACTTGTTTGGTTGAGGAATCCAGTGACATTTGGGTCATAGATTCTGGTGCAACTAATCATGTTTGTGTTTCTCTGCAGGGATTCAAAGAAACGAGAAGTCCACTTCGTGAAGACTTAACGCTTTGGATGGGCGATGGATCCTTAGTCTCAGCGGAAGCAGTGGGAGATGTCCATCTTTATTTTGATAATTATAGGAGTTTAATTTTGCGAGATTGTTTTTATGTTCCTAAATTTAAAAGGAATTTAATTTCTGTATCTTCTTTATTTAAAGACTCCTACGTGGTATCTTTTAATGAAAAAGTGGTGATTCGTAAAAACAAATCTTTTATCTGTTCTGGATGGATGCAAAATAATCTATATTTTATCAAACCTAAGATGGACCTATTGCTTAATGCTGAGATAAATGATAATGACCCAAAAAGACTTAAAACTTCTCACTCTAATAAGACTTAAGGGATGGACCTTTAAGTCACTTAAAGGTGGAATCTATACCTCAATGTGAGTCTTGTTTGGAGGGTAAAATGACCAAAAGACCATACGGGTCTAAAGGCAATAGGGCCAAAGGGGTTCTAGAACTTGTGCATAGTGATGTTTGCGGACCGATGAACATCCGGGCACGAGGAGGGTATGAGTACTTCGTTACTTTTATTGACGATTACTCAAGATATGGGTATGTGTACCTAATGCACCACAAAAGCGAAACTTATGATAAGTTCAGGGAGTTTCGGGCTGAAGTGGAAAAGCAATTGGGTAGACCCATAAAGGCACTTCGATCTGATCGAGGTGGGGAATACCTTTCTGATGAGTTCTTGGGACACTTGTTAGAGAATGGGATTTTATCCCATTTGACTGCGCCGGGTACTCCGCAGCAGAATGGCGTAGCAGAGAGAAGGAATAGGACTTTGTTGGACATGATTCGGTCCATGATGAGTTAGTCATCATTGCCTTTATCCTTTTGGGGATATGCACTACAAACCGCATGTTATCTTTTGAACAATGTACCTTCAAAATCGGTCCCTAAAACTCCTCACGAGTTGTGGACAAGACGGAAGACATCCTTAAACCATATTCGCATATGGGGATGTCCAGCTCATGTCCTGTTTAAGGATCCGAATAAGTTGGAAGCACGTTCAGAAGTTTGCGTGTTTGTAGGATATCCAAAAGGGACTAAAGGGGGTTATTTTTATAACCCAAAGGAAAATAAAGTCGTGGTTTCAACTAATGCAACTTTCCTTGAGGAGAGTTACATGAACGACTTTAAACCTCAAAGCAAAGTGGTGCTTGAGGAGTTGAGGGGTAATCCGTTTACTCCAGAGGTTCCGAACGAAACCATTCCGATCGGTGTAGAAAAACCAAACAAACCTGAACAACAACCTCAGGGGCTTCGGCGTAGTGGGAGGATCGGGCGTCAACCTGAGAGGTATATGTTCAATGGGGAGGTCTTTTTGGCTGAACCGGATGAACATGACTGGGATCCTTATACTTACGCAGAAGCTATGGAGGATGTTGATTCAAGACTCTGGACAGAGGCCATGAACATTGAGATGAAGTCTATGGAGACTAATCGGGTCTGGGAGCTTGTGGATCTTCCCGAAGGGGTAAAACCCATAGGGAGTAAGTGGATCTACAAGAGGAAAAGAGGAGTGGATGGAAAGGTCGAAACCTTTAAGGCTAGACTGGTAGCTAAGGGTTATACGCAAAAGGAAGGAATCGATTATGAGGAAACCTTTTCGCCTGTAGCCATGCTTAAGTCCATCCGGATTCTCTTGTCCATAGCTGCCGCTCTCGACTACGAGATTTGGCAGATGGATGTCAAGACGGCTTTTCTGAATGGCTATCTTGATGAGTCCATTTATATGGAACAACCAGACGGGTTCAAGGTCACGGGTCAAGAGGGTAAGGTTTGTAAGCTGCTAAAGTCAATTTATGGACTTAAGCAGGCTTCTCGTTCTTGGAACATAAGATTTGATCAAGACTTATGGGTTCTCACAAAATGTGGATGAACCATGTGTTTACAAACCCATTAAGAATGGGAAGGTGTTTTTTCTACTACTCTATGTAGATGACATTCTGCTAATTGGCAATGACGTTGGGGCATTGTCATCGGTCAAATTTTGGTTGACCAAGCAGTTTGACATGAAGGACTTAGGTGAGGCTAATTTTGTTCTCGGTATCCAGATCTTTCGGGATAGGAAGAACAAAATGATAGCTTTGTCACAGGCCGGCTACATAGATAAAATTCTCAGGAGGTTTGCAATGCAGGATTCCAAGAAAGGTGGGCAACCATCTAGGTCTGGAATTACTCTTTCTAAGAAAGACTCTCCAAAGTGTTATGAAGAAAGAGAATACATGAAGAAGGTACCTTATGCTTCGGCAGTGGGTAGTCTCATGTATGCCATACTTTGCACTCGACCGGATATTAGCTATGCGGTCGGGATTATGAGTCGATTTCAGGCGGATCCAGGACCGAACCATTGGGTTGCGGTAAAGCATATTTTCAAGTACCTAAGAAGGACTCGAGGGTATATGCTTGTGTATTCGGGTGAGGATTTAACTCCTCTAGGATACACTGATTCGGATTTTCAATCCTGCCTGGATTCTAGGAAATCGACATCGGGGTTTGTGTTTACTCTGGGTGGCGGTGCCATCAGTTGGAGAAGTGCGAAGCAAGATTGCACTTCGGATTCAACGATGGAGGCCGAGTATGTGGCGGCTAGTGATGCTTCGAAAGAAGCAGTGTGGCTCCGCAAGTTCCTTGGGGATCTTGAGGTAGTTCCTAGTATGGATAAAGTGGTATCACTGTACTGTGATAACAGTGCGGCGGTAGCTAATGCTAAGGAACCAAGATTTCACAAGAAGAGTAAGCATATTGATCGGAAGTATCATGTGATAAAGGACTTCGTTGAGAGCGGGCATGTCACGGTATGCAAGATCGCGTCAGAGGACAATTTAGCTGATCCATTTACGAAGACACTTTCTGGGAGAGTCTTCGAAAGGCATGTGGAAGCTATGGGGATGCGAAATTTGTAGTATTTACTCACTTAGTGCAAGTGGGAGATTGTTAGACATGTATGCTCTAAGGAGTAAAAATGTAATACGTTTTTGGAGACATTTTTATCAATAAAGAATTTATTCGTTTATATATACCAAATATTGTCCTCTTTACGTTCATATTTGTTGAATGTATGATAAGCAAACAGTAGTCTGAGACTGTCAGTCTAAACATTAAGAGTTGGGCATATGATGGGATGATTATACGGTAGACACGACTCTTAAGGTGATGGTCTAAAATATATGATCCGCAATCGAGGGAATAAAGTTGGGCGCTTTATTCATGAAAAGATTGTTATGTTGTCTATATCCCTTTTGGGAGATGGTTTGTCTTGGCCATCGGAGTTGGACTCCGTGAATAGAAACATTGGCGCGTTGTCATAGGTGATGATGTGTTGGATCGGGACATAAAGTGAATTGATTTGGATTAATAATTCTGTCTTGGCAAATCGATTCACTTTAGACAATCATTTGTATTGTATCTTAATCCTGAGATGAATAATGGGCCCGTTGTCTCGATTTGTGTCTTTTGATGTACCAATGGGTGACTCCCACATCTCTATAGTGGCATGCATGCCGGTATGTTGGAGGCATGACTCTTGGTAGCGTAGACTTGTTATTCATAGATATGGAATCCATAGCTCCTCTTTAGGAGTAATGATATCCTCTTATATGCGTTGTCCTGTAATTGGAAAACTAGAGCGCTCAACCATTTGGATACATAGGTGTAACCGAATGGTATACTATCTTTGGATGGTAAGTTTTCTAATGGTGAGACAATGGAACGTAAGATAAAAATAATCGGGAAGGTAAGACAGAACTTGTCCTTAAGCCGATTATGGATGATCATATGGGGATGCGATACACTATGATATGTCATGGAGACTTAGCTACACGAGCTTCGTAATTCTATAAAGTTCGAGAGTGCAGCTCCAAGCTTTTAGTGGAGTAGCGTTGGAGTTGATAATTGTGAAATGTATATCTGGGATATTGGATTTCATAATTATCATGAGCTTGAACTTTATAGGTCCATTTTGGTCCCCTTAGCTAGCTCACAAAATCCTGTAACGACACGTCGTGCTTTTCCAATAATTGGTGACTTATGTCGGATTTATCAGATTGGTTTAAAATTTATAAAAATCAAATAATTCATGTCTGTTTATCGGTTGAATTAATTATGTAAGAAATTAGTTCAAGATGAACTTGTTGAATTATGGCGTTCGGATAATTCTTGTCTGTTTATCGGTTGTTTTAATTTTGGACAATTAGAACAAGATAAACTTGTAGAATTATTGTGAATTGATTTATTTTCTTAGAGATTATCTTGATAAAGTTTGTTTTGATCAGATATCTTTTATATTGGGCTATTTGAATCAAAACTGAGACTTTATCCTTTAGAATCTCGGGTGGAAAATAAAAGATTCGCAGAGATTTTTTCTCGGTAGTTCGGCCTGCCTATCAGAAAGTTCGGCCTGCCTATCACACAGTTCGGCATGCCGACCGCGACAGTTAAGATTACGCATTTTTCACGCGTATCTTATCAGATATTGATCCGAACTTGATTCTGTTTCGATTTTTGAGACCTAATCTGATATGGACTGACCCCAAGGACCAATAGGTATAAAAAGGGAGTGAGTCTAATGATTTACTCAGATCAATTTGAGAGATTAAGAGTGATACTCTTCTAGTGAGCATCTGAAAACTCCCTGAGAGCTTTTGTTCACAAATCACAAACACTAGCTTTGGGTTCTCTCTATTGGTTGGAAGGAGAGTCACCGGTGGAAGAGCTGTACGTGTGAGCCCACACTCACTCCGGTTGTGGATAGAGAATAGCAAAGAAGACTAGTTGGTTGAGGCTCTTCTGGAATGTTGCTTCTCTACACAGGTTGCGGAGGTTCTTCGGCACACTGAGGTTAGTAAGATCTGTTTAATTTATACATATAACATGTCAAACTTGTGTTTTGGAAAATACTCTGATGAAAAAATTTTAAAATTCCGCTGCGCACTTTGTTTCCAACACCCATCACATTCAATTGGAAAAAGGTGTTAATCCAAAAAGAGATCCCCAAATGAGACTGAACCCAACAATGAAAGAAGTCATGAGGAATGAAGTTTTGAAATTGTTAAATGCTGGTATCATTTACCCCATTGTGGACAGTAAATGGGTCAGTCCAACTCAAGTTATTCCTAAAAAATCTGGTGTAACTATGATAAAGAATGAAAAGGGAGATTTTGTCCCTATAAGAGTTGTCACTAGATGGCGAATGTGCATTGATTATCGAAAATTAAATGCCGCCACTCGAAAAGACCATTTTCTACTCCCATTCATCGATCAAATCTTAGAACGTGTAGCTAGTCATCCTTTCTATCGCTTTCTAGATGGATATTTAGGATATTATTAGATAGAGATAGCATTAGAAGATCAGGAAAAGACCACGTTTACATGTCCTTTTGGTACTTTTGCTTTTCGACGAATGTCATTTGGACTTTGTAACGCTCCAGCTACATTTCAAAGATGCATGATGAGCATTTTCAGTGACATGGTTGAGAAGATTATGGAAGTTTTCATGGATGATTTGACTGTTTTTGGTAATTCGTTTGATACTTGTATGCTTAATTTGGAAGCTATTTTGAAAAGATGTGAAGAAAAAGACCTTGTGTTAATTGGGAAAAATGCCATTTTATGGTTCCATCTGGCATAGTTCTTGGATACATTGTCTCTGAAAGAGGAATTGAAGTTGATCTAGCTAAGATTGAGCTTATTTCAAACTTGGCCACTCCAAAGACTGTTAGAGATGTTCGATCTTTTGTTGGACACGCTGGATTTTATAGGAGGTTCATTCAAAATTTTTCAGCCATATCAAGACCATTGTGTAATCTTCTGTTGAAAGATGTTGTGTTTGAATGGACAAAAGAATATGAAGAATCTTTCCAAACACTGATATCTAAGTTAACTTCTGCACCTATCATGCAATCCCCTTATTGGAGTTTACCATTTGAAGTCATGTGTGATGCAAGCAATTACGCTGTAGGAGCCGTCTCAGGTCAACGAAGGGAAGGAAAACCTTTTGTAGTGTACTATGCAAGCAAAACCTTGAACAATGCTCAAATGAATTACTCAACCATTGAAAAGGAATTACTTGCTGTAGTATTTGCGCTTGATAAGTTTCGTTCATACCTAATCGGTTCACCCATCACTGTTTTCACTAATCATTCCACCCTTAAGTATCTCTTTTCTAAAAAGGATGCTAAAGCCCAACTTATCAGGTGGATCCTTCTTTTGCAAGAGTTTGACTTGACTATTAAGGACAAGAAAAGAGTTGAGAATGTGGTAGCTGACCACTTATCTCGTTTAGAAGTCAATGATTCTGTCGATGGTTCACCAACTCATGATGAATTTCCCGATGAACATTTGTTCTCTGTCACCAAGTTACCTTGGTATGCACACATTGTCAATTAGTTGGCAACTGGAGAAATTTCATCTGATTGGAGTTTGCAAGACAAAAGAAAGTTTTTGATTGAAGTGTGTAACTTTTACTGGGATGATCCGTACCTTTTCAAATATTGTCGTGATCAAATCATGAGACGTTGTATTCCTGAAGATAAAGTGAATAGTGTCTTAAAATTTTGTCACACTGATGCATGTGGTGGTCATTTTTTTGCCAAGAAAACCACTGCAAAGATCCTCCAATGTGGTCTTTATTGGCCCACTTTGTTCAAAGACACTTATCATTATTGTCGTTCTTGCAAAAATTGTCAAAAATTAGGTACTCTGTCTCGTCGTCACATGATGCCTCTAAACTCGATTATAGCAATTGAAATATTTGATTGCTGGGGAATAGACTTTATGGGACCTTTTTCCACCTTCTTTTGGGTACCTATACATTCTTCTTGCTGTGGAGTGTGTTTCAAAATGGGTTAAAGCCATAGCATGCCGTACTAATGATAATACAACTGTTATAAAGTTCTTGAAAGAAAACGTGTTATCTAGGTATGGTACACCACGTGCTATAATCAATGACCAAGGCACACATTTTTGCAACCGTTCTTTTGAAGCTTTGATGCAAAGTATAGTGTGATTCATAAAGTTTCGAACCTATCATCCATAGACAAATGGACAAGCTGAGTTAGCAAATAGAGAAATCAAACAAATCTTGGAAAAAATAGTAAATCCCGATCGAAAAGATTGGTCCTCACGTCTTCAAGATGCACTCTGGGCATACCGCACAGCTTACAAAGCTCCTTTAGGAATGTCTCCCTATAGGCTCGTCTTTGGAAAAGCCTGTCATTTACCTGTAAAACTTGAACATAAAGCTTATTGGGCTATTAAAGCTCTCAACTTTGGTCTTAGTTCTACAGGTATTGAACGGAAGCTTCAACTCTCTGAACTTGAGGAATTAAGGAATGATGCTTACAACAATTCACGGATTTACAAAGCAAAAATGAAAGCATTTCATGACAAACATATTTTGAGAAAGAACTTTGAGCCAAATCAACGGGTTCATCTTTATGAATCTCGTCTGCATCTTCATCCTGGTAAGTTAAAATCACGATGGACACATCCATATATTATGAAACAGGTTTTCCCAAATGGTGTTATTGAAATTGGAGATCCATTCGATGGAAGGATACTCAAAGTAAATGGCCAGAGATTGAAAAGCTACATAGAACGGATAACTGAACCCAAAGAAGTCACTCTTATGGCTCTAGTTTATCAACCCTGAGTAGTTTTCTGTGTATTCTCTTTTAAATATTTATTTTTATTGTCTGTTTTCTTATTTTGTTTTTTTTTTATTTTTTGTTTCATATTAAAATTAAAAAAAAAACTTTGAAAGTTGAAAATAAATCTCAAAATTAGTTCTTACAGAATAGCTGAGATTAAGGAGGTTATAATCAATTGTGATTAGTAAATACTTTATATTTGCGGCCTCTTGAGACAAATTTTGAAGAATTTGTGTAAAAATATGATTTTTGACTTTCGAAACAAAAAAAATGAAGTCTAGGGAATCTGAATTTAAAAGACCCAATTTGTAATATATTGTTGTGTGATTTGTTAGTTTTTGGTTTGTTAAGTTTACCACAGATCGTCTCTGCAACTGTGCTGATTCAGGTAATATTTTTGCTGCTCTCACTGTTCTTTTATACATTGAGGATAATGTACATTCTAGGTTTGGGGGAGAGGGTTGTGCTTAAAAGTTATACTTAATGTTGTGTTGTGCCAAAAAAATTTTGATTTTGCCCTTTTTTTTTTATTTTGCTCCAGATTCTTGTATATTTTTCATTTTTGTGTGTTAATTTTTTTTTTGGGTCATAAAATTAAAAGAAAATTAAAAAAACGAAATGAAAAAATGTGTCTTGTAAATATTAGTTTCTTAGTAATTAATGTCTTATTTTTTGTTTTGATTTATGAATTTCATATTAATGTAATATTATTTTCTATTCTTTGGATTATCTAATTTTATGCACTCTCAAAACTTTAGTTTTATTTCACATTTTTATGTGTTTATTTTTCAAAGTATTTGTAAGCCACTCTTTTCACACACGCACTGTAATGTTTAATTGTTGTGGTAAGTCAAAGCTATGAATATTTGAGTTTTGTTGTTTTGTGAAGATGAACATACAAAGGCAGCAATATTTTCAAAATAAATAAATAAGAAATAAAAAAGAATTGTAAATAAATAAAATGTGTAATTATGTAAATTATGAATAAATTTGGATAAGTTTGGTTTCGTAGCCTCTTTAACTCGAGTAAGTAAGTTCTAAGGGGTGCTTCAACACCTAGTACCTTAGACGAACTAGTCTAGGAGTTACTAACCTAAAGCTCGTTAAATGGGTTATGGAGAAAGCTTAAGTGAGCCAAACATTACACTATCCAAAATGTAAAGTTTGTAAATATCTTTTTTATTTTATGCTCTTTAATTGTTCCAAATCAATAATTTGAAGAATTGCTGCCTGCAGGAGTGAATTGAAGCAAAATATCAAAATAATTTTATTCTTAGTTTTGAAACTTCATAATTATTCATTATCCCTTTATGCACTAAGTCTGGTTTATATACATTTTGTTAAATAGCATATAAATTGTTCAAATAAAATTTTAGTTTTTGTTAGTTTATCTAGTTAGATAAGTCAAATTATAGTTAAATGGTTTCCATTTTATGATTATTCAATATATCATTTCAAAATAATATCGCTTTAATTGCGAGAGACTAGCAATAAGCTGGTTGGGGGGTGTGATGAGACTATAAAAGTGTACATTTTCTAAGGCTTAAATCATTTATTTATGCTTTTATTTCTCATTAAATCCTCTAATTAATAGCAATTTTGTGTTAATAAGTATTTTTGTGACTTAGTGTGTAAATATGTTTAAAAATGTGTTTTTAGTGTGTTTTTATGTTTAATAGAATTGTTAGTAATTTTTAGAGTCATTTTGGTGTGTTAAATAAGTGTCTAGTCTGTAAATAGTCAAAGCCGTAAAAATAATGTGGTTATTTTATTTTGAGTTTTAAAGTGTTTGATAGTGTGTTTTAAGTTCATAAATATGTTTTACTATATTTTTAGTAATTTTTAAAAATATTTCCAAGTCATAAAAATTATATCTGTGCCAAACCGTAAGAGACTAAAAATTTTAAGAGTTTTTATTTATTTTTGTGTGTTTTAATGTAAAATAAATATTTTTAATATTTTTGTAAATACTATGTTTGTAAAATAATTAATATTAGTGTGTTTGTGATTTTTAGATTTAAAATCTGGAGGGAAAACGGAGCAAAATGACACCAAAACGGATAAAATCGGACATCAAATGCATCAAGAAAATAAACAAAATTTGAATTTGAAATTAATGGGACACGTGGCAATTTCTTGGCCCTTGGATGAGCTGCCTAAACGATCTCAACCGTCCAGAGTAGGGACGCATGTCAAAGCGTCATCCATTGCGTCAGCCGATTGCAATAGTGCGTTCCATGTGTCGTTTTGCGACTGGCGCGTGTGACACACGCGCCGACAAAACTGCAAGCGAGTCAAAGAGCATCTTGGGATGTGTCTGCTCGCGTGCGGTCGTCTCCACGTGTAACTGTTCTTTCGGCCATTGGATTGGATTACCAAGACTGATCCGATGGTCTTCTCTCTTGGCCACGCGACCCCACCTAGACCCATTTTCGCGCGTACGCGCCGACAAAACTGCATGCGAGTCAAAGAGCATCTTGGGATGTGTCTGCTCGCGTGCGGTCGTCTCCACGTGTAACTGTTCTTTCGGCCATTGGATTGGATTACCAAGACTGATCCGATGGTCTTCTCTCTTGGCCACGCGACCCCACCTGGACCCATTTTCACGCGTGTCTCCAAACCATCGGATCACATCTTCAACTGCCAAGATCATCCCATAGCCGTGCTCCCAGCTGCCGAGAAGCACAGAATTTCAATGAGATTCTCACGCATTCAAGAAGGGCCAGGGCGAAGAAGAAAAGGAGGAGAAAAAGGATCAATATGATCCGAATTTGTCAACTTTCAATAGGGAAAAATGATAATTACATATGACAAATAGTAACTTTCAAAGCTATAAATAGCCTTGCAATGCCCCTTGAAAAAAGCATCCCCTCGGGCCTTTGGCCCTCTTTCCCATTCTTTTTCTTTCTGCCGAGTTAGACTCGGCAGTATTTTCTTAGGTAAAAAAATAATAATAAAATAATGCTTAAATTAGAGTAGAGTTTCTGGTGAGGCAGAGAGATGATCTTCTATGCGTAGTATTTTGGTATGGATTTTAACTCTATATCTGTGTGGTAATGCTTATATTTTTGGAATAAATTATATCTTTTTGTTTTCAATAATTATTGTTGATGTTGTTATGCTGTCAATTTTTACATAAATTTAGTCATGCTTTCTTTATGTAATTTAATTGTGTTGCATAGTTAATATTAATAATAATAAAATAATGCCTAATTTTATGGAATGTCTTTTACTGCAATATGACTTGTTATATTGTCGATTCTAAATATTTCATAAGACGAAGTGTTGTCGAAGTTTACGCAATAATTTATTCCATAAAAATATATTAATTTTGATTTGTTATTATTTTTTTTCTATCTTAAAATTATGTTAATTATAATTGAGTGACAGCTGTTATAATTTCATAATTAGTGCACCAATAATTATTTTGCTAGTTTTTATAGGAAGACCCTTACTACATTATGGCTTGCTATATTATCGATTTAGGTTGACCTATATAATTAGTAAAATGTGCTTGCAATCAATGAGATAAGATATGATAAATCAAATGTTTTAGATAATTATTAATTAGAGTTAAAATTCTATATCAGTTGCAAAACATACAAGGGATTCTCAAAGCTTCATAATTTTAATTTTATGTTTCAAATTTTGAATTAAATAAAATAAAAACCACAAAAATATTCATCTCATTTTACACTCTGCTCTAAGTGCTTTCCTTATTCAACGTTTATTTTTATTAATTTGCCGAGGTACAAATTTTCACCTCCCTGTGGATACGACAACTTTTCTATACTACAAACGTCCTCCGTTTAAAGAGAAACACATTTGGGGCGTTACCCACCAAGCACTCAACCATTTGGATACATAGGTGTAACCGAATGGTATGCTGTCTTTGGATGGTAAGTTTTTTGATAGTGAGATAATGAAATGTAAGATAAAAATAATCGGGAAGGTGAGACAAAACTTGTCCTTAAGTCGATTATAGATAATCCTATGGGGATACGATACACTATGATATGTTATGGAGACTTAGCTATACGGGCTTCGTAATTCTATGTAGTTCGAGAGTGCAGCTCCAAGCTTTAGTGGAGGAGCGTTGGAGTTGATAATTATGAAATATATATCTGGGATATTGAGTTTCGTAATTATCGGGAGCTTAAACTATATAAGTCCATTTGGTCCTCTTTGCTAGCTCACATCATCATGTAATGATCCGGTGTGCTTTTCCAATAATTGGTGACTTATGTCAAATTTATTAGATTGGTTAAAATTTGAAAGAATCAAATAATTCATGTCTGTTTATCGATTGACTTAATTTTGGACAAAATTAATTCAAGATAAACTTGTTGAATTATTGGGATCGGATAATTCTTGTCTATTTATCGGTTGATTTAATTTTTGAATAAATTAAATCAAGATAAACTTGTAGAATTATTAGGAATTTTTTATTTTCTTAGAAATTATCCAAATAAAGTTGTTTTAATTAGATAACTTCTCCATTCGGTTATTTGATTTAAAATTGAGACTTTATCCTATAGAATCTTGGGTTGAAAATAAAAGATTTGCTAAGATTTTTTTTGGTAGTTCGGCATGCCGATCATCAAGTTTGGCCTACCGATGGGGCAAGTTCGGCCTATCGATAGGCTAATCGGCTTGCCGATGCGCGAAAAAAATATCACGCGTTTTCACATGAAATTCATCAGATATTGATCTAAATTTGATTCTGATTCAAATTTTTGAGACCTTTTCTAATAAGGACTGACCCTAGACCCAACCTCTATAAGTAGGGAGTAAGTCTCATAAGTTATTTTGATCAATTGAGAGATTAAGAGTGATACTCTACTAGTGAGAATCTGAAAACTCCCTAAGAGCTCTTGTTCACAAATCACGAACACTAGCTTTCGGTTCTCTTAATTGGTTGGAAGGAGAGTCACCTGGAGGAAGAGTTGCATGTGTGAGCCTACACTCACTCTAATTGTGGATAGAGAATAGCAAAGAATACCAGTTGGATGAGGCTCTTATGGAACGTTACTTCTCTTCACGGATTGCGGGAGTTCTTCGGCATTCAAAGTTTAGTAAGATCTGGTTAATTTATGCATATAGTGTGTCAAACTTGTGTTTTGGAAAGTACTCTGATATAAAATTTTTAAAATTCTACTGCGTACTATTTTTTCAACAATTGGTGTCAGAGCCATGGTTTTTACATAAATTTTCGAGTTTGTGATGATGCTATATGTATACATTTTGTGATCTTAATCTCTCCTATGCTTAAATTTAATTTTATAGAGAGTTGGTTCTCTAGGTTTCTATATATTTTATATGTTGTGAAGGATTATATGGTGAATGTTATTAATAATTATGGTTTATTAAATTATTATTTAATTATTAATTAATTTATTTATTTATACTGGTTATGGTTCCTTAGAGGTTAGAATGTGTATCTAGGTTTTTCATGTAATTAGATGGTAGACTATCATCTCCATTTAGGAATTATTATTTAATTTTAAATTTATAAGAATTTTATAATTAAATAATCATTCAGAGTAGGCAAATTTAGAATATGGATGATAACGCTCCAAGGTATTTCCTGAGTCTCTAATTTTATGTTTTTAAATTGTTGAAAATAAAATTGATGAATTGCATTAAAAATTGTATTTTCTTGAAAGGGTGATTCATGCCCGGTCGACATGCCAAACCCTCCAGTTCAGCAGGCCGATGGTCACAGATCGACAGGCCAGACGTGAGGTTCGACAGGCCGTCAGTGGGGCAGAAATCAGGAGGCTCTAGTGGTAGGCCGATCTATCATGAATCAGCAGGCCGATCTATCATGAATCAGCAGGCCAATCTATGAAGATCGGCAGGCCAGTGGGTCATGAGCGGCAGGCCGATCACCCCGATCAGCTTGCCGACAAAGAGCTAGAAATTTTTCTAGAAAAGGTACAGTTTTTCAATGCAGTTTTAATTTTATTTTTGGCACAATTCTAAGAAACATTAAATTTTGATATGACCAGAAATATGAAGTATTTGATTCATACAAGATTGAAGACTTGAAGATGGGTATTACATGAAGAAGAATTCAACTTGAGGATTTAAGGATGAAGAATCAATAAAATGTTTCGATTATTCTCTTATAATCTTTATTGTCTATTCTCTAGGATGGAACCATAATATTATGATTATTATTATTTTACACATAGCTTTGCTTGTTTGCATTATAATATGATTTGCCGTGTATATTGATAACATGCATATAGAATAGGGAGTGCCATTCATATTAAAATTGTTCATGCATGTCTCTTAAAATAAAACCTTGATTTCAAAAGATTAAGTGGGAGAAGGTTTTCGAAGAGAGGACCTAAGACCTCCATCGTTGGTCCATAGGAAGAACATGATGGTCCCAACCCCTAGAAAGGGAATTTTATCATGTACCAGGTTGGATATCTAAGAGGATAAGCATGATTTATGGTCGCACACCCCTAGGTGGTAATTATAAATCATGGATAAATATTGAAACGATAGTTATACACTCATGTTAATTTTATTATTAACCTCCCCTAGGAGCTTTGTTAATAGAATTAATGGCCAAAGAAATGATTATTAATATATGCTGGATCATACGAGTCCTGGATGGCATATATTAATTAATAGGGGATCCGTGTTCCTGATTGAATTTGGCATGACTCCCCTAGGAGTTTGTTGAATTCTGAGTTGGGAATTATCATTGTAAGGTTGTGATATTTTCAAGGTTTTGACACATAAACACATTTGTAAGTTTTTTCATGATTGTGTTATCTCACTAAATTATTATTGTATGTTTGCTTATATTTAGTATATGATTCTTTATTGTATATTAAAAATGTCTAAAAACGCTTTATCTTCGACACTTGACAAAAACCTATTAACCAGTGAAAATTATAATGATTGGAAACGAAACCTAAATATTGTCCTCTCTTATCAGAAACTAAAATTTGTACTGACAACCCCATGCCCTCCAGAGCCTATGGGAGATTCCACCAATGAGCAATTCCAAGCGTACGATCGCTAGAAAGATGCAAATGATCAAGCCCGCTGCTATGTTATGGCCAGCATGAATAACGTGCTGCAGGCTCAACGTGGAGATTATGAGACTGCAAAGCAGATCTTGGATAATCTTGAAGACATGTTTGGAGGCCAGGCCATAACAAAGCAGCAAGGGGTGCTTTAGAAACTTCTTAACTGTAAGCAGAGGCCAGGGATATTTGTAAAGGAGCACATGATGTTGGTCATGGGTTACCTCGTTGAGGCTCAAACCAATGGAGCCGACATTGATACTGAAACTCAAATGACTATGGTCTTTGAGACTCTATCAAAGGAATTTATTCTGTTTAGAGCTACATTTAATTTAAGCAATAGGCGGGATATGACCTTAACAGAATTAATGAAACAGTTACAGGAGTTCGAACTACTGATCAGGGAATCTCCTACAGGTGGAGAGGCCAATATGGTAGCTGCTTTTGGTTCCAAACCCAATTCTAGGATTGGAAAGAAATAATGGGCCGAAAATGGGAAGTCTTCTGTTCCTGCTGACAACAAGAGCAAGAAGAAGAAGAAGAAGAAGAAGAAGAACCCGAAGAAGCTTAAGTGCTTCTTCTGCAGGATGGTCAAGTATATAAAGAAGTATTGCAAGGACTTCCTTTTCAAAGGAGTTAGGTGTAATCTTCTGTATTTAGAAACTTGTTTGGTTGAGGAATCTAGTGACATTTGGGTCATAGATTCCGGTGCAACTAATCATGTTTTTATTTCTCTGTAGGGGTTCAAAGAAATGAGAAGTCTGCTACATGAAGACTTCACGCTTCAGATGGATGATGGATCCTTGGTCTTAGTAGAAGCAGTAGGAGACGCCCATCTTTATTTTGATAATTATAGAAATTTAATTTTGCAAGATTGTTTTTATGTTCCTAAATTTAAAAGGAATTTAATTTCTATAGCTTGTTTATTTAAAGACTCCTATTTGGTTTCTTTTAATGATAAAGTGATGATTCATAAAAATAAATCTTTTATCTGTTCTGGATGGATGCAAAATAATCTATATTTTATCAAACCTAAGATGGACTTACTGTTTAAGGCTAAGATGAATGATAATAACTCTAAAAGACTTAAAACTTCTCAATCTAATAAGACTTATCTTTGACATTTGGCCTTGGTCATATTAACCTGAATAGGATTCAAAGGTTGGTAAGGGAGGGACCTTTAAGTCACTTAGAGGTGGAATCTATACCTTAATGTGAATCTTATTTGGAGGGTAAAATAACCAAAAGCCCATTCGAGTCTAAGGGCAATAGAGCCAAAGGGGTTCTAGAACTTGTGCATAGTGATGTTTGTGGACCAATGAACATCTAGGCATGAGGAGGGAATGAGTACTCCATCACTTTTATTGACGATTACTCAAGATATGGGTATGTGTACCTGATGCACCACAGAAGCAAAACTTTTGACAAGTTCAGGGAGTTTTAGGCTGAAGTGGAAAAGCAATTGGGTAGACCCGTAAAGGCACTTCGATCTGATAGTGGTGGAGAATACCTTTCTGATGAGTTCTTAAGACACTTATTAGAGAATGAGATTTTATCCCATTTGATTGTATGGGGCACTCCGCAGCAGAATGGCACAACGGAGAGTAGGAATAGGACTTTATTAGACAAGGTAAGGTCCATGATGAGTTATTTATCATTGCCTTTATCCTTTTGGGGATATGCACTACAAACCGCATGTTATCTTTTGAACAATGTGCCTTCAAAATTGGTCTCTAAAACTCCTCACGAGTTATGGACGGGCAGGAAGACATCCTTAAACCATATTCGCATATGGCGATGTCTGGCTCATGTCCTGTTTAAGGATGCAAATAAGTTAGAAGCATGTTCAAAAGTTTACGTGTTTATAGGATATCCAAAAAGGACTAAAGAGGGTTATTTCTATAACCCAAAGGAAAATAAAGTCATGGTTTCAACTAATGCAACTTTCCTTGAGGAGAGCTACATGGACGACTTTAAGCCTCGAAGCAAAGTAATGCTTGAGGTGTTAAGGAGTGATCCAATCACTCTTGAGGTTTCGAATGAAAATGTTCCGATCAGTGTAGAAAAACTAAACAAACCTGAACAACAATCTAAGGGGCTTCGGCATAGTGGGAGGATCGGGCGTCAACTTGAGAGGAATATGTTCAATGGGGAGGTCTTCTTGGCTGAACCGGATGAACATGACAGGGATCCTTATACTTACGCAAAGGCTATGGAGGATGTTGATTCAAAACTCTGGACAGAGGCCATGAACACAGAGATGAAGTCTACAGAGACTAATCAGGTCTAGGAGCTTGTGGATCTTCCGGAAGGGGTAAAACCCATAGGGTGTAAGTGGATCTACAAGAGGAAAAGAGGAGTGGATGGAAAGGTCAAAACCTTTAAGGCTAGACTGGTAGCTAAGGGTTATACGCAAAAGGAAGGAATCGATTATGAGGAAACCTTTTCGCCTGTAGCCATGCTCAAGTCCATCCGGATTGTTTTGTCCATGGCTGTTGCTCTCGACTGCGAGATTTGGCAGATGGATGTCAAGACGGCTTTTCTAAATGGCTATCTTGATGAGTCTATTTATAAGGAACAACTAGACAGGTTCAAGGTCAAGGGTTAAGATGGTAAGGTTTGTAAGCTGCTAAAGTCAATTTATGGACTTAAGCAGGCTTCCCGTTCTTGGAACATAAGATTTGATTAGGTGATCAAGAGTTATGGGTTCTCACAAAATGTGGATGAGCCATGTGCTTACAAACACTTTGAGGATAGGATGGTGGTTTTTCTACTACTCTATGTAGATGACATTCTGCTGATTGGCAATGACAATGGGCGTTGTCATCGATCAAATTATGGCTGACTAAGCAGTTTGGCATGAAAGACTTGGGTGAGGCTAATTTTGTTCTTGGTATCTAGATCTTTGAAGACAGGAAGAACAAAATGATAGCTTTATCCCAGACCGGCCACATAGATAAAATTCTCAAAAGGTTTGCAATGTAGGATTCCAAGAAAGGTGGACAACCATCTAGGTCTGGAATTACTCTTTTTAAGAAAGACTCTCCAAAGTCTAATGAAGAAACAGAATACATGAAAAAGGTGTCTTATGCTTCGGTAGTGGGTAGTCTCATGTATGCCATGCTTTGTACATGATTGGATATTTGTTATGCGGTTGAGATTGTAAGTAGATTTTAGGCGGATCCAGGACCGAACCATTGGGTTGCGGTTAAGCATATTTTCAAATACCTGAGAAGGACTCGAGGGTATAAACTTGTATATTCGGGTGAGGACTTGACTCCTCTAGGATATACTGACTTAGATTTTCAATCTTGTTTGGATTCTAGGAAATCGACTTCGGGTTTTGTGTTTACTCCGGGCGACGATTCCATCAATTGAGAAGTGTGAAGCAAGATTGCATTTCGGATTCAACGATGGAGGTTGAGTATGTCGCAGCTAGTTATGCTTCGAAAGAAGTAGTGTGGCTCTGTAGTTCTTTGGGGATCTTGAGGTAGTTCCTGGTATGGATAAAGTGGTATCACTGTACTGTGATAATAGTGCGGCGGTAGCTAATGCTAAGGAACCAAGATTTCACAAGAAGAGTAAGTATATTGATAGGAAGTATCATGTGATAAAGGACTTTGTTGAGGGCGGGCATGTCACGGTGTGCAAGATCGCGTTAAAGGACAATTTAGCTGATCTATTTACGAAGACACTTACTGGGAGAGTCTTCGAGAGGCATGTGGAAGCCATAGGGATGCAAGATTTGTCATATTTACTCACTTAGTGCAAGTGGGAGATTGTTAGACATGTATGCCCTAAGGAGTAAAAATGTAATAAGTTTTTGGAGACATTTTTATTAATAAAGAATTTATTTATTGTTTATATACCAAAACTTGTCCTCTTTACGTTCATATTTGTTGAATGTATGTTAAGCAAATAAAAGTCTGAGACTGTCGGTCTAAACCTTTAAGAATTGGGCATATGATGGACAGATTATGCGGAAGATACGATTCTTAAGGTGACAGTCTAAATCATAAGATCTACAATCGAGGGAATAAAGTTGGGTGCTTTATTCATATAAGATTGTTATATTGTCTATATCCCTGATGAGAGATGGTTTGTCTTGGCCATCAGAGGTGGACTCCATGAATAGAAACATTGACACATTGTCATAGGTGACGATGTGTTGGATCAGGACATAAAGTAAGTTGATTTGGATTAATAATTCTGTCTCAGCAAATTAATTCACTTTAGACAATCATTTGTATTGTATCTTAACCCTGAGATGAATAGTGGGCTCATTGTCTTGACTTGTGTCGTTTGATGTACCAAAGGGTGACACCCACATCTTTATAGTGGTATGCATGCCGGTACGTTGGAGGCATGACTCTTGATAGCGTAGACCTGTTATTCATAGATATGGAATCCATAGCTCCTCTTTAGGATAAGTGATATCCTCTTATATGCGTTATCTTGTAATTGGAAAATTGGAGTGCTCAACCATTTGAATACATAGGTGTAACCGAATGGTATACTGTCTTTGGATGGTAAGTTTTCCGATGGTGAGATAATGGAACGTAAGATAAAAATAATCAGGAGGGTAAGATAAAACTTGTCCTTGAGCCGATTATGGATAATCCAATGGGGATATGATACACTATGATATGTCATGGAGACTTAGCTATACGGGCTTCATAATTCTATGTAGTTCCAGAGTGTAGCTTCAAGCTTTTAGTAGAGTAGCATTGGAGTTGATAATTATGAAATGTATATTTGGGATATTGGGTTTCATAATTATCGAGAGCTTGAACTATATAGGTCTATTTGGTCCCCTTTGCTAGCTCACAACATCCTATAATGATACGGCGTGTTTTTTCAATAATTGGTGACTTATGTGAAATTTATTAGATTGGTTGAAATTTGGAAGAATCAAATAATTCATGTCTGTTTATCGGTTGAATTAATTTTGTCACAAAATTAATTCAAAATAAACTTGTTGAATTATTGGGATCGGATAATTCTTGTCTGTTTATCGGTTGATTTAATTTTTGAATAAATTAAATCAACATAAACTTGTAGAATTATTAAGAATTCATTTATTTTCTTAGAGATTTTCTGGATAAAGTTGTTTTAATTAGATAACTTCTTCATTGGGTTATTTGAATTAAAACTGAGACTTTATCCTATAGAATCTCGGGTTGAAAATAAAAGATTTGCTGAGATTTTTTTTACGGCAGTTCGGCATACTGATCATCAAGTTTGGCCTGTCGATTAGGCATATTGGCCTGCTGATGCGTGAAAAATAGATCACGTGTTTTCACACAGAATTCATCAAATATTGATCTGAATTTGATTCTGATTTGGATTTTTGAGACCTTATCTGATAAGGACTGACCCTAGACCCAACCTCTATAAATAGGGAGTAAGTCTCATAAGTTATTTAGATCAATTGACAGATTAAGAGTGATACTCTGCTGGTGAGAATCTAAAAACTCCCTAAGAGCTCTTTTTCACAAATCACGAACGCTAGCTTTGGGTTCTCTCAATTGGTTGGAAGGAGAGTCACTTGGAGGAAGAGCTATATGTGTGAGTCACACTCACTCTGATCATGGATAGAGAATAGCAAAGAAGACTAGTTGGTCAAGGCTCTTCTAAAACGTTACTTCTCTTCATGGATTGCGGGAGTTCTTCGGCATAGAAAGGTTAGTAAGATCTAGTTAATTTATGCATATAGCGTATCAAACTTGTGTTTTGAAAAATACTCTTATATAAAATTTTTAAAATTCTATTGTGTACTATTTTTCCAACACGAAAAACTCTTGTTTTGTCTTTAGTAATGTTACAAGAAGTAAAGAAATATAAGTATTGTTTAAAACGACCCATCAAGAGCAAAATGGTCAATTTTCATAAAAAGGTCACAACGGACTCTGAAACGACCGAATTAGGAAAATGCCCCTAAGTAGGAATTTTTCTACACCCCGAAAGTAACATAATAGTGAAGTAAAATGAGAGGTTTAATAAAGTTATAAGACTCACAAAAACCCATTAAGGATAAAATTATCATTTTTATAAAACAACCAAAATAGAGCCGAGCCCTCCGAATTAGCAAGACACCCTTAGGCAAAAAAAACGTTGTGTAATACGTTAAATAATGAAACTATCAAGTAAAATGGGAAATTTTACTAGGGAACATTCAAGTTAAGTAATTGAAAGATAACCCGATGGGAAACAAAGTTAAGTATAAAGAATGAAAGATTAACATGTAAGTTATGCTATTGATTAAGTAGGTCAATAATAAGAAAAGCTAACTGATAGTCGCATGTTGTTTAAATGGGACATAGAGCTAACTGATAGAAGGAATTGGATAAAGTTGGAATGCTAGAAATTAATCAATGTAAATTTTAGACCTCACCTATTGCATGAAGAAAATAAATTTCAAATGTTTTATAAATGTTTGAAATGTATTGCAATTGTTATGCCTAATGTTTTAAGTTCTTATGCTATCATGTGCATAAAGTTTTAAAAGTTCCAGTTATGAATTGCCATGTATTTACATATGCTATGTTTAATGTTTCAATGCTAAGTTATAGTATACGATTGTTTAGCATTGTATATGCTCGCTAAATTACAAGAAGGTAATTTAATGATGATAACTAAAATATCGTACCAGCCTCGGGGATGTGAGATATACAAGTTATGTTAAAGTTACGTCCTCATTGTTCGATAGTCTTAAATTTTCCATAAAGGAAGCATTATTTATTTGATCTCATAGCTGATGATGTCATTATGAACACTTAAGATAAAGAAAAGATAAGAATGATGTAAAAAAGTTCAACTAAGTTATGAGTGACAATAGGAAGCTCATAATTGGAAATTCATAACTGAGCATAATTGAAATTATGCATAATGACCTTGCTTGCATTCCTTTCCATGATATGTTTATGAGAGATGTTTATGAAAAATACTTTAAGAAATGTTTATGAAAAACATTTTATGAAAATTGTTTAAAACAAAAGTTTAACGAAGGAAGTTTTATGAGAGAAGTTTAAAGGCAATGTTTTATGATGAATGTTTTAATATTTTATGAGATTATATTTGAACTTACTAAGCGAAAGCTCATTACAAGTTCTTTCATGTTGTAGGAAATCCTATAGGAGACTAGTAGACTAGTTGAAGAGCTTGGTATTGCAAAGTGACATATGCGATGGTTGGGCATAGATACCACTATAAGAAGTCTTACGCTATATTAAGAAAAAAAATTTCACTATTTAAAAAATTATTTTAAGAGTTTCAAGAAAGTATATGCTTAAAGAAATGTCTTATAAGAAAATAAGTTTAAATTGTTTTATCAAAAACATTTTCAAAGATTTACTTTCTCAAAGATTTTAAATGACCGTAGAGTCAAGTTTGAAACTCGTGTTTCAATTTTTGTTGCAAAGAAAGATGCAATAGTTTTGACAATGTATCCAAGTATGTTCATAAGTTTGTTTTCGAATGCTTATTAAACCAAGTTTTACATTTATATCTCAATTTATGCATAACTGTTTAAAGTATGTTAAAAAGGAAAAAAATTACCTGGTATTTTCTAACTAGTAAGTAAGAATAAGTTTAACAAATGATGTTTAAGCAAGCTAAGTGACAGCTCGAAAAGGTGGTTCATTACATTTTGTGCAATTTTTTAGATCAATTTTGAATATTGATTAGAAAAAGGTATAAATTTATGTATTAAATACAATCTAAATGTATAAATTTGATAAGATCTAAAACTAAAAGTATAGTGCTTGAATAAACCTAAAATATAAGTTATAAAAAGGTAGATAACTGTCACGCCCCGGAGTACGGGAGGTGACGTGGCGGAATACTTAGATTAATTAAAGGAGAATTTAATTGAAATTAAGAGTTTAAAAATCCAATTAAGTAAGAAATTAAGAAGATTTTCCACCACATTTGATAAACGAATTTATAAATATTTAGCAAATAATAATAATTGAATAAAAACCGCGAATATGGGTTCCACAACCCACAACTTGTGCACACGCATGGATCTGACAATATCACAAATACAATTACAGTCCAAGTACAAATAAAGTTAAGTCTTACATGCCTTGATTAATAAATACAGAATGTAAGTAAACTCTCCTATTGCTCCTGAGTTCGGTCCGAAGAATCTTCTCCAAACCTAAATGGGAAACCACCTAGAAGGGGGGAAATTTAAAAACAGATAAAACGTGAGCGAAAGGCTCAGTAGGACTATGTTTTATAAAATAGTCTTATACAAAGAAACATAACATTATCAGGAGTTATACAAAAAGGGAACTTGAAATAAATAAATAAATAAATTGAGTAGAACCGTTCTGACACAGAACAGTCTACTCGTCAAATCAAAACACCAGTTTACTTTTACCTAGGCAAACCATGGAATCACCACCGTAGTGGCCCAGCTGGGTTTCGGGACCTGCCCCCAAGGTCGATCACGACCCGATCTCTGATATGGCATCATGCCCATGTGTTTATTATCATTATCATTCAAACCCAATTACCGAGTGTTGTCAATTACATTCATTATGAAATTCATTTCATGTCACGGTATATAAAAATATAACCGATAAAACCATTTTCAAACAACCGTTGAAAACATTTTGATAGAAATCCTTTCCAAAGCCAAATCATTTCAAAACCAGGCTACCAAAGAAATAGGATAGAAGTCCTACCTCAGTACTCGTGCCGGTACCCCACACCGTAATCCCGATCCGCTATACGTTAGCTCCACGGAACCACGAACAATCCTAGATACAAACTAAGTCAATCAATATCTAGTTCGAGACATTCTATGATACTAAATCATTTCATGATGTCCTAGTGTGCCATTTGTATCATTAAAATCATCCTATAAGGTTGGGATTTAAATCAGGGTTCAAAACAGTGAAAACGGGTAAAAATCACAAAATTTTCCATGCCTCGGTCGGCCTGCCGGACGCCCTGCTTCGGCCTGCCGAACTGCACAGTTCGGCCTGCCGGAAACAAGGTTCGGTCTGCCGAACATTGCCCCAGATTCGGCCTGCCGGTCGGAAGAACACCGGCCTGCCGATCATCACTCCGGCCTGCCGAACATGAACTTCGGCCTACCGAACTGGGAAGATCCAGAAATCCCAGCCACGGGTTTCTCGATCCCCAAAATCCAAATCTTGTTTCTAACCTGTTTTTCTCAAATCCCAGGCATGAAAAACAACTATAATTGATAGAAAAACATTCTAGAACATGTTTGGAATCATTTAAACAACATTTAAACTCAAAATCCTCAAAAATCCGAAAATGAGAAAAAGAGGAGAAAAATGAAAATCTTGAATCCAATCCGTTTTTCTTCAATCTAGGCTTAGATTCTAGTTGTTCTAAGCTCATTTAACACAAATCCACGGTTTTCTAAGCTAAAACAAACTTAGATTTCAAAAACACACAAATTCGAAAATTTTGTAAAAAGTTTAGAAATTTCGAATCTAACCTCGAATCGAAGCTTCAATCCGCGTTCTCGGTTGCTGAATCACGTCCCCGAGCTTCCTCCTTGCTGTTCCGAAGCTTGGATTCGAATGGAAATCAAAAATTTTTGAAAGAGATTGAGAGAGAGAGGGAGCTGCCGAGAGAGAGAGAAGAGAGAGAGAGTTGAACGTGAGAGTGAGGAGAGAGAGAGAGAAGAGAGAAATAAATAGACAAAATCGGTGGGCGGTTTTACTGTGCGAAAACCATGTGCCGCCCACGGTTTTGCAAAACGGGGTATTTTTAACATTTTACAAATTGTTGTGTTTTAAAACTCAAAACATCATTTTAAATCAATAAGAAATCTTTTGAACACATCAATTTAACAAAACAACCAAAAACTAAAAATCCAACCAAATAATCTAATTAAAGTTAAAACTTTAATTATGACACACTAATTCATCATTTACATTACATTAATATTAAATAAATTTCGGGACGTTACAGCTCTCCACCCCTTAAAGAAATTTCGTCCTCGAAATTTACAACTCATCTCAAAAGCAAAACAAATGCGGATATAACTCCCGCATACCCGACTCTTGTTCCCAAGTGGCTTCATCAACCTCGTGATGCTGCCACACGACCTTTACCAACGGTATCTCACGACGACGCAAGCTAATCACTTTCCGGTCGATAATCTGAATCGGCACTTCTTCGTACGTCGTATCCTCCTAAACCTGCACATCGCGAAACGATACTATCTTACCCTGCTCAGGTGGACACTTCCTAAGCATAGACACATGAAACACATCGTGCACATGAGAAAGTTCGGGCGGAAGATCAAGCCGATAAGCGACCACACCAACACGCTGAGTGATCTCGAACGGCCCAATATACCTCGGCGCGAGTTTCCCACTCACTCCGAACCGCATAGTTCCCTTACGAGGCTACACCCTCAAGAGAACAAAATCTCCAACCGCGAACTCTAAGGGTCTACGCCTCCTATCTGCGTAGCTCTTCTGCCGACTCTGAGCTGCTCTCAACCGATCCCGAATCACCGTGACTTTCTCGTTGCTGTCACGAATCTCATCCGGCCCAAGAATAACTCTATCTTTCGGCTCGGACCAACACACAGGTGACCGACACGGTCGCCCATACAACGCCTCAAATGGTGCCATACCGATACTCGCCTTATAACTGTTGTTGTACGCGAACTCCGCCAAATGCAAATATTGCTTCCAATTCCCGCCGAAGTCCAACGCACAAGCACGCAACATATCCTCGAGAACCTGAATAACCCGCTCAGACTGCCCATCAGTCTGAGGATGAAATGCCGTACTGAAGTTCAAATCCGTACCCAAAGCCTCCTGAAAAATCCTCCAGTACTTAGCATTAAACCTGGTGTCTCGATCAGAGGTGATGGACAAAGGAACTCCATGCAACCTCACAATGTTCTGCATATACAGCTCCCCGAGAATCTTCCTAGAACACGTCGACCTAAACGGAATGAAATGCACCGATTTCGTCAACCTGTCGACTACAACCCAAACTGCATCATGCCGCTGCTCCGTCCTCGGCAAACCTGTGAGGAAATCCATCGTCACATGCTCCCATTTCCACCCTGGAATAGGAAGCGGCTGAAGCTGACCTGCAGGCTTCTGATGCTCAGCTTTCACCTGGAGACACGTTGAACACTTGGCCACGTACTCGCGAACATCTTTCTTCATGCCTCTCCACCAATAGTGCCTCTTCAAATCACGATACATCTTGGTGCTCCCCGGATGAATAGCAAACTGAGACCTATGAGCTTCATCTAGAACGGCTTTCGTCACCTCGGCAATAACTGGAACTGCAAGACGGTCCCGAAAGTACAACGACCCATCTGCATGCACGCTCCATTCCTCGAACTGCTCCCCGTTCTGAATCCGCAACCAAATCCCCTGCAAATGTCGATCCTGCCACTGACCTTGCTTCACCATCCGAACAAGAGCTGGAGTCGCTTCCACATGATACAACAAAACTCGATCACCATCTTTATGATACTGTAGCCGATACTCACTCACTGTCGCATCCCTGCTCCAGTCCTCAAAAATCAAACAAGCGAGAATCCCTGAAGACTTCCTGCTAAGCGCGTCCGCTACCACATTAGCTTTTCCGGGATGATACTGCAACGCGAAATCATAATCCTCCATGTACTCCACCCATCTGCGCTGCCTCAAGTTGAGATCCCTCTGAGTGAACAAATGCCTCAAACTCTTGTGATCGGAGAAGACCTGAAACGATGCTCCATACAAGTAACATCTCCAAATCTTCAGCGCGTAAACCACCGCTGCCAGCTCTAAATCGTGAGTAGGATAATTCCGCTCGTGAGGTCGTAGCTGTCTCGATCCGTACGCAACTACACGACCATGCTGCATCAACACGCATCCAAGTCCGCGCCCTGAAGCATCAGCATAAACCTCATACGGCTCATCACTGCTAGGAATAATCAACACTGGAGCTGAAGTCAACCGGTTCTTCAATTCCTGAAAAGCAGACTCACAGTCTTCATCCCACTCAAACCTGACGTTTTTCCTGATCAACCTCGTCAACGGAGCTGCAATCTTCGAAAAGTCCTTTACAAATTTCCTGTAATATCCAGCAAGACCTAAGAAGCTGCGAATCTCCGCTACATTCCTTGGTCGTTCCCACTCCAATATAGCTTCAATCTTGGACGGATCCACTGAAATACCATGTTCCGAAATGACATGACGCAGAAATTTGACCTCAGTCAACCAGAACTCACACTTTTCCCTCTTAGCATACAACTGGTGCTCCTGCAGAGTCTGAAGCACGATCCGAAGATGCTGCTCATGCTCCTCCCATGTCTTAGAATACACAAGAATATCATCGATGAACACTATCACAAACTGATCCAGATACGGCCTAAATATCCTGTTCATCAAATCCATAAAAGCTGCTGGAGCATTCGTCAACCCAAAAGACATAACCAGAAACTCGAAGTGCCCATACCGAGTCCTAAAAGCTGTCTTGGGAATGTCCTCTTCCTTGATTCTGAGCTGATGATAACCTGACCGCAAATCAATCTTCGAGAAGTATCGCGAACCTCCCAACTGATCAAATAGCTCATCAATCCTAGGCAAAGGATACTTGTTCTTCACCGTAACACGATTCAGCTGCCGATAATCCACACATAACCTGAGAGTCCCATCGTGCTTCTTAGCGAACAAAACTGGTGCTCCCCACGGAGATGTGCTATTCCGAATATATCCTTTATCAGCAAGCTCCTGAAGTTGCTTCCTCAATTCCTTCATTTCTGCCGGCGCCATCCGATAAGGTGCCATAGAAATCGGTGATGTCCCTGGAAACAACTCGATACCAAACTCAATCTCCCGATGCGGTGGTAACCCTGATAACTCGTCGGGGAAGACATCCTCGAACTCACCAACCACCGGAATCGCTACACTACTACTCGAAACATAGGGCTCGCAATCTAGATTGGCAAGAAAAGCAAAACAATCTAGATTCCTTCGCCCTCCTAAACACGACTTCATGAGACGCTCACTCATTAGCCAATCACCACCACCCTGGTAAGTGATTACCGTCCCCCTATCAGACACTAGGGTTACTTTTCTAAGTTGGCAGTCCACAACTGCACTATACCTGGACAACCAGTCCATCCCTAAAATCACATCATAGGAACTCATGGGGAGTATAATCAAATCACTTTTCAAAATCTCATCCCCAATCTTTATTTTACATGATTTACACATACAATTCACACACACCCGCCCCAAAGGAGAAGTTATAACTAGGGGTTCCTTAAACTCTTCTACTTCTAATCCTAAGGCATGTACAAAGGAACTCGAAATGAGAGAATGAGAGGCACCGGTATCAAATAAAACGCGAGCTAGAGATCTAGAAACCAAAACCATACCATCGACAACCGTGTTACCAATCTGAGAATCTGACCCTCCAGATGCCATTGCATGAACCTGTACTAGCGCCTTCCCTTTTCCTCTACCGACATTGCTGGGTCCTGGATTACTCGGCCGATACTGCTGAGATGGAGATGACTGCACACTACCTGTACTCGGAGCTCTATACTGAGGAACACTGCGCTAAAAATACTGCGGCTGCTGTCCCCGTGCCGGATATGAGAATTGCTGAGGAGAAAACTACGGATACTGTAACTGCGGGTACTGCGGAGGCGGAGATAGGGTCTGAGGCTGAGGCTGAGACTGACGACTGGCATCCTCCCCGGTCTGAGATCCAAGACGAGCACTCTTGATCGGGCAATTCCTCTTGATGTGTCCGGGCTGCTGACAGAAATGACAATGAAAGCTGTAGGGATTGCTGCGCCCGCTGCCAGACGAACTGCTACTGCCACTGGTCGCACCGCCTTGCTTGCCTTTCCCCGGAGCTGGACGACTACTAGTGCTCTTCCTGCCACTCCTCTGCGGTCCTCCTGAAGCCTTGGCTCGGTCCTCACAATACTGCACGTAATCATTCTCCACGGAGATCGCCGACGACACAAGCTCTCCGAAACCCCTAAGCCGTAGAGCAACCAACTGCCGCCGAATAGGAGCCTTGAGTCCTTCCTGAAACTTGATGCATTTCTCACGCTCCGATGCCACAGCTGATGGAGCAAACCTAGCCAACTCGCTAAACTTTGCCTCATACTCCCGAACTGACATATCACCCTGCTGCAATCTATAAAACTCAGCTGCCTTCTGATCTCGATATCCCTGCGGAAAATACCGATCATAGAACAGATCCTCGAACTTGTCCCAACCGATATCGCCACCACGCTCCAGACGCTTAGTTTGTTTCCACCAGGTGTTAGCGCCACCCTCGAGCTTATATGCCGCAAACTCCACACGATACTCCTCAGGCACACCAAGAGTATCAAGATGCTTCAAGATCGAATCCAACCAATACTCTGCTAACTGCGAATCCCCATTGCCATCAAAAGTCGGAATAGACGCCCGCCGAAATTCCTTAAAGAAAGCATGCCGACTACCAACACTGGAGTCTTCCGGTCTAGTCCTGGCTGCCATCTGCCGGAAAGCCGCAATCATAGACCTCATCAGGCCCTCATCATTTCCGAACTCGGCGTCAGCTGTCGAACGACGTCTAGGTGCCATTCTCTCACTTCTGAAAACAAAATTTGGACTGTCAGAGGTATTTCATTGTCAAACCTATGTGTGCACAATTCCCAAGGTTCATAACCTTGAGCTCTGATACCATTCTGTCACGCCCCGGAGTACGGGAGGTGACGTGGCGGAATACTTAGATTAATTAAAGGAGAATTTAATTGAAATTAAGAGTTTAAAAATCCAATTAAGTAAGAAATTAAGAAGATTTTCCACCACATTTGATAAACGAATTTATAAATATTTAGCAAATAATAATAATTGAATAAAAACCGCGAATATGGGTTCCACAACCCACAACTTGTGCACACGCATGGATCTGACAATATCACAAATACAATTACAGTCCAAGTACAAATAAAGTTAATTCTTACATGCCTTGATTAATAAATACAGAATGTAAGTAAACTATCCTATTGCTCCTGAGTTCGGTCCGAAGAATCTTCTCCAAACCTAAATGGGAAACCACCTAGAAGGGGGGAAATTTAAAAACAGATAAAACGTGAGCGAAAGGCTCAGTAGGACTATGTTTTATAAAATAGTCTTATACAAAGAAACATAACATTATCAGGAGTTATACAAAAAGGGAACTTGAAATAAATAAATAAATAAATTGAGTAGAACCGTTCTGACACAGAACAGTCTACTCGTCAAATCAAAACACCAGTTTACTTTTACCTAGGCAAACCATGGAATCACCACCGTAGTGGCCCAGCTGGGTTTCGGGACCTGCCCCCAAGGTCGATCACGACCCGATCTCTGATATGGCATCATGCCCATGTGTTTATTATCATTATCATTCAAAACCCAATTACCGAGTGTTGTCAATTACATTCATTATGAAATTCATTTCATGTCACGGTATATAAAAATATAACCGATAAAACCATTTTCAAACAACCGTTGAAAACATTTTGATAGAAATCCTTTTCAAAGCCAAATCATTTCAAAACCAGGCTACCAAAGAAATAGGATAGAAGTCCTACCTCAGTACTCGTGCCGGTACCCCACACCGTAATCCCGATCCGCCATACGTTAGCTCCACGGAACCACGAACAATCCTAGATACAAACTAAGTCAATCAATATCTAGTTCGAGACATTCTATGATACTAAATCATTTCATGATGTCCTAGTGTACCATTTGTATCATTAAAATCATCCTATAAGGTTGGATTTAAATCAGGGTTCAAAACAGTGAAAACGGGTAAAAATCACAAAATTTTCCATGCCTCGGTCGGCCTGCCGGACGCCCTGCTTCGGCCTGCCGAACATTGCCCCAGATTCGGCCTGCCGGTCGGAAGAACACCGGCCTGTCGATCATCACTCCGGCCTGCCGAACATGAACTTCGGCCTGCCGAACTGGGAAGATCCAGAAATCCCAGCCACGGGTTCCTCGATCCCCAAAATCCAAATCTTGTTTCTAACCTGTTTTTCTCAAATCCCAGGCATGAAAAACAACTATAATTGATAGAAAAACATTCTAGAATATGTTTGGAATCATTTAAACAACATTTAAACTCAAAATCCTCAAAAATCCGAAAATGAGAAAAAGAGGAGAAAAATGAAAATCTTGAATCCAATCCGTTTTTCTTCAATCTAGGCTTAGATTCTAGTTGTTCTAAGCTCATTTAACACAAATCCACGGTTTTCTAAGCTAAAACAAACTTAGATTTCAAAAACACACAAATTCGAAAATTTTGTAAAAAGTTTAGAAATTTCGAATCTAACCTCGAATCGAAGCTTCAATCCGCGTTCTCGGTTGCCGAATCACGTCCCCGAGCTTCCTCCTTGTTGTTCCGAAGCTTGGATTCGAATGGAAATCAAAAATTTTTGAAAGAGATTGAGAGAGAGAGGGAGCTGCCGAGAGAGAGAGAAGAGAGAGAGAGTTGAACGTGAGAGTGAGGAGAGAGAGAGAGAAGAGAGAAATAAATAGACAAAATCGGTGGGCGGTTTTACTGTGCGAAAACCATGTGCCGCCCACGGTTTTGCAAAACGGGGTATTTTTAACATTTTACAAATTGTTGTGTTTTAAAACTCAAAACATCATTTTAAATCAATAAGAAATCTTTTGAACACATCAATTTAACAAAACAACCAAAAACTAAAAATCCAACCAAATAATCTAATTAAAGTTAAAACTTTAATTATGGCACACTAATTCATCATTTACATTACATTAATATTAAATAAATTTCGGGACGTTACAATAACCCTAAATAAATTACCCATTAATGAATTTACAACAATCATAAATAAAGAAGTAATTAGAGTAGTTAACGAAATTTTACTTTTTTCATATTATGAAACTTGTGGTGCATGATTAAATTACTTGGTAACCGATTATTTCGGTTGACAAGGTTTGAATCAGTTATTTTACGCTTACTTATAATGTTTGCATAATCCAAAAGTACAACTTTGATTTATAGCGGAATAAACTAGACAAAAATTTTGTTTAATTTAAGTATAAGTTAAGGAAATAAAGAAAATTTGTGGAGGTTCGATTGTAGAGTTCTTGTTGTCCGCTTAATACGTTAATAATTCTGAGTCGAAGTCGTGTATATTTCTTGGATATTCTTATAGTACCTTTTAATGTCCGCTAGATTTTAGATCTTTTCCAGCCTTCATCCAGTAGTTCTCTACAGTTATGGGTACTGTCAAAGAATCCTAGCCTAAAAGGATTGAAAGGAACGGTGTACATACACTAGTTGATGCAAGGAGGGAAGAAAAAAATAATAATAATAAAATAAAAAATAAAAAAGATTATCAATATTATTATATATAACATGAGTCAGATCTTTGATTCTGTTGTGTTTTGTAATATTGTTATATCATGCCATTGACCTGTTGACTGATTATCATTTCAAGAGTGTTCAATGCAACAAAGATTCTTTTTTCTTTTAAAACCAACGTGGATATAGATTCACAGAAGACATAGCAAAGATACATGTGAGAGGGAGAGATCATAAATAACCACTATCATGCATCAAAACAGCTCTCTTGACCACTATCATGCATCAAAACAGCTTTCTTGAATTCTTTGGCTCAATCTTAAAATAGCACTATTACCAACTTGCAATTTTCAAGAGTATTTGCAAGCTTAACCAGCTGATTCCACGTCGCCGTTTCGCAGTTCCTCTTTTAGCGAGTGACTGTGAAGATGCCGTGTAAAACTAGTGGTTGTGTCCAAGAAATAGAGAACAAATGCCATTATTAAGGAGCAAACGAACATGGGAATAGGCCCGAAAATCCATAGGAAGAGAGGGAATGACAGATAGAATGCTCGTAATCCAAGAGACCAAAAAATGCTTCCTCGATTCAAATTTCTTGCAACGTACTCGATGGAATCTTTTCTGCCCTTCCATGTAGGTAAAGTTGCCAAGAAACTCACATGGGCATAGTATCTTATGGACTGGACGTTGCAGAGAAAGGCAACTAGGAAGCACAACAAGATGCAGAAGTACTTGATTGAAGAGAGAGTAAGGGTCTTATTGCCATATACTAATTGTGATGCTTTATCACCCGATTTCGATGAGCTGCTGACAAATACACCGATCAGTGAACTGAGCGTGATAGCTGTTGTTGCCAAAAGTGTGGATGCCATGATGTTGTTGCGTATTGTTTGCACAGTCAAAACACCATGCTTCAAAGGGTCCTGATAATAATGAACTCAAATTTCAACAAAATTTCCCCAAATCACTCGGAAGATCTAAGAGGGCATTTGGGAAGCCAGTTCAATCCAATGATTTGAACCTAAAATATTATAACAATTTAAATTTTGTGACAGAAAACACTTGCAAAATTGATTTAAACCGAAACTTTTTGGTATAAACCATGTTCCCAAACAGCCTCCTACAATATTAATTTAAGTATAAGCTTTTAGAAAAGTAGATTATGCAAAATCTGTTGCTTATTATTGCCATGAAAGTAGAGCATACTTAAAAGGGAACCAAGAAAGTGTATTTACAAAATGAATCATGCAGAAAAATGGCCACCATTTATGGACAAGAATTCCCGAGAAATTGTCATTTTTGTTGCAAATGTTAATGAATGAGGAAAACCTATGACGCACATATGGAATTTTCAACAACAATCCTAAACATCTAATTGCCAAGTAAGAAAACCTCCGTGCTTTCATACAGGCTTGACTTCAAGGCTCTGCTTGAGTGTTCATTGAATCAAACTTATCTCGTAATACATATAAGAACAGTTTTTATCAGTCAGTGGCATAAAAAGGAGCATAGAGGAAGTCATCCACATGAGGGGGGAAAAAGAAACAAAAAACAAAAACCAAGCATAATATAACGAGGAAAAAAAGACTAACAGACAGAGAGACAACACATTGAGAAACCTTAGCTTCTATCATTGGACAATCCACACACGTGGTGAAACAGAATTTTACAAACGCAACAATCATTCCACTACCCATCTCAACAATCATAAACAGCACCAAACCGTTGAGATTATCGCTAATCATTTAAAGGGTATAAACAGGTTGACTTATTTTCTGACTATATCGTTCTAGAATCTCTTTACTCATTCCAGAATGCATCATTGGTCATAACAAGCCCTGTCACTTGTGACACTCAGTTTTGGCACAGACAAAAACATTTAAAAATTAAAAGTGGTAATAATTTTCACCCATTTGTTCGTATACCCTCAGTTCCTTTGCTTCTCTGTCTTTCCAACTCTACTAAGACCACAACAACAATACCTCAAACATCAATTACAAGATAGCTTCCGATGCTGTTTTACTTCTAGTCCCAATTTCTCTAATTAACATATAAGCATAACAATGGAATGTACCAACTACCAAGAGAAACCCTCTCACAATTAAAAGTATTACTCCAATCAAGAAATAAGCAATTCCCGTTGATTAAACTACGCCATTAAACTCTAACCTGAATAAAGAAGCCGCCTACAAGAGGAAATACCAGATCACACCCAGCTTCCCATTTTTGTTACAAAGTAAACGGTTCAAGAAATGAACACCACTGCACTAAAGCCTATCAAATAAATTCCCATCGTGTGATTGCAAACTTTGCCTGATGGTAAAATCACATTGCTCTCCAATGATGAGGTCTGTAATTCCAGACCCTACCCTCTTATGAAGGAAATTATATATATATATATATATATATATATTTTAAATCCTAAAAGGAGTGACATGATGATAACAGCTCCTAACAGAAGGCCTCTTAAAAGTTTTACTTAGAATCTTTTGTAAAGAGAAGGTCACAATGACAAATTTATTTATCTGAAATATGATGCTTAGCCTCTACGCATAAGGTATTGTTCAAGGCTGGATATTTTGGTCTATGCTTTGTATACTTTTTTCCTTACCTGTTCCTCTTTCTTATTAGATTTGAGTATTTTTTTCTTTTTATTAAAAAAAAAGAGCACACACGTACACCAAAAAACAAAACAAGAAGAAGAAGAAGAAGCAGCAGCAGCAGCAGCTAGGCCAAGAATTTTCAAGAGTTTAAGCTTCCAAAAAGAAGAAGCAGCAGCAGCAGCAGCTAGGCCAAGAATTCTCAAGAGTTTAATTATCCCTTCCAACTTCTACGACTGACTCGAAGTATGGCAATTATCGGAAATAAAATTTAAAAGCCTAAACAATGATCTGACTTAGAGGCACAATAATTTACGTAATTGTGAAACATGTCCTGACTAGATAGAAAATAGTGACCCAACGATGAAATCCCAGCAAAAAGTGAAAACTTTTTATAGGAAATTCCATTTAAACTTGGGAAAAAGTTTAAATGGGTTTGCTTATCTTATTTTTGGACATAAATTTATCACCACCCACAACAAGAAATCATTATACTTTCCATGCTAAAGAATTCACAAAACAGACAGAAAACAAAGAAAGAGAGAGAAGACTAACATCCATGATGGAGAAGACCCATTGGTTACGAGACTCGGCGTTGAGACCAATCACAGTTCTTCTGGGATTTCGGCGAATGGTGAAGAATAACCAAGCGTGGTATATTCCGAACAAAAAGAGACCCATCGGTACCAGAACAAAGTCCAGGCATTCCTCTTCCATATTACCCTGCTCCGCACCAAGGAGAGACGCTCTTCAAGTTTGCAAAAGAAAAGGGACATCAATAATAATAATAATAATAATAATAATAACACACATTAAAAAAAAATAACAAAGCGAGAGCTACAGTTTAAAATCCTCGTCGTGTTCCCACTTATTTTTTTCTTTTTACTTTTAAATTACCGTATAAATGCACTCTACATGTCACATTATATAAACACGCTTTCCTTTCTCTCCGCTCATTGCCATACATTTCCAGTTTCACCTAAATGAATAAAACTATATATAGATAATGACTTATTCTCCTGAATTAGTATATTCATCTCACGAAAGATCAATTGCTTCATATTACATTTTACATGTTTCAATTGTGATGTTTTTATTTTCCTATTACATATTACACATAATTTTTAAATAATTTAGAAAAGATTAGGGAAAATAATTTTATTGAATAATGTACATTTGGCGTAAAAATCAATAATTACATAAATTTTTAGGGTCAATTTGATGATTTTAAAACCCAAAAACAAAAAAAAAGCGAAAAAAAAAAGCTCCATCTGAACAATGCCACACCAAATCTAGTATTGTAACACCTGTTATTTTAACAGGTATAATTGTGTAAAACTTAATGTATTAAATATGTCAAATTAAAATTTTGTTGTATCTAAAATTTACCAAGTTGCTTTTGCTTTTTGATGTATTTACAAAAATGCCATATTGACATTTTGTGGAAAAAAAAGTCTCCAAAGGAAACTAAAGGTTACCTACTCCCAACCTCCTATTTGTTTCCTTCTTTCTTTTTCTTCTTTTTATTCATTGCTTTTCTCTCTCCCACATGTGCAAACTTTATCTCTTCTGTCTTCTACTTCCCTTTTCTTATTCATTATCATTCCTATAGCAAAGAGACTGATGTAGTTCTTCTTCCTTAGAAACTCAAATATAAAGAACTCAAAGCCAATTCCTATCATAGATTCAAGAAAATTTGGTGAAGCTTTGGGAAAATCTCTATCCAAAAACAATTTAGAACGACTTGATCTTAGGTCAGATTTTCTCATTGAAACTTTTAGTATTACAACTTTTGGTTATATTTATACTTTAAATTTCATTGTCAAATCTCAAATATATATATATATATATGACGACATGTGTTGAACTAGATTTTGGGTATTTAATATTGAAGCTTATTTTGAAATTATTTAAGTACGTTAATGTTTTAAAATTGACTTTTTGTTTTCTGTTGATGACTTAAATATTGATTTTTAAGTCTTAATAAGGTTGAATAGGGGCCCGACTTTAGATTTTTATAAAATGTTCAAATCTAAACGTTTTGAACATAATGACAGTAGTGTATATATATATATATATATATATCTTGACAATTTTCTTCAAGGTATGGCCAAGAAAATGAAGGAGCAGAATATCTTGACAAATACTTTTCTGTAAGAAGAAACATGAATATGTTTTATGCTCTAAATCAATGTGTGATATTCCTTTAGAAAAATATTTGTTTCTTACTTGGTATATATTTTAAATCCACAAAAACTTCCTGGTAATGTGAACTCATGGAGAAGCAAGCAATAAAGGTCCCTTAAAAAAATAGGTGGCCATTATAACCAATTTTTTTTAAAAGATTTGCTAACAATCTTATATTTTAAATATGTTGCCAAAGGTTTGACCCCATGTGCATATTTACTAATTCCACCATTATCTAATTTTATTACCTCTCAATGGCAAGAAGGTTCTTCATCAAACAAAGACATTTAATAAAACTGATATATATATATATATATATATATATCGAAGGAAGAGTTTTGAAACATACACACACGTATATTTATTTTATTATATTTTTCTTCCTGCCTTTATATTATTGACAATATGATCTCTTACAAATGTCGGAGCTATATATATAGGATTTGAAGAGAATTATAATCTCATTGATGAGCTAAATTTTCTGTTTTTCAATTTTAATTCAAAATTGAAGTTTTGTGATATTGCAATATTTTGACAACACACTAATAAAAATAAAATGGTAAGTTGAGATAATTATAATTTAGGATTTAAGTTAAAGTATGGTTATTTTTTTTATACGTCTTAGGATAACAGCGTATTTGGAGCTTACATAGTAAACTTGATTATGTAAGCTAGAAGTTATCAGTGGGTTATTTGTAAAGAGGTAGGAATTCTATTACTCATCTTTTGTAAGGTTTTGATTAATTAAAATTGATTGTTTATATTGCAAGATATGTATATGATATGTTGAACGTAAATGAATATTACTCATGACACAATAATGTAGAACTCGTCTTGTATTGTACAACGAGAATGGTTTGATTTGACATGTATTGATGTAATTAAGAAGCATGGTTAGGAAATTTGACTCTATACATAATGATTGATTATAGAGGAATAGTAAGGCGTGAAGAGGGCTACGATTACATCCTTGGGCATGAATACCCTAAAAGAAAAAATAGGAGGGAGGTGATAACGTTCCCTTGGGTCAAAAGTCCTTGAACGCACTGTACAAGAATTGCCTTGATGAGGATTTAGGGCTTGATGTCCCCCCACCTAACACTCTTAGAATGATTGAAGAGTGGAAAAACGCGCTCATTTAGGTCTTGATGAGTTGAGTAATAAGATACTCCATTAAAATATGGATACTTAGGAACATTGATGAATAATGATATTTGTATATATGTGTATGAAACTCGGCAATGATTAACATAAGGTATCCACAGAAATATGATCATAATGAATCTCATAAGATGATTAATGATTGGAACTAACTAACCATGTAGGTGTTAACACGATAATCAATAAAACCTGAAGGTGAGTAATGTTATTCCCTACTAGGCATGTCGATGCTTATCCTTATTATATTTTCATATCGCAGGTTGAGTTTAGTGTAACTTGACTGACGAGGAGTAGACGACAACACTATTGGTGTCATGTTGGAATATCTATATGTAACTTGTTTAAAACATGTAAGATTCATAATATTAGGTTTGGTGTCCTAAAAGCTATGACATTATACATATTGATAATAAATAAATAAAGTGATATTTATAATTATTTTGGTTGCTTATATGTGTTATGAATATATTTAAAAATATCAAGAAAATTCCATGATTATTCATGTGACTATAAATTTAGCATATAAGTGTTATATGCTTAGAGATAAAATTTATAGATAATAATATAAATAGTTCATAATAATTAATTAAAGTTTAGGATCTTTAATTAAATATTAGAAGTACGATCCAATCTCATTTAGAATGAAATAGTCTTGTCTAGGCTATTAATGTAGAGACATTAGATTAAAGGTACTTTATATAATGAGATTATATAGGACTGGACTAAATAAATTATGAATCTCTAATAATCATCCGTTATAAATAGAGTATTCAAATTTATCACTGTGATGATAATATATTTGACAGTCTCAATCTTGAGTATTATTAGACTCCTATTTATGACATTATGTTTTTTGACTTGTAGGATAAGATTTGTCTAAGCACAGATCATAACTTAGCATCTTGAAAACATAATGTAATAAATGATTGGGAATAATATTATACAGATATGGAATCCATTCGTTCCTTATGGAAGTTAGAAAAATAGTTCTCTTGAGTGATAATTCGAGGTTTAAACAGTAGAGCACTCGTTCATAATAAGATTATGAATTAACTATTCATTAGAGAATTATTGGAACTCAAGAATAAAGATATAATAAGAGAGGTGAATGAAAATTGAACCTAGCTCTTATTATGAACTATTTATGGAGGACTGACTTATATGTAATGATTAGACTACTCACTAATTTTCTTTGCGTAATTCCACTATAATCTCAAGAGTTCAGTTTCAGGTTTTTAGTAGAGTAACACTAAAATTAATAAATTTGGTATATTAATTAAAGAGTTTAATTAATTGTCAAATTTATTGAAGCTTGGGTTATCGGTCCATAGGTCCCCAATGCCACCTCTGTAACACTATATTGGATTTATGTATAGAATGAATTATAGATATTTAATTTGGAATTATTGAATTTTAAATTAATTATTTCACACTTGAGTTATTAATGTGACACAAAAAAATGTTCTCTATGACAGCTAATGTAATGTGATAAATGTTGTCATATTTAACTGAGCATTAGTTAATTTATTAATTGATTACATTTAACTCATGAGATTAGCTAAATATGGTTTTTTAAATTAATTAATTAATAATACTTGAATAATAAGATTATTTGAATATAATTTTAATTTTGTGTGTAATACATGTGTGGTGGGACCACCTTTTGTTTTTTCCTATTTGGACACAAAATTAAATAATTAATTGATTAATTTAAAAATCTAATTTTAAATAAATATGATTTATTATTTTGAATTTAGATATATATATATATATAAAATAAACTAAAGCTGTTTACGTTCTTTTAAACTAAAACAAAAAGTATACTTACGTTTACGTAAACGTAATTTTAATATATATATATATTTTAAAAGAATCACAAGCGTGATTCAGTTAATAAAAAAAAAGAAAATGAAAGAAATAAGATCATGTAGAATATATCTCTTCTCTATAGATTTAATATGGTAGTTATTTCAAATTTAAAATTAATTGAAAACTAAATAACTATTCATATATAAAAAGGGTAGAGATAACTATTATCTCTATAGATCAATCTTTTTCACGTAACTTTCATAGAGAGAAAAAACTAAGAGTTCTTCTCTAAAAAAAAGGTTTGCTATTTCATTTATTGAGTTTATAGTAGATTCAAAAAAGTGTGAGAAAAATTCATTCTTGTAGTTTAATGCCCACTCATCTTTTCATTAGTGTGGAGGCTTGGATTGGAAGATCGTGGTGTCAAAGAGGAAAGCTAGGATACTCTGATAGTCTTCAAAAAGGTTAGTAAAATTCCTAAAGCTTTCTATTGTTAATTAAAATTATATAGCTATTCTTCATGAACAAAGTTTTTTAGAAAATTTTGGTTTGTCAATGATTCATTCATTCTGTTGTGTTTTGTATCTAATTCCAACACATAAAACTATTGTAGTGGCTATGTTTGGACTAGGAATTGTAATTTGATGATGATGACTGTGTTTTTAATGTTTGGTGCTACACTAAAGCGATGGGATGTTATTTAAAGCATGTTCTTATTTTCTTTTTCTTTCAAAGATCCATGGGCAATGTTTTATTGTTTTAAATTGGTATTGTAAATTAAATTTATTTATATTTATTCATTAATATTAACCCCCACATAGGAGTGCTATAGATTTTGGTATCAAAGCCTAAGTTCGGTTAACCTAAAGGGTGTAGCACCACCTTAAAAATCAATTTTTTGAAATGATTTTAAAGTTAAATGTTAATGTCATCATCATTGGTACTAATCTTAATTAAACTTTCATAACCAATAGAAACCATGACGCCTAGACGTCAAGTGTAATTGTTTGAATATCACAACTTGCCAAGTAAGTTCAAGCTGCTACGCAACCTCAACCAATGGAACAAGCTCAAGAGTTGGGCAACCTCGATTGCCAGCATAGCCTCAACTAGCTGCACCAAAAGTAAATGACTTGGAACATATCCTTTAAGCTTTGTAGAATGTGTAAAGACTTGCCGAGGCAAATAATGTCATCAACTTTGTTGAAAGAGTTCATGAAACAAAAACCCCTTGCACTTACCAGAGAACCTAATCCTACCATGGCAAAACAGTGGCTTAAGGTTGTTAAGAAGAAGTTTGATATTCTAAGAATCCCACAAGAATTTTGAGTCAGTTTTCCCACATATGTGCTTGAGGGTTAAGCTAAGGAATGGTGGGATCTTCAAAAGGATAATTATGACATGTCGAACCTCACTTGGGACCAACTGGAGACGATATTTCATAATACATATGTTCATAAGAGTTACAGACAAGCAATGTTGTAAGAATTTGAAAATTTGGTACGAGACATGTCGGTAACCGAATACCAGGCCCGATTCATAGAACTACCTCGTTATAACCCTAGAGCTGTGTCAAACCCCATGGCAAGGTGTGAAAAGTTCATAAATAACCTAAGGCCAAAGATTAGACAAATGATAGCTACTAGCTGCCATTCCATCCATTGAGTTTCTTGAACTTGTAGTAGCTACTCAGCATGTGGAGTCAAATCTAAACAACTCCTATGGAGAATACAAGGGGTTTTGATGGGCGCCAGAAGAAGATGAGCAAAAAGGAAAGGTCACAAGGACAAGTAATTCAAAATAGCAGAGTGAGTATTGGTGGTGGATCTTTTGGTATTAGTCGCTTCAACCATATGCTTATCATAACTGTGGACAAGTGAGACACTTAAGAAGGAACTGTCCCAATTGCCCTGCACAGCCATCTTTCCCTCTGAGGCCACAAGGTAGTCATTTTGGATCCACTGTGTGGGGAGGGAATCAAAACCGAAGGGTATTCTAGCAAAACTCACCAGTTTATCATGCTTTGGCAACCCAACCTTGAGGGTTCTAGCCCTAGTATAATTATCAGCAACGACAAAGGGTTCGAGCTTCTATCCAAATCAAAACTTCCAATCGACTCCTCTGGCTTCTATAAACCAAAGACCAGATTTTCTTGGGAGGAATAATAATGCTAGTAGTAGCCAAGTGAACCGAGGAAAAGGAACTAATAATAAGGGGAAAGTGACAACTTAGGCTTATGCTGTTACAGATACGATTGGATAAGCAAGACAGGTCGACAACTCTGTTGCAGATGGTATGATTCATGTATCTCACTCTTGGGCCCATGTATTATTTGATACCGATGCTACTCATTCGTTCTTATCTATTTTATTTGCTTCTATACTACAAATAGAAATTGAAACATGTAACTCTACGTTAACCTTTAGTATACAGATGGGTGGAATAGCAGAAGTCTTCGTGATTTGTAGATCAGTGTGTATAGTCATAGAGGAACATAGATTATTACCTGACTTGTATGTAACAACCATGACAAAGTTTGATGCAATCCTAAGAATGGACTGGTTAACTAGATACCAGGCTATAGTAGATTGTCGCCAAAAAATGCCTCTTTGTTCACAAAGAATGGATAAGTTATTGACTTCCAAGCAAAAACAAGAACAATGAAGCCAGCCCCTATGCTAAAAGCTTGGAGGATCAAGGAATTTTACCAGTCTTGGAATAATCTTTACTTTGAAAGAAGGATCAAAGAGGAATGACTCATCTTTACATACTCTTGTGGTGGACGAATTCCCAAATGTTTTACCAGATGAACTGTCACGCCCCGGAGTACGAGAGGTGACGTGGCAGATTATCTAAATTAATTAAAAGAGAATTTAATTAAAATCCAGAGTTTAAGGGGTTGAATTAAGTATAAAAGGTGGGATTCATTAAAACACTTGTAAAGAGTTCATATACAATAGACAATTTAAAACATTAAACGAATAAATATTAAAATAATAAAGCAGCGAGTACGGGTTCCGCAACCCACAACTTGCGCACACACATGGTACTGACAATATCATAAATACAATTATAGTCTAAGATACAAATAAAGTTAAAATCTTACATGCCTTGATTAAATGATACAAAATATAAATTAATTCCTCTATTGCTCCTGAGTTCGGTCCGAAGAATCCTCTCCAAACCTAAATGGGAAACCACCTAGAAGGGGAAATTTAAAACAAATAAAACGTGAGCGAAAGGCTCAATAGGACTACGTTTTATAAAATAATTTAATTTAAAGAAACAGGTCATTATTCAGGAGTCATTTAAAAGAAACCTTAAATGAATAAATAAATAAACAAATGAATAAATTTGAGTAAAGCCATTCTTACCCAGAACAGTTTACTTGGACAACCAGAAATATCAGTTTCTTTTCCTAGGCAAACCATAATAATATCACCACCGTAGTGGCCCAGTTGGGTTTCGGGACCTGCCCCCAAGGTCGATTGCTACACGACCCGATCTCTGATATGGCATCATGCCTATATTTTTAATATCATTATCACTCAAACCCAATTACTGAGTGTTGTCATTTACATTCATTATGAAGTTCATTTCAGTTCACGGTATATTAAAACATAACCGATAAATACATTTTTCAAACAACCGTTGAAAACACTTTAATAGAAATCCTTTTCAAAGCCAAATCATTTCAAAACCAGGCTACCAAAGAAATAGGGTAGAAGTCCTACCTCAATACTCGTGCCGGTGCCCCACACAGTAATCCCGGTCCGCTATACGTTAGCTCCACGAAACCACGAGCGATCCTAGATACAAACTAAGTCGATCAATATCTAGTTCAAGACATTCTATGTTACTAAATCATTTCATGATGTCCTAGCGTGCCATTTGTATCTTTAAAATCATTCTATAAGGTTGGGATTTAAATCAGGGTTCAAAACAGTGAAAACGAGTGAAAATCACAAAATTTTCTATGCCTCGGTCGGCCTGCCGGACTCCCTGCTTCGGCCGGCCGAACTGTACCGGAAGTCAGGTCCGATCGGCCGGTCATTTCCTTAGGTTCGGCCTGCCGGACGGAAGAACACCGGCCTGCCGATCCCTATTCCGGCCTGCTGAACACGCAGTTTGGCCTGCCGAACTTAGAAAACCTAGAAATCCCAGCTACGGGTTTCTTGATCCCCAAAATTCAAATCTTGATTCTAACCTGTTTTTCTCAAATCCCAGGCATAGAAAATAATCATAGTTGATAGAAAAACATACTAGAACATGCTTCGGCCGGCCGAACTGTACCGGAAGTCAGGTCCGGTCGGCCGGTCATTTCCCCAGGTTCAGCCTGCCGGACGGAAGAACACCGGCCTGTTGATCCTTATTCTGGCCCGTCGAACTGGGAAAACCCAGAAATCCCAGCCACGGGTTTCTCGATCCCCAAAATTCAAATCTTGATTCTGACCTGTTTTTCTCAAATCCCAGGCATAGAAAATAATCATAGTTGATAGAAAAACATACTAGAACATGTTTGGACTCATTTAAACAAGATTTAAACTTAAAAATCTCAAAATCCAAAAATGAGAAAATAGGGAGAAAAATGAAAAATCTTGAATTCAATCCTTTTTTCTTCAATCTAAGCTTAGATTCTAGTTGTTCTAAGTTCATTTAACTCAAATCCAAGGTTTTCTAAGCTTAAACAAACCTAGATTTCAAAAATGCACAAAATTAAAAATTTTGGAAAAAGTTTAGAAATTTCAAAACTAACCTCGAATCGAAGCTTCAATCCGCGTTCTCGGTTACCAAATCACGTCCCCGAGCTTCCTCCTTGCTAACCCGAAGCTTGGATTCGAATTTGATTCAAAATTTTGAGAGAAAATTTGAGAGAGAGAAGAGGAAACCGAGAGAGAGAGTCACGGGAGAGAGGAGAGAGAGTGAGAGCTGAGAGAGTGAAGAGAGAGAAGGAAGAGAGAGAATAAATAGAGAAAATTGGTGGGCGGTTTTACTGTGCGAAAACCATGTGCCGCCCACGGTTGTGTAAAATGGAGTATATTTAACATTTTGCAAATTGTTGTGTTTTAAACTCAAAACATCAATTTAAAACAATAAGAAATCATTTGGATTCAACAAATTAACAAAACAACCAAAAATTCAAAATCCAACCAAATAATCTAATTAATGTTAAAACATTAATTATGGCACACTAATTCATCATTTATATTACATTAACATTAAATAAATTTCGAGGCGTTACAACTCTCCACCCCTAAAAGAAATTTCGCCCTCGAAATTTACAACTCATTTCAGAAACAAAACAAATGCGGATACAATTCCTGCATACTCGACTCTAGCTCCCAAGTGGCTTCATCAACCCCATGATGCTGCCACATGACTTTTACCAATGGTATCTCACGACGACGCAAACTAATCACTTTTCGGTCGATAATCTGAATCGGCACTTCTTCGTACGTCGTATTTTCCTGAACCTGCACATCGCGAAATGAAACTATCTTACCCTACTCAGGTGGACACTTCCTAAGCATCGACACATGAAACACATTATGAACATGAGAAAGTTCGGGCGAAAGATCAAGTCGATAAGCGACCACACCAACACGTTGAGTGATCTCGAACGGCCTAATATACCTCGGTGTGAGCTTCCCACTCACTCCGAACCGCATAGTTCCCTTATGAGGCGATACCCTCAAGAGAACGAAATCTCCAACCGCGAACTCTAATGGTCTACGTCTCCTATACGCGTAGCTCTTTTGCCGACTTTGAGCTGCCCTCAACCGATCTTGAATCACCGCGACTTTCTCGTTGCTATCACGGATCTCATCCGGCCCAAGAATAACCCTATCTTCTGGCTCGGCCCAACACACAGGTGATCGACACGGTCGCCCATACAACGCCTCAAACGGTGCCATACTGATACTCGCCTGATAGCTATTGTTGTATGCGAACTCTACCAGATGCAAACATTGCTTCCAATTTCTGCCGAAGTCCAACGCACAGACACGTAACATATCCTCGAGAATCTGAATAACCCGCTCAAACTGCCCATCAGTCTGAGGATGAAACGCCGTACTAAAGTTCAAATCCATACCTAAAGCCTCCTGAAAACTCCTCCAGTACTTAGCATTAAACCTGGTGCCTCGATCAGAGGTGATGGACAAAGGAACTCCATGCAACCTCACAATGTTCTGCATATACAACTCCCCGAGAACCTTCCTAGAACATGTCGACCTAAACGGAATGAAATGTGCCAATTTTGTCAACCTGTCGACCACGACCCAAACTGCATCATGCCGCTGCTCTGTCCTCGGCAAACCTGTGAGAAAATCCATCGTCACATGCTCCCATTTCCACCCTGGAATAAGAAGCGACTGAAGCTGACCTGCAGGCTTTTGATGCTCGGCTTTCACCTGAAGACACGTCGAACACTTGGCCATGTACTCACGAACATCTTTCTTCATGCCTCTCCACCAATATTGCCTCTTCAAATCGCGATACATCTTTGTGCTCCCTGGATGAATAGCGAACTGAGACTTATGAGCTTCATCTAAAATGACTTTCGTCACCTCGACGATAGCTGGAATTGCAAGACGCTCCCAGAAATACAACGATCCATCTGCATGCATGCTCCATTCTTCAAACTGCTCCCCGTTCTGAATCCGCGACCAAATCCCCTATAAATGCCGATCCTGCCACTGACTTTGTTTCACCATCCGAACAAGAGCTGAAGTTGCTTCCACATGATATACCGAAACTCGATCACAGTCTTCATGATACCATAGCCTATACTTGTTCACTGTCGCATCCCTGCTCCAGTCCTCAAAAGCCAAATAAGCGAGAATCCCTGAAGACTTCCTGCTAAGCGCATCCGCGACCACATTAGCTTTCCCGGGATGATACTGCAACGCAAAATCATAATCCTCCATATACTCGATCCATCTACGCTGCCTCAAGTTGAGATCCCTCTGAGTGAACAAATACCTCAAACTCTTGTGATCGGAGAAGACCTGAAATGACGCTCCATACAAGTAGCACCTCCAAATCTTCAGCGCGTAAATCACCGCCGCAAGCTCTAAATCATCTGTAGGATAATTTCGCTTGTGAGGTCGTAGCTGTCTCGATCCGTACACAACTACACGTCCATGCTACATCAACACGCATCCAAGTCCGCGCCCTAAAGCATCCGTATAAACCTCATACGGCTCGTCACTACTAGGAATAACTAACACTAGAGCGAATGTCAACCGATTCTTCAATTCCTAAAAAGCAAGCTCACAATCTTCGTTCCACTCAAACCTGACATTTTTCTTGATTAATGTCGTCAACGGAGCTGCAATCTTCAAAAAATCCTTTACAAATTTCCTGTAATATCCAGCAAGACTCAAGAAGCTACGAATCTCCACAACATTCCTTGGTCGTTCCCACTCCAATATAGCTTCAATCTTGGACGGATCCACATAAATACCATGCTCTGAGATAACATGACCCAGAAACTTGACCTCAGTCAACCAAAACTCACACTTTTCCCTCTTAGCATACAACTGGTGCTCCCGCAGAGTCTGAAGCACGATCCGAAGATGATGCTCATGCTCCTCCCAAGTCTTGGAATACACAAGAATATCATCGATGAACACAATCACAAACTGATCCAGATACGGCCTAAATATCCTATTCATCAATTTCATAAAAGCTGCCGGAGCATTCGTCAACCCAAACGACATAGCTAGGAACTCAAAGTGCCCATACCGAGTCCTAAAAAGCTGTCTTGGGAATATCCTCTTCCTCAATCCTGAGCTGATGATAACCCGACCGCAAATCAATCTTTGAGAAGTACTACGAACCTCCCAACTGATCAAACAACTCATCAATCCTAGGCAAGGGATACTTGTTCTTCACCGTAACATGATTTAGCTGCCGATAATCCATGCACAACCTGAGAGTCCCATCATGCTTCTTAGCAAACAAAACCGGTGCTCCCCACAGAGATGTGCTATTTTGAATATACCCTTTATCAGCAAGCTCCTGAAGTTGCTTCCTCAATTCTTTCATTTCTGCCGCCGCCATCCGATAAGGTGCCATAGAAATCGGTGCTGTCCCTGGAAACAACTCGATACCAAACTCAATCTCCCGATGCGGTGGTAACCCTGGGAATTCGTCGGGGAAGACATCCTCGAACTCGTCAACCACCAAAATTGCTACACTGCCACTCAAAACATAGGGCTCGCAATCTAGATTGGCAAGAAAAGCACAACAACCTAGATTCCTTCGCCCTCCTAGACACGACTTCATGAGACGTTCACTCATTAACTAATCACCACCACCCTGGTAAGTGATCATCGTCCCCCTATCAGACACTACGGTCACTTTTCTAAGTTGGCAGTCCACGACTGCACTATACCTGGACAACCAGTCCATCCCTAGAATTACATCATAGGAGCTCATGGGGAGTATAATCAAATCACTTTTCAAAATCTCATCCCCAATCTTTATTTTACAGGATTTACACATACAATTTACACACACCCGCCCCAAGGGAGAAGTTATGACTAGGGGTTCATTAAACTCTTCTAGCTCTAATCCCAAGGCATGTACAAAAGAACTCGAAATGAGAGAGTGAGAGGCATCGGTATCAAATAAAACGTGAGCTAAAGATCTAGAAACCAAGATCGTACCATCGACGACTGCGTTACCAACATGAGAATCTGACCCTCCAGATGCCATTGCATGAACCTGCACTGGCGCCTTCCCTTTTCCTCTACCGACATTGTTGGGTCCTGGATTACTCGGCCGATGCTGCTGAGATGGAGACGACTGCACACTACCCATACTCGGCGCTCTATACTGAGGAACACTACGCTGAAAATGCTACGGCTGCTACCCCCGTGCCGGATATGAGAATTGCTAAGGAGAGAACTAGGGATACTGCAACTGTGGGTACTGCAGAGGCGGAGGTAGGGTCTGAGGCTGAGGCTGAGATTGACGACTGGCATCCTCCCCGGTCTAAGATCCAAGACGAGCACTCCTGATCGGGCAATTCCTCTTGATGTGTCTGGGCTGCTGATAGAAATGACAATGAAAACTGTAGGAATTGCTGCGCCCGCTCCCAGACGAACTGCTGCTACCACTGGTCGCGTCGCCTTGCTTGCCTTTCCCCAGAGCTGGATGACTACTGGTGCTTTTCCTGCCACTCCTCTGCTGTCCTCCTGAAGCCTTGGCTCGGTCCTCACAATACTGCACATAATCATTCTCCACAGAGATCACCGACGACACAAGCTCTCCAAAACTCCTAAGCCATAGAGCAACCAACTGCCACCGAATAGGAGCCTTGAGCCCTTCTTGAAACTTAATACACTTCTCACGCTCTGATGCCACCGCTGAGGGAGCAAACCTAGCCAACTCATTAAACTTTGCCTCATACTCCCGAACTGATAGATCACCCTGTTGCAACCTGTAGAACTCAGCTGCCTTCTGATCTCTATACCCCTGTGGAAAATACCGATCATAGAACAGCTCCTCGAACCTATCCCAACTGATATCACCACCGCGCTCCAGACGCTTAGTCTGTTTCCACCAAGTGTTAGCGCCACCCTCGAGCTTATATGCAGCAAACTCCACACGATACTCCTCAGGCACACCAAGAGTATACAAATGCTTCAAGATCGAATCCAACCAATACTCTGCTAACTGTGGATCCCCATTGCCATCAAAAGTCAAAACAGACGCACGCCAAAATTCCTTAAAGTACGCATGCCGACTACCAACATCAGAATCTCCCGATCTAGCCCTAGCTGCCATCTGTCGAAAAGCTACAAACATAGACCTCATCATGCTATCATCATTCCCAAACTCGGCGTCAGCTGTCGAACAACGTCTAGGTGCCATTCTCTCACTTCTAAAAACAAAATTTGGACTGTCAGAGGTATTTCATTGTCAAACCTATGTGTGCACAATTCCCAAGGTTCATAACCTTGAGCTCTGATACCCTTCTGTCACACCCCAGAGTACGAGAGGTGACATGGCAGATTATCTAAATTAATTAAAAGAGAATTTAATTAAAATCCAGAGTTTAAGGGGCTGAATTAAGTATAAAAGGTGGGATTCATTAAAACACTTGTAAAGATTTCACATACATTAGACAATTTAAAACATTAAACGAATAAATATTAAAATAATAAAGCCGCGAGTATGGGTTCCACAACCCACAACTTGTGCACACACATGGTACTGACAATATCATAAATACAATTACAGTCCAAGATAGAAATAAAGTTAAAATCTTACATGCCTTGATTAAATGATACAAAATATAGATTAATTCTTCTATTGCTCCTGAGTTCGGTCTGAAGAATCCTCTCCAAACCTAAATGGGAAACCACCTAGAAGGGAAAATTTAAAACAAATAAAACGTGAGTGAAAGGCTTACTAGGACTACGTTTTATAAAATAATTTAATTTAAAGAAACAGGTCATTATTCAGGAGTCATTTAAAAGAAACCTTAAATGAATAAATAAATAAACAAATGAATAAATTTGAGTAAAGCCATTCTTACCCAGAACAGTTTACTTGGACAACCAGAAATATCAGTTTCTTTTCCTAGGCAAACCATAATAATATCACCACCGTAGTGGCCCAGCTGGGTTTCGGGACCTGCCCCTAAGGTCGATCGCTACACGACCCGATCTCTGATATGGCATCATGCCTATATTTTTAATATCATTATCGCTCAAACCCAATTACCGAGTGTTGTTATTTACATTCATTATGAAGTTCATTTCAGTTCACGGTATATTAAAATATAACTGATAAATACATTTTTCAAACAACCGTTGAAAACACTTTAATAGAAATCCTTTTCAAAGCCAAATCATTTCAAAACTAGGCTACCAAAGAAATAGGGTAGAAGTCCTACCTCAATACTCGTGTCGGTGCCCTACACCGTAATCCCGGTCCGCTATACGTTAGCTCCACGGAACCACGAGCGATCCTAGATACAAACTAAGTCGATCAATATCTAGTTCAAGACATTCTATGTTACTAAATCATTTCATGATTGCCTAGCGTGCCATTTGTATCTTTAAAATCATTCTATAAGGTTGGGATTTAAATCAGGGTTCAAAACAGTGAAAACGGGTGAAAACCACAAAATTTTCTATGCCTCGATTGGCCTGCCGGACTCCCTGCTTCGGCCGGCCGAACTGTATCGGAAGTCAGGTCCGGTCGGCCGATCATTTCCCCAGGTTCGGCCTATCGGATGGAAGAACACCGGCCTATCGATCCATATTCTGGCCTACCGAACACGCAGTTTGGCCTGTCAAACTGGGAAAACCCAGAAATCCCAACCATGGGTTTCTCGATCCCCAAAATTCAAATCTTGATTCTAACCTATTTTTCTCAAATCCCAGGCATAGAAAATAATCATAGTTGATAGAAAAAAATACTAGAACATGTTTGGACTCATTTAAACAAGATTTAAACTTAAAAATCTCAAAAATCCAAAAATGAGAAAATAGGGAGAAAAATGAAAAATCTTGAATTCAATCCGTTTTTCTTCAATCTAAGCTTAGATTCTAGTTGTTCTAAGTTCATTTAACTCAAATCCAAGTTTTTCTAAGCTTAAACAGACCTAGATTTCAAAAATGCACAAAATTGAAAATTTTGGAAAAAGTTTAGAAATTTCAAAACTAACCTCTAATTGAAGCTTCAATCCGCGTTCTCGGTTACCAAATCACATCCCCGAGCTTCCTCCTTGCTAACTTGAAGCTTGGATTTGAATTTGATTCAAAATTTTGAGAGAAAATTTGAGAGAGAGAAGAGGAAACCGAGAGAGAGAGTCACGGGAGAGAGGAGAGAGAGTGAGAGCTGAGAGAGTGAAGAGAGAGAAGGAAGAGAGAGAATAAATAGAGAAAATGGGTGGGCGGTTTTACTGTGCGAAAACCATGTGCCGCCCACGGTTTTGTAAAACAGAGTATTTTTAATATTTTGCAAATTGTTGTGTTTTAAACTCAAAACATCAATTTAAAACAATAAGAAATCATTTGGATTCAACAAATTAATAAAACAACCAAAAATTCAAAATCCAACCAAATAATCTAATTAATGTTAAAACATTAATTATGGCACACTAATTCATCCTTTATATTACATTAACATTAAATAAATTTTGTGGCATTACATGAACTGACAGGGAGATTGAATTTGTTATCGACTTAATCCTAAGAGTAGCACCTATTTCCATCTCACAATACAAGATGGCACTTGCTAAAAAGGTGGAACTAAGGAGACAACTAGATTAATTACTAAAGAAATGATTTATCTGACTAAGCACATCACCTTGGGGAGCTCCACTCTTTATGAAGAAACACGACAGATTGTTGAGTCTCTGTGTCAATTATCGCCAGCTCAATTGACTGACCATCAAGAATAAGTAACCCTTGCCTCGAATTATCGAGTTGTTTGATCAGTTAGAAGGATCTCGGTACTTCTTAAAGATTGACTTGCGGTCTAGATATCACCAAGTGAAGATAACAGAAGAAGATGTTCCAAAGACGGCTTCTCGAACTCGCTATGGTCACTTTGAATTTCTTGTCATGCCTTTCGGATTAACCAATGCACCTACGGCTTTCATGGACTTGATGAACCATGCTTTTTGACCCTACTTAGATCAATTTATCATTATTTTTATAGATGATATCTTGATCTATTCCAAAATTGAAGAGAGCATGGTCAACATTTGAAGATCGCTCTACATATGTTAAGAGAACACGGCCTATATGTGAAGAAGGAGAAGTTTGACTTTTGGATGATGAAAGTCAAGTTCCTAGGACACGTTGTCTCTAAAGAAGACATCTCAGTAGACCCCTTCAAGATTGAAGTTGTGTTGAATTGGGAAGCCCAAAGAATGTATCAGAAATCCAAAGTTTCCTCATATTAGCTCGATACTATCGGTGTCTCGTGGAGAACTTTTTGAAGATTGCTTCTTCGTTGACAAGACTCACTAGGAAGAATGTTAAGTTTGTGCGGGGCGATAAATGTAAGGAAGCGTTGGTGGAATTGAAGCAGAAACTCACCAGTGCACTTGTACTTGTCATTCCTAATAATGAAGAACCTTACACTGTGTACATTGATGCCTTAGGATGGTTTGGGTTGTGTGCTAATACAACATGGTCAATTAGTTGCTTATGCCTCATGCCAATCGAAACCCCACGAGAGGAACTATCCTACACATGATTTTGAGTTAGCTGCTATGGTTTTCGCATTCAAAATTTAGAGATGTTACTTACATGGCATAAGGTTTAAGGTCTATACAGATCACCAAAGTTTGGAGTATTTATTTACTCAAAAAAATCTTAATCTATGACAATAGAGATGGACTAAATACATAGTGGATTATGACTTTAGCATTCAATATCATCCTGAGAAAGCAAATGCAGTGGTAGATGCTTTGAGTCATAAGAACAATGGGATCATGGTTAGCTAAGCATTGGAGGATTAGAGGCGAGCAATCACCATCGTCGACTTTGACTTGCAATATTATGAAGATGATGAAAGGGTCTTCTTCTTCAATGTGATAGCTACCCTTATGTTAATCCAGCAAGTGAAACAATGACAATGGCATGATGAAGGATAACGTATGATTTGGGAGCAAATACAGAATGGTGAACAATTGGATGGATGGTAGATTAAACTAGAAGGATTCTTGCTTTATAAGGGAAGATTGGTTGTTCTAGAGGACCCTTATCTTAGGCATGTAGTGTTAGATAAAGCACACCGTCCTAAGTTCACTATTCATCCTAGAAGCTCTAAGATGTATATGGATTTGAAGCCACAATACTGGCAGCGAGGAATGAAACATGATGCAACAATTTTTATCTCCAAGTGTATGACATGTCAACAGGTCAAAATGAAACATCAAAAGCCTAGAGGTGAGTTGAAAAGCCTATCTATTCCTAAATGGAAGTGGGACTATGTGATGATGGATTTTGTTACTAGATTTCCTAGGACTCAAATAGGGCATAATGTCGTTTGGGTAATTGTGGATCGTTTAACAAAAATAGCTCACTTTATTCCAACCAAGACAAGCTATAATGTCTCTAAACTATGTCAATTGTATGTGGAAAAGATAGTGGTATTACATGGCATGCCAATGTCGATAGTCTCTGATAGGGATTCAGGTTTTACATTGAAGTTCTAGAAAGGATTACAAAAAGCTTTAGGAACTCAATTAAGTTTTAGTATGGCTTTTCATTGTCAAACAGATGGATAATTTGAACGTGTTATTCAGATTCTTGAGGATATGCTCCTAGCTTTTGTATTGGACTTTGGAACTAATTGGGCTACACAGTTACCAGATGTTGAGTTCGCATACAACAATAGCTATCAAGCAAGTATTGAAATGGCTCCATATGAGGCTTTATATGGTAGGCCTTGTAGATCTCCACTATGTTGGGTTGAAAAAGAAGAGCACCTTGATCTTGGCCCCAATTTATCAGGGAAACAACAGAGAAGATTTGGATTATTCGTAAACACCTTAAGACAGCTCAAAGTCAACAAAAGATCTATGCAAATAAGAGGAGGCAACCTTTAGAGTTCAAGGTTGGAGACTATATGTTTTCGAAAGTAAAACCAAAGTGTGGTGTATCTTGATTTGGTGTTAGAGCAAAGTTAGCACCAAGGTATACAAGACCGCTCAAGATTATTGAATGGATTGAAACGCTAGCTTACCGTCTAGACCTACCACCATAATTGTCCTATGTACATAATGTATTCCACGTGTCGATGTTGAGGAAGTATGAACCAGACCTATCACATGTTATCATGTGGATAGATGTCCCAATCCAAGGAAACACGACTTATGATGAAGTTCTAATTCAGATATTGGATCATGAAGTAAAAATTTCATGTCGTCATGAAATCCCTTTAGTAAAAGTAATGTGGCAATATCATGATGTTGAGGAAGCCACTTGGGAACTTGAATCGAAAATGAGAGAGAAATACTCACATTTGTTTTAATGCCATGTTCAGTTGTATGAAAATTTCAAGGACCAAATTTCTTAAAGGAGGAGAGTGCTGTAACACTTGTTATTTTAACAGGTATAATTATGTAAAACGTAATGAATTAAATTGGTCAAATTGAAATTTTTTTTATCCAAAATTTATGAAGTTGCTTTTGCTTTTCTATTTATTTACAAAAATGCCATATTGGCATTTTGTGGAAAAAAAAATTCTGTGAAGGAGACTAAAGGCTACCTGCTCCCAACCTCCCATTTGTATCCTTCTTTCTTTTTCTTCTTTTTATTCGTTACTTTTCTCTTTCTCACATGTGCAAACTTTATCTCTTTTGTCTTCTACTTCTCTTTTCTTATTTGTTATCATTCCTACAGCAAAGAGACTATAGGAATGATAACAAATATATAGCAGCAAAAGCCAATTCCTATCATAGATTCAAGAAAATTTGGTGAAGCTTTGGGAAAATCTCTGTCCAAAAACAATTTAGAACGACTTGATCTTAGGTCAGATTTTCTCATTGAAACGTTTAGTTTTACAACTTTTGATTATATTTATACTTTAAATTTCATTGTCAAATCTCAAATATATATATATATATATATACACATGATGGCTATATGTGTTTAGCTAGATTTTAGGTATTTAATGTTGAAGCATATTTTGAAATTATTTGAGTATGTTAATGTTTTAAAAAGAGCTTTTCGTTTTCTGTTGATGACTCAAATATCAATTTTCAAGTCTTAATAAGGTTGAAGAGGGGCCTGACTTTAGATTTTTATAAAACATTCAAATCTACACGTTTTGAACTTAATGATAGTATAATACATATCTTGACAATTTTCTTCAAGGTATGGCCAAGAAAAGGAAGGAGCAAAATATCTTGACAAACACTTTTCTGTAAGAAGAAACACAAATATGTTTTATGTTTTAAATCAATGTGTGATATTCCTCTAGAAAAGTATCTGTTTCTTAATTGGTATCTATTTTAAATCCATAAAAACGTCCTTGTAATGTCAACTCATAGGAGAAGCAAGCATTAAAGGTCCTTTAAAAAAATAGGTGGGCATTATAACCCATTTTTTTAAAAGATTCTCTAACAATCTTATATTTTAAATATGTTGCCAAAGGTTTGACCCCAGGTGCATATTTACTAATTCTACCATTATCTAATGTTATTACCTCTCAGTGGCAAGGAAGTTCTTCACCACACAAAGACATTTAATTAAACTGACATACATATCGAAGGAAGAGTTTTGAAATATACGCACACGTATATTTATTTTATTGTATTTTTCTTCCTACCTTTATATTCTTGACAATATGATCTCTAACAAATACTGGAGCTATATATATATGATTTGAAGAGAAGTATAATCTCATTCATACAGATTTGATCTAAGTTCAATGATGAGCTAAATTTTCTATTTTTCAGTTTTAATTCAAAATTGAAGTTTTGTGATATTACAATATTTCGACGATACACTAAAAAAAATAAATCGTAAATTGACATAATTATAAATTAAGATTTAAGTTAAAGTATGGTTTTTTTTATACGTCTTAGGATAACGGCATATTTGGAGCTTACATGGTAAATTTTATTATGTAAGCTGGAATTTATCATGGGTTATTTGTAAAGAGGTAGGGATTCTATTACTCATCTTTTGTGAGGTTTTGATTAATTAAAATTGATTGTTTACATTGCAATATATGTATATGATATTTTGAATGTATATGAATATTACACATGCCACAATAATGTAGAACTCGTCCTGTAGTGTACAACGAGAATGAATTGATTTGACATGTATTTTATGTAATTAAGAAGCATGGTTAGGAAAGTTGACTTTATACATAATGATTGATTATAGGGGAATGGTAAGGTGTGAAGAGGGCGGCGGTTCCATCCTTGGACACAAATACCCGAAAAGGAAAAATAAGGGGAGGTGATGACGTTGCCTTAGGTCGAAAGTTTCAGAACGCAATGTACATGAATCGACTTGGTGAGGATTCGGGCCTTGATGTCCCCTCACCCAACATTCTTGGAATGATTGAAGAGTGAAAAAGTGCACCCATTCGGGGTTTCAATGAGTTGAGTTTTGAGATACTCCATTAAAATGTGGATACCTAGGAACATCGATGAATCATGCTACTTGTATATATGTGTATAAAACTCGATAATGCTTAATGTAAGGTATCCATGAAAATATAAAACTCGATAATGCTTAATGTAAGGTATCCATGAAAATATGATCACAATAAATCTCATAAAATGATTAATGATTGAGAACTAACTAACCATGCAGATGTTAATGTGTTAATTAATAAAACCTAAAGGTGAGTAATGGTATTCTCTACTGAATATGTCGATGCTCATCTCTATTATATTTTCATCTCTTAGGTAGAGTTTAGTATAACTTGCCGGATGAGGAGTAGACGACAACACTACCAGTGTCGTGCTGGAATATCTTAGTTTTATTTGTAACTCATTCAAAACATGTAAGATTCATAAAACTATTGTAGTGGTTGTGTTTGGACTGTGAATTATAATTTGATGATGATGAATGTATTTTTAATATTTGATGCTATACTAAAATTGTGGAATGTTATTTAAAGCATGTTCTTATTTTCTGTTTCTTTCAAAGACCCATGGGCAATGTTTTATTGTTTTGAATTGGTATTGTAAATTAAATTTATTTATTCATTATTAATAACCCCACATAGGGGCTTTATAAGCACAACACTATAGCCATCGTCAATATAGTGTTGGCTTTTAGCACTGGATTGGAGAGAAACTTCATCTCCATTTTAGCGTTTTGTGCCAATTTGGTGCATGGTTGGAGATGGCTTTAGAACTTTGAGAAGAAGCTTGTCATTTGACACTTATGAAAAAAGTGCTAATGAAAAGCTTTTTTATTTATGTTTTCTACATTATACTTAACAATAACAAATTAAGAATTCCATTCATATCCTTGAATTACACTATTTTTGTTACCAATAAGAGATTTTGACTTATTTAACCAAACAAATTCTAAATCTTATTTGAAATCAAAAGGCACTTATTCATATATTATCAAAACACTAATTAAAAAGCTGTAACTTATACTTTTATTCTTTTAATGCTTAAAAGTAAAAATGCAAGCTATCCCAAATGGGCCCAAAATGAACGTGTATTTTTTTTCCTTTCAAAATAAGGGTAAAAGGTTTAAACATAACACAACATCTTAATGTGTGAATTTTCTATTAGACTATAACTCCAAAAAATTTTAAATAGAAGAATATTCGAGTGATACGTAGAAGAATATAGTATAGTGGTTAATCCGATCCATTCACCTGACTAGAACTAGTCTTGCTAAAATTAGCTACACTCTTACTGTCAAACCACCAAATTGATCAACATTTTAGTAAATATTAGTTGAAAAAACATGCTACCCACGTGTCAAACTTTGTGCGGGGATTATTTGCTAGTAAATCTTGCAAAGAAAGAAGTGAACTTGTTAATGACAACATCACACAATTGTAATTTCCTTCCATACTTCCAGGAATGAAAAAAATGGTGTTAATTTCTATTTGCAAAAGTTATTAGAAAAACAAGCTTTAAGGACTCTTGCAAGTAGGAGTGTTCATAAAATCTGTAAATACGTGAGATCTAGCTTATCCAATTTAATCCAAAGGTTTTGGATTGGATTGAGAAGAGTTTTGGATTGGCTCTAAATTGAGAAAATCCAAATCCAAAGGTTTCAGATTAAATTACGAATTGAGGAATTTTCAATCCGTCTAATTTGTCAATCCGAAACTCTCTATATTATATATATATATATATATTATAATTTTAATAATGTATATTTACATAAAAAAATTTCCTTTTTTCTGAAAAAACCTTTTTTAATGTTTTTTCAATCTACCAAGCAAAATTATTATCACTAATGATAAGACAACTTGTGTTACAAAGGCCAAGTCCAATAATCTCTTATAACACAATTCTTTTTTCTTTGAAATTGCTATGATGTTTTGTTGGTTTGCTATGGGCTTTTTTGGCTTTTTAATGAAGTTCTTATTTAACAAAAAAAAATTATTATTATTATTAATCATAGCTCAATCTGCGAATCCTTGAATCCAATCTGAACATTTTGAATCGAATTTCGGATTGAGATTTTCCTAATCTGAACATTTTGAATCAGATTATGGATTGAGATTTTCTCAATCTGAAGGTTTTAGATTGGATTACATATTAATATTAAATCCACAAAATCTAATACGTAAATACCCCTATTTACAAAGACAGAAAATGAGAGATACATTAAAAAAACAAGCAAATCTATTAAAAAGTGAGATGCAATATGAAAGAGATTGTGTTTGTTGGAAAAAGAGTGCGCAGCAGGAATTTTTTAAAATTTTACATCAGAGTATTTTTCAAAACACAAGTTTGACATGGTATATGCATAAATTAACCAAATCTTACTAACCTTTGTATGTCGAAGAACCCTCGCAAAACATGAAGAGAAGTAACGTTCCAGAAGAGCCTCAACCAACTGGTCTTCTTTGCTATTCTCTATCCACGACCGAAGTGACTGTGGGCTCACACGTACAGCTTTTCACCAGGGTGACTCTCCTTCCAACCAATCGAGAGAACCCAAAGCTAGTGTTCATGATTTGTGAACAAAAGCTCTCAGGGAGTTTTCCAGATTCTCACTTAGCAGAGTATCACTCTTAATCTCTCAATTGATCTGAATAACTCTTAAGACTTACTCCCTTTTTATAGAGGTTGCGCCTAGGGTTAGTCATCATTAGATTAGGTCTCAAAAACTCAAAACAGAATAAATTTTAGATCAATATTTGATAAGATCCATGTGGACTTATCCTTCGCTCATCGACAGGCCGAACAGCCTGATCGGTAGGCCGAACAGCCTGATCGGTAGGCCGAACAGTCCCCATCGGCAACCTAAACACGTGGATCGGCATGCCGAACTGTCGATAAAAAATCTCCGCAAATCTTTTATTTTTCACCTGAGAATCTATAGGATAAAGTCTCAGTTTTAATTCAAATAACCCAATAGAGAAGTTATATGATCAAAACAACTTTATCTAGATTATCTCTAAAAAAATAAATCAATTCCCAATAATTCTACAAGTTTATCTTGATCTAATTTATCCAAAATTAAATCAACCGATAAATAGACAAGAATTATCCGATCCCAATAATTTAACAAGTTCATCTTAAATTAATTTTACCACAAAATTAATTCAACCGATAAACAGACATGAATTATTTGATTCTTTCAAATTTCAATCAATCTGATAAATTTAACATAAGTCACTAATTATTGAAAAAAAACGCCGTGTCGTTATAGGATATTGTGAGCTAGCAAAGGGGATCAAATGGACCTATATAGTTCAAGCTCCCGATAATTTTGAAACCCAATATCCCAGATATATATTTCATAATTATCAACTCCAACAATACTCCACTAAAAGCATGGAGCTGCACTTTCGAACTAATAGAATTACGAAGCTCATATAGGTAAGTCTCCATGACATATCATAGTGTATCGTATCTCTATGTGATAATATATAATCGGCTTAAGGAAAAGTTCTGTCTCACCTTCCTGATTATTTTTATCTTACGTTCCATTATCTCACCACCAGAAAACTTACTATCCAAAGACAATATACTACTCGGTTACACCTATGTATCCAAATGGTTGAGTGCCCCAGTTTTCCAATTACAAGATAACGCATATAAGAGGATATCATTACTCCTAAAGAGGAGCTATGGATTCCATATCTATGAATAGTAAGTCTATGCTATCAAGAGTCATGCCTCCAACGTATCGGCATGCATCCTACTATTAAACTATGGGTGTCACCCTTTGGTACTCAAAAGACACAAGCCAAGACAATGGGCCCATTATTCATCTCAGGATTAAGATACAACACAAATGATTGTCTAAAGTGAATCGATTTACCGAGACAGAATTATTAATCCAAATTAATTCACTTTATGTCTTGATCCAACACATCGACACCTATGACAACGTGCCAATATTTATATTCATGGAGTCCACCTCCGATGGTAAAGACAAACCATCTCCCAAAAGGGATATAGACAACATAACAATCTTTGCATGAATAAAGCGCCCAACTTTATTACCTCGAGTGCGGATCTTATGATTTAGACCATCACCTTAAGAATCGTGTCTTTCGCATAATTTATCCATTATATGCCCAATTCTTAAAGTTTAGACCGACAGTCTCAGACTATTATTTGCTTAACATACATTCAACAAATATGAACGTAAAGAGGACAAGATTTGGTATATAAACAATGAATAAATTCTTTATTGATAAAAATGTCTCCAAAAACTTATTACATTTTTACTCCTTAGGACATACATGTCTAACAATCCCCTACTTGCACTAAGTGAGTAAATATGACAAATCTCGCATCCCCATAAACAATGTGAGTGTATAACTATCATTTCAATATTTTACCCATGATTTATAATCACCACCTAGGGGTGTGCAACCATAAATCATGCTAAAATACTTTATCCTTTCAGAGATCCAATCTGGTACATGATAGAAATCCTTTCCTTGGGGTCAGGACCACCATGTTCTGCCTATGGACCAACGATGGGGGCCTTAAGTCCTCTCTTCAAAAACCTTCTCCCACTCAATCTTTTGAAATCAAGGTTTTATTTTAAGAACATGCATGAACAATTTTAATATGAGCGGCACTCCCTATTCTATATGACATGTTATCAATATACATGACAAATCATATTATAATGCAGACAAGCAAAGCTACATGCAAAATAATAAATAATCGTAATATTATGGCTCCACCTTAGAGAATAGAAATAAAAAATTACAAGAGAATAATCAAAACAAATTATCGATTCTTCATCCCTAAATCCTCAAGTTGTATCCTTCTTATAATGCCCATCTTCAAGTCTTCAATCCGTATGATTCGAATACTTCATATTTCTGGTCATATCCAAATTTAATGTCTCTCAGAATTGTCCCAAAAATAAAATTAAAACCGCACCAAAAAAACTGCACCTTTTTTGGAAATTTTCTAGCTCTCTATCGGCAGGCCAATTTGGACGATCGGCCTGCCGGTCATGCTCCATCGGCCATATCGGCCTACCGACTCATGAAAGTTTGGGCTGTAAATAGAGCCGCCTGATTTCTACCCCGCTGATGACCTACGAACCTCTCGTCTGGCCTATCGATCTATGACCATTAGCCTATCGAATTGTGATGTTTGGCATGCCAACCTAGTAGAAATCTCCCATTCCAGAAAATACAATTTTTAATGCAATTCATCAATTTTATTTTCAACAATTCAAAAACAAAAATTAGAGACTCAGGAAATACCTGGGTGTGCCATTATTCATCTTCTAGATCTGTCTTCTCTGAATAATTATTTAATTACAAATTTTTACAAACTTAAAATAAATAATAATTCCTAGATGGAGATGATAGTCAACTATCTAATTACATAAAAATCCTAGATATACATTCTAATCTCCAAGGAACCATAACCGGTACAAATTAATTAATTGATAAATAATTAAATAAAAATTTAATCAACCATAATTAATTAATAAATATTCACCATATAATCCATGACAACATATATAATATATAGAAACCTAGAGTGTCAACTCTCTATAAAATTAAATTCAAGCATAGGAGAGTTTAAGATCACAAAATTTATACATATAATATGATCACGAACTCGTAAATGTATGTAAAAACCATGGCTCTGATACCAATTGTTGGAAAAAGACTGCGCAGTGGGAATTTTTTAAAATTTTACATCAGAGTATTTTCCAAAACACAAGTTTGACTTGGTATATGCGTAAATTAACCAGATCTTACTATTATTTGTATGCCAAAGAACCCTCGCAAAACATTAAGAGAAGTAACGCTCTAGAAGAGCCTCAACCAACTAGTCTTCTTTGCTATTCTCTTTCCACGACTAGAGTGAGTGTGGGCTCACAAGTATAGCTCTTCACCAAGGTGACTCTCCTTCCAACCAATCAAGAGAACCCAAAGCTAGTGTTTGTGATTTGTGAACAAAAGCTCCTAGGGAGTTTTTCAGATTCTCACTAGCAGAGTATCACTCTTAATCTCTCAATTGATTTGAGTAACTCTTAAGACTTACTCCGTTTTTATAGAGGATGGGCCTAGGGTCAGTCATTATCAGATTAGGTCTCAAAAACTCGAAATAGAATCAAGTTTGGATCAATATCTAATAAGATCCACGTGGAAACGTGAAATCTTATCCTTTGCTCATCAACAGGCCAAACACCCTGATCGATAGGCTGAATAGTCCCCATCGGCAGGCTGAACACGTGGATCGGCAGGCTAAACTACTGAAAAAAAATCTCCACGAATCTTTTATTTTCCACACGAGAATCTATAGGATAAAGTCTCAGTTTTAATTCAAATAACCTAATAGAGAAGTTATCTGATCAAAACAACTTTATCTAGATTATCTCTAAGAAAATAAATCAATTCCCAATAATTCTACAAGTTTATCTTGATCTAATTTATCCAAAATTAAATCAACCGATAAACAACTAAGAATTATCCGATCCCAATAATTCAACAAGTTTGTCTTAAATTAATTTTATCACAAAATTAATTAACCGATAAACAGACATGAATTATTTGATTCTTTCAAATTTCAACCAATCTGATAAATGCAACATAAGTCACCAATTATTGAAAAAACAAGCCATTTCGTTATAGGATATTGTGAGCTAGCCAAGGGGACCAAATCGACCTATATAGTTCAAGCTCCCAAAAAATATGAAACCCAATATCCTAGATATACATTTCATAATTATCAACTCCAACGCTACTCCACTAAAAGCTTGGAGCTGCACTCTCGAACTACATAGAATTACAAAGCTCGTATAGCTAAGTCTCCATGACATATCATAGTGTATCATATCCCCATATGATAATCCATAATCGGCTTAAGGATATGTTCTGTCTCACCTTCCCGATTATTTTTACCTTACATTTCATTATCTCACCACCAGAAAACTTACTATCCAAAGACAGTATACCATTAGATTACACCTATGTATCTAAATGGTTGAACGCTCCATTTTTCAATTACAGGATAATGCATATAAGAGAATATAATTACTCCTAAAGAGGAGCTATGGATTCCATATCTATGAATAATAAGTCTACGCTATCAAGAGCCATGCCTCCAACGTACCGGCATGCATACCACTGTTGGAAAAAACAGTCAGAGGTGCGCAGCGAAAATTTTAAAAAAATTTTAACATCAGAGTATTTTTCCAAAACACAAGTTTGACATGCTATATGTATAAATTAAACAGATCTTACTAACCTTTATATGTCGAAGAACCTCCGCGACCCGTGAAGAGAAGTAACGCTCTAGAAGAGCCTCAACCAACTGGTCTTCTTTGCTATTCTCTATCCACGATTAGAGTAAGTGTGGGCTCACATATACAGCTCTTCCACTGGTGACTCTCCTTCCAACCAATCAAGAAAACCCAAAGCTAGTGTTCGTGATTTGTGAACAAAAGCTCTCAGGGAGTTATCAAATGCTCACCAGAAGTGTATCACTCTTAATCTCTTAATTGATTTGAGTAACTCATGAGACTTACTCCCTTTATATAGCGATTGGTCCTAGGGTCATCCCTATCAGATTAGGTCTCAAAAACTCAAAACAGAATCAAGTTTGGATCAATATCTGATAAGATCCGCGTGAAAATGCGTAATCTTATCTATCATTGATCGGTAGGCCGAACACGTAGATCGACAGGCTAAACTGCCGCGTAAATATCTCCGTAAATCTTTTATTTTTCACCCGAGATTCTATAGGATAAAGTCTTAGTTTTGATTCAAATAACCCAATAGAGAAGTTAGCTGATCAAAACAAACTTTATCAAGATAATCTCTAAGAAAATAAATCAATTCATAATAATTCTATAAGTTTATCTTGATTTAATTTATCCAATTAAATCAACCGATAAACAGACAAGAATTATTCGATCCCCATAATTCAACAAGTTTATCTTAAATTAGTTTTATTATAAAATTAATTTAACCAATAAACAGACATGAATTATTTGATTCTTTTAAATTTTAAACCAATTCGATAAATCCGACATAAGTCACCAATTATTTGAAAAAGCACGCTGTATCGTTACAGGATTTTGTGAGCTAGCAAAGGGGACCAAAATAGACCTATAAAGTATAAGCTCTCGATAATTATGAAACCCAATATTCCAGATATACATTTCACAATTATCAACTCCAACGCTACTCCACTAAAAGCTTGGAGCTACACTCTTGAACTTTATAGAATTACGAAGCCCATATAGCTAAGTCTCCATAACATATCAAAGTGTATCGTATCCCCATATGATAATCCATAATCAGCTTAAGGACAAGTTCTGTCTTACCTTCTTGACTATTTTTATCTTACGTTCCATTATCTCACCATTAGAAAACTTACCATCCAAAGATAGTATACCATTCAGTTACACCAATGTATCCAAATGGTTGAGCGCTCTAGTTTTCCAATTACAGGATAACGCATATAAAAGGATATCATTACTCCTAAAGAGGAGCTATGGATTCCATATCTATGAATAACAAGTCTACGCTATCAAGAGTCATGCCTCCAACGTACCGGCATGCATGCCACTATTGAGATGTGGGAGTCACCCTTTGGTACATCAAAAGACACAAGTCGAGACAATGGACGCACTATCCATCTCAGGATTAAGATACAATACAAATGATTGTCTAAAGTGAATCGATTTGCCAAAATAGAATTATTAATCCAATTCAATTCACTTTGTGCCCCGATCCAACACATCGTCACCTATGACAACGTGCCAATGTTTCTATTCACAAAGTCCAACTCTGATGGTCAAGACAAACCATCTCCCAATAGCGATATAGACAACATAACAATCTTTGCATGAATAAAGCGCCCAACTTTATTCCCTCGATTGCGGATCATATGTTTTAGACCATCACCTTAAGAATCATGTCTTCCGCATAATCAGTCCATCATATGCCCAATTCTTAAAGGTTTAGACCGATAGTCTTAGACTACTGTTTGCTTAACATATATTCAACAAATATGAACGTAAAGAGTACATGATTTGGTATATGTAAGTAAATAAATTCTTTATTGATAAAAAATGTGTCCAAAAACGTATTACATTTTTATTCCTTAGGGCATATATATCCAACAATCTCCCACTTGCACTAAGTGTGTAAATACAACAAATCTCGCATCCCCATAGCTTCCACATGTTTCTCGAAGACTCTCCTTGTAAATGTCTTCGTAAATGGATCAGCTAAATTGGCCTCTGACGCGATCTTGCACACTGTGACATACCCGCCCTCAACGAAGTCCTTTATCATATGATACTTTTGATCAATATGTTTACTCTTCTTGTGAAATCTCAGTTCCTTAGCATTAGCTACCGCCACACTGTTATCACCGTACAGTGATACCACCTTATCCATGCCTGGAACAACCTCAAGATCCCTAAGGAACTTGCGGAGCCACACTGCTTCTTTCGAAGCATCACTAGCTGCCACATACTCGGCCTCCATCGTTGAATCCGAAGTGCAATCTTGCTTCGTACTTCTCCAACTGATGGCACCGCCACCTAGAGTAAACACAAACCCCGAAGTCGATTTTCTAGAATCTAGACAGGATTGAAAATCTGAATCAATATATCCTAGAGGAATTAGGTCCTCACCCGAATATACTAGCATATACCCTCGAGTCCTTTGCAGGTACTTGAAAATATGCTTTACCGCAACCCAGTGGTTTGGTCCTAGATCCGCCTGAAATCGACTTACAATCTCGACCGCATAGCTAATATCCGGTCGTGTGCAAAGCATCGCATACATGAGACTACCCACTGCTGAAGCATAAGGCACCTTCTTCATGTATTCTCTTTCTTCATAAGACTTTGGAGAGTCTTTCTTAGAAAGAGTAATTCTAGACCTAGATGGTTGCCCACCTTTCTTGGAATCCTGCATGGCAAACCTCTTGAGAATTTTATCTATGTAGCCAGCTTGCGACGAAGCTATCATTTTGTTCTTCCTATCTCCAAAGATCTGGATACCGAGAACAAAATTAGCCTCACCCAAGTCCTTCATGTCAAACTGCTTGGTCAACCATAATTTGACTGATGACAAAGCCCCAATATCATTGCCAATTAGCAAAATGTCATCTACATAGAGTAGTAGAAAAATCACCTTCTCATCCTTTATGTGTTTATAAACACATGGTTCATCCACATTTTGTGAGAACTCATAAGTCTTGATCACCAGATCAAATCTTATGTTCCAAGAACGAGAAGCCTACTTAAGTCCATAAATTGACTTTAGCAGCTTACAAACTTTACCCTCTTGACCCGTGACCTTAAACCCATCTGGCTGTTCCATATCAATGGACTCATCAAGATAGCCATTTAGAAAAGCTGTCTTGACATCCATCTGCCAAATCTCATAATCGAGAGCAGCAACTATGGATAAGAGAATCCAGATGGACTTAAGCATGGCTACAGGCAAAAAGGTTTCCTCATAATCGATTCCTTCCTTTGCGTATAACCCTTAGCTACCAGTCTAGCCTTAAAGGTTTTGACCTTTCCATCCACTCCTCTTTTCCTCTTGTAGATCCACTTACACCCTATGGGTTTTACCCCTTCGGGAAGATCCACAAGGTCCCAGACCTGATTAGTCTCCATAGACTTCATCTCTATGTTCATGGCCTCTGTCTAGAGTTTTGAATCAACATCCTCCATAGCTTCTGCTTAAGTATAAGGATCCCTGTCATGTTCATCCGGTTCAGCCAAGAAGACCTCCCCATTGAACATATACCTCTCAGGTTGACGCCCGATCCTCCCACTATGCCGAAGCCCCTGAGATTGTTGTTCAAGTTTGTTTGGTTTTTCTACACTGATCGGAACGGTTTCATTCGAAACCTACGAAGTGATTTGATCACTCCTTAACTCGAGTGTTTGGCAATGATTAAGTCCATCCACATTCTCTCATCCATTACTACCGTTGTCGATTATAAGATTTGGCAAATGGATCTCAAGACAGCTTTCTTGAATGGCTATCATGATGAGACCACATATATGGTACAACCAGACAGATTCAAAGCTAAGGGTCAAGAGAATAAATTTGGTAAGTTGCTAAAGTCTATTTATGGATTTAAGCATGCTTTTCATTCTTGAAACATAAGATTTGACCAGGTGGTCAAGACTTATGGGTTCGAACAAAATGTGAAAGAACCATGTGTTTACAAATATATTAAGGAAGGGAAAGTGGTTTTTCTGCTACTCTATATAGGTGACATTCTGCTAATTAGCGATGATGTAGGGGCAATGTCATTGGTCAAAATTTAGTTCAACAAGTAGTTTGACATGGAGGATTTAGGTAAGGCTAATTATGTTCGGGGAATCCAAATTTTTCAAGATAGGAAGAACAAAATGATAGCCTTATCCTAAGCTTCAAACATAGACAAGATTTTTGAGAAGTTTATAGTGTATAATTTCAAGAAAGGTGGGTAACCATCTAACTTTGTAATTAAGGTGGGTAACCATCTAACTCTATAATTACTCTTTCCAAAAGAGACGATCCAAAAACCGATGAGGAAAGAGAATACATGAAGAAGTTGCCTTATGCTTCAATAGTTAGTAGCCTCATGTATGCTATGCTTTGCACACAACTTGACATATGCTATATGGTCAGAATAGTAAGTCAATTTTAGTCGGATCCAAGACTAATGGTGAAGTTTACTTGACTGAACTAGTTAAACAGGATAGAGATGCTTATACTTAGAAAAAAACTATGAAGGATGTTGATTCAAAGCTATAAACAAAAGCCATAAATGCTAAGATGAAATCATAGACTATTCATGTTTGAGAACTTATGGACCTTCCAGAAGTGGCAGACTCCATTGGGTATAAATGGGTCTACAAAATAAAGGAGGAGTAAATAGAAAAGTCGAAACCTACAAGGCTAGACTAGTAACAAAAGGATACGCACAAAAGGAAGGAATCAACTAAGACAAAACCTTTTCGTCTATAGCCATGCTTAAGTCCATATGTGTTCTCTTGTCCATTCCTACCGCTCTCGATTAAGAGATTTGTCAAATAGATATCAAGATGACTTTCTTGAATGGCTATCATGATGAGACCATATATATGGTACAACCAAACAAGTTCACTACTATGGATGAAGAGAATAAAATCTCCAAGTTGCTAAAGTCTATATATGGACTTAAGCAAGCTTCTGGTTCTTGAAACATAAGATTTGACTAAGTGGTCAAGACTTATGGGTTCAAATATAATGTGGACAAACCATGTGTTTATAAACACATTAAGGATGGGAAACTAGTTTTTCTACTGCTTTATATAGATGACATTTTGTTAATTAAGAATGGAGTAGGGGCATCGTCATTAGACAGAATTTGGTTAGCCAAGCAGTTTGACATGAAGGACTTAGGTGAGGCTAATTATGTTTTGAGAATCCAAATCTTTCGAGATAGGAAAAATAAACAATAGCCTTATCCCAAGTTTCATACATAAAATAGATTCTCGAGAAGTTTGTAACGTATAATTCCATGAAAGGTAGGCAACCATCTAGGTCTGAAATTACTCTTTCCAAAAGAGATGATCCAAAGAAGGATGAGGAAAGAGAATACATGATGAAGTTGCCTTATACTTTGGTAGTACGTAGTTTCATGTATGCTATGCTTTGCACACAATGTGATAATGCTATATGGTCAGAATAGTTAGTTGATTTCATTCGGATCTATGATAGAACCATTGGGTTGCAGTGAAGCATATTTTCAAGTACATAAGAAGGACTAGAGGTTATATGCTAGTATATTCCAGTGAGGATTTAACACCTATTAGATACATTGATTTAGATTTCTAAACCTATCTGGATATGAGAAGATCAACTTTTGGATTTGTGTTTACTTTAGGAGAAGGCGCTATTGTTTGGAAGAGTGTCAATCTAGCTTGAACTGCTAATTCAACAATAAATGCTGAGTATGTGGCTACTAGTGACGCTTCGAAAGAAGTAGTGTAGCTTTACAAGTTCTTTGAGGATCTTGAGGTAATTCCTTATATGGATAAGCAAATTATTTTGTATTGTGATAATAGAGTAGCAATATCTAATACCAAGGAATCAAGATACCATAAGATGAGTAAGCATGTAGACCTAAAGTATCATGTGATAAGGGACTTCATTGAGGATGGATATGTTAATATGTGCTAGATTGCATTTGAGGACAATATAGTTAATCCTTTCACAAAGATGCTACCAACAAGCACCTTCAAGAAGCATGTAGAGGCTATAGGGTTGTGTAACATGCCACATTTACTGACTTAGGGCAAGTGGGATATTGTTAGCCTAGGTGCCTTGAGGATTAAATGATGCAATAGTTTTTAGAGACACTTAATCAATAAATAGTTTAATATTTATTTTCATATATCAAATGTTGTGCTCTTTATGTTGTATGTATGATAAGCAAACAAAAGTTTGAGATTTACAGAGTAAACCATTAAGATTGTGTATCTGATAGATAGATTATGCAGAAGATATGAATCTTAAAAGAGATAATCTAAATGATAAGGTCTAGAATTGAAAGAATATAGTTGGGTGTTTTATTTATATTAAGATTTTCATGTTGTCTATATCCCTCACAAGAGATGACTTGTCTTGGTCATCAGAGTTGGACTTTGTGAGAAGAAATATTGGTATATCATAGGTGCTGATATATTGGATCGGGACAAAACATATTGATTTGATTAGTAATTCTGTTTGTTTAAATCGATTCCCTTTAGGCAATTATATGTGTTACATTGTAATCCATAAATGAGTCAATGAGTCTGTATTTTTTATTTGTGTCTTTCGATATATCAAAGGGTATCTTAAATTACGTATACAAGTATGTTAGAGACATGACTCTTGATTGACATAAACTCATTATTCATAAATATGAAATCCATAGCTCATTTGTAGAGTTAATGATATTCTCTAATTGGCATTATCCTATAATTAGAAACTAGACCTCTTAACCATTTGGATACCTATGTGTAACCGAATAGTATACTAGTTGTTATTAGTTATGAATAGTAAGTATTCTAATGGTGAGAAAATAAAAAATGAGATAAAAATAATTAGGAAGGTAAAATGGAATTCATCCTTAAGTTGATTATAAATATCCTATAGGGATGTTACACATTATGATATATCATCAACAATAAACTTATTGGAGTTTTGTAATTTTATACGTAGTTCAAGAGTGTAGCTCAAAGTTTTTAGTAGAATAGCTTTAGAGTTGATAATTATAAAATATATGTTTTATGGATATGTTATTTTATAATTATAGGATCTTGATCTATATATCTCCATTAAGTCTCCTTTGCTAGGTTATAATATTTTCTGTAACTATATGACATGTTTTTCTTATAAATTGGTAACTTATGTTATTTATTAGATTGGCTAATATTAGATGGATTGGATTTAATAATTCATATTGTTTTATTGGTTGAATTAGTTTTGTGAATTATATCAAGATAAACATGTTTAATTATTTAAAATATATTTTATTTGTATAGGATTATCTATATATGACTGTTTTAATTAGATAACTTCTCTATTGGGCTTTTTGAATTGAAACAAAGTCTCTATAAAATATACATTGGTCAAATAAGATAATATTTATCCAATCAGTTCAAATGGGGGAAATCATAAAAGTTCGAGAAGCTAGAAAACGCATCTGTCAACTTAGCCACAACGTTGTAGTTGACCACCATACATAGGCACGATCGACCATGCCTATTTTTTCAACAAAACCTATGAACGTGTTTTTAGATTAGATTTTGATTTTGATTTGAATTTTGAGGCCAAATCTGATAAGGACTAACCCCAATCCGACCTCTATATAAAGGTAGCAATTTTCTATTGCTTCTTAGAACACTTGAGAAATTTAGAGATAGTATTTTATTGGGAAAGCTCTGAAACACACTTAGAGATCGTTTAATATCTCAAACCTTAGCTCCTAGTTTTCTTAAGTGGTTGAAAGGAGAGATCACATAAGGAAAAAATGAACAATATGCAACCACCTACATTCCAATCACGGAAAGAGAATATAAAGAAGACTAGTTGATTGAGGAACTTTTGGTAGATTTCTCTTGTTGTAGTTGCTATAGTTTTTCAATCTACTAAGAGATACGAAAGATATTTTATTAATTTATATGCATAGCATGTTTAACTTTTTTAGAAAAATGTTTTGACAAAATTTTCAAAATCTACTACGTACTTGTTTTGTAACATAAGGATCAATCGCCCATCCGTAATGTAAAGTGCTCATGTAGCAAACTTTTCATTTCCTTCAACCCTGTAGAGAAATACAAACATGATTAGTTGCTCCAAAGTTTATGACCTAAGTGTCACTTGATTCTTCAACTAAATAAGCCTCAACAACCAAAAGTTCACATTTACCTCCTTTAGCTTGGAAGTCCTTGTAATTCTTCTTGATATGCCCGACCTTCTCGCAGAAGAAACATTTTAGCTTCGTCAAGTTTCATCTTTTTTTTCGTCTTATCCTTGCCTTTTGCCAAAATAGAAGACTCTCGTTCTTCGCCTTTTGCTTATTTCTTTTCTCAGAGTTGGAGTTGTAACTAGCTGTAACCGTTCGGAGCTTCCCTAATCAAGTTTTGAAACTTTTGCAACTGCTTCATCAACTTAGTCAAAGTTACATCCTATCTAGTTCTCAAGTTATACGAAGCTTTAAAAGGGATGAACTCTTTAGAAAGAGTCGCAAAAACTATAGTCATCTGTGACTTAGCATTAATGCCAAATCCATTAGTTTAAGCCTCAACAATTTAACCTATGAGAAACAACGATGGTTACTATCACGTGAATGCCACAGAAGTAATAAATATCATCTGAATGCTATGAAAGTGGGGGCCGAGATCTTATTTTCATTCACCATCACATGAATGCTTACCACAAAGGTGGGCTAGTAAATAAAATACAATATCAAGGATAATAATACAAAATACTGAAATCATCGTCTCTAAGATAAATTAAAAATATACAATTAACAGAGACGAAATAACATCAACATCGGGACAAGTCGTACAGTATACGCATCATACCATGGTTCTAAAAAAATACCATTTTAATCCAAAGAGGTAGGTTTCGATCTTGGGTTCATCATTCCTCTCTAAACCTACAAGGGGGATTTTGAAAAACAAGAAAACGTGAGCAGAAGGCTCAGTAGGATAATTAGTTAAAAACAAGTTATTTAAAATATCATTCACAAATCATATTTACTACAAGAAGTCTCAAAAATTATTTATAAAGATTGATAAATACTTACTTAAATAAATCTTGATAAAACATCATCGTATAGGTCTTGGAAATCCGAAAGAAATATCAAAAATACAATTCTTCAAAATCAAAGATAGAAATCATTCTTAAAATGAAACATTTAAGAAATAAACTTTGGCCAAGACAATTTAAAAAGGGCTACCAAAAGAAGGGGTGAAAATATCCTACCTTATTTGAAATTCCAATAACCTAAGCTCCAAATAGAATCCAACATGCGCTCTATATACATTCAAAACCTTAAAAACTATATTTAAAATCAGAAATCACATTTAACAATTATCATTATGTCAGTTTAATTATTGGTGTGCCTTTTTGACTCAAACTAATCATAACTCAAAATCATAATCCTTTTTGAAACATTTTAAAATCATTAAATATTGAAAACTGAAGTAAAAACATAATTTTCCAAGTCCATAGTCGGCATGCCGAACATCTTTGTTTAGCCTGCCGAACTGCATAGTTTGGCCTGTCGGTCTTATAGCACCGGCCTGTCAAACATTTCCAAGTTCGGCCTACCGATCAAATGAATCTGGTCTGCCAAACTCTTGAATCTGGCATGCCAAAGATCAAGTTTGGCCCGTTGAACTAGCAAAATCTAGGGACCTGAGACTTCGAGTTTCGATGTCCCTGAACTCAACATCAAATTTTAAAACATGTTTTTCAATTCTCAGATCATGAAAATCACATAAAAAGCATAGAAAATCATAGTAGAACAAGTTTAAAACATTTTCCCCAAATTTAAACATAATTTCACCTTTAATTTAAAAATCAAAGAAAAATGTAAAAACTTGATTAAACCAAGTTTTGTTCAAATAAAGCTTAAATCCATGATAAAAACAAGTCCTATAAGCTTAGATTTAACATTATCTAAGCTCACCAAGCTTCGGACTGCAAAATGCATAAAAATTCAAACAGAAAATCAAAATTTTCGAGAGAAAAAGGGCTAACTTCAAATCAACTATTTTGAAGAGGATTTTTGACTTTTATCTTGTTTCTTGGCTTCAAATAAACGAGAATAAAGCTCGGGATTCAAAAATTTTTGCAAAGAAGAGGGAGAGAGAGATTTGCACAAAGAGAGAGACAAGAGGGAGCCAAGAGAAACGGCAAAGAAAAGAAAAGGAAAGGAAAAAGAGAGAAAAATGAGAGAAAAAGAGAGAGGGAAAAATAAAAGGTCAAGGGCATTTTTGAAATTATGGGGAAAATGTGGTATAAAAATATCATTTGGAATTTTAAAAAGTAAAAATCAAATTTTAAATATGACAAATACAACAAAATTTTAAATAACTAAAAATTAATATAAAAAATTACACTGGCACACTTAATAATTAAACTTAACCTAAGTAACCTTACTTTAAAATTTAGGGGTGTTACAATCCACCCTCCTTAAAAGAATTTCATCCCTGACATTTTAAAAACATCAAAAGTTTAAAATCATAAATAACACTGTGTACTCAAACACAACTGTAACGACATAAGACTTGAAAAATTAAAATAAAATAGTAAAAATCTCACAGGTTCAATTCCCGAAAGATCTGAAGCCTACGCTCTGATACCATTCTATGACGTCCCAAAATAGGGATCAGGGAATTTTAGGTAAATGAGATGAAATAACAAAGTAAGTAAAGAAAAAGTAATAAATATACGTGGAAAATAAATAAATATCATCAGCGGTCACCGTCACATGAATGCCACGATAATGGGGGCCGAGATCTTGTTCTCATTCATCATCACGTGGATGCTTACGACAAAGGTGGGCTAGTAAATAAAATACAATATCAAGGATAATAATACAAAATACTAAAAATCTCTACGATAAATTAAAAATATACAATTGACAGAGACAAAATTGACATCAGCATTGGGACAAGTCGTACAGTATACGCATCATACCATAGTTCTAAAGAAAATACCATTGCAGTCCAAAGAGCCAGGTTTCGATCCTGGGTCCATCCTTCCTCTTCAAACCTAGAGGGAGATTTTCAAAAACAGGAACACGTGAGCAGAAGGCTCAGTAGGATAATTAGTTAAAAACAAGTTATTTAAAATATCATTCACAGATCATATTTACTACAAGAAGTTTCAAAAATTATTTATAAAGATTGATAAATACTTGAATAAATCTTGATAAAACATTACTATACGAGTTTTGGAAATCTGAAAGAAATATCAAAAATATAATTCTTCAAAAAGGAAACATTTAAGAAATAAATTTTGGCCAAGACAATTTAAAAAGGGCTACCAAAAGAAGGGGTGAAAATATCCTACCTCAGTTCACATTCCAATAACGTAAGCTCCAAATAGAATCCAACGTACACTCTATATACATCCAAAACCTTAAAAACTGTATTTAAAATCAAAAATTACATTTAACAAATATCATTATGTCAATTTAATTATCAGTATGCCTTTTTGACTCAAAATAATCATAATCCTTTTTGAAACATTTCAAAATCATTAAACATTGAAAACTGAAGTAAAAACACAATTTTTCAAGTCCATAGTCAGCCTACCGAACTTTTCCTGGTCTGGCTTACCGATCAAATGAATCTGGCCTACCAAACTCTTGAATCTGGCATGCCAAAGATCAAGTTTGGCCTATCGAACTGGCAAAATCTATGGACCTAAGACTTCAATTTTAGTATCCCCGAACTCAAAATAAAATTTTAAAACCTATTTTTCAATTCCCAGATCATGAAAATCACATAGAAAGCATAGAAAATCATAGTAGAACAAGTTTAAACCATTTTCTTCAAATTTAGACTCAATTTCACATTTGATTTGAAAATCAAAGAAAAATATAAAAACTTGATTAAACCAATTTTTGTTCAAATAAAGCTTAAATCCATGATGAAACGAGTCCTATAAGCTTATATTTAATATTATCTAAGCTCACCAAACTTCAGATTGCAAAATGCATAAAAATTCAAATCGAAAGTCAAAATTTTGGAGAGAAAAAGGGCTAACCTCAAATCAACCATTTTGAAGAGGATTTTTGGCTTCAATCTTGTTTCTTGGCTTCAAATCAACCAGAATAAAGCTCGGGATTTGAAAATTTTTGCAAAGAAGAGGGAGAGAGAGATTTGCACAAAGAAAGAGATAAGAGGGAGCTGAGAGAAATGAGAAAGAAAAAGAAAGGAAAGGGAGAGAAAAATGAGAGAAAAAGAGAGAGGAAAAAATAATAGGTCAAGGGTATTTTTGAAATTATGGGAAAAATGTGGTATAAAAATATCATTTGGTATTTTAAAAACTAAAAATCAAATTTTAAATATGACAAATACAACAAAATTTTGTATAACTAAAAATTAACATAAAAAATTACACTAGCGCACTTAATAATTAAATTTAACATAACTAATCTTACTTTAAAATTCAGGAGTGTTACAATTATTCATGCTAGTCACGATATAGCAACAAGCTTGATCATCAGCATCCTTCCAATGATCATACACTTGGATTTTTTCATTAGTGGATTTGCCCGTAGGTGCGAGAGGACACAATGTAGTTAGAACACATTTCAGTTTCTCAAAGGATAGGATAATTTTTAGGTTCTGTTTCTAATTATTGTAATTCTTGCGAGCTAAACTGCTTTTTTCAAGTATTAAAGGTAAAGCATTTTTAGAAATTTTTGATCTATAATAAAGATTCAAATACTAAATGTAACAAAGCATGTAATAACAATTAAGTAAGATAAAATACACAAGTAAGCATACATGTGTTTATGTGTCAAAACCTTGAAAAAATCACTACCTTAAAATGATAATTTCTAACTCAGAATTCAACAAGACACCTAGGGGAGACTTTACAAACTCAATTAGAAACATGGATCCCATCGGATTAGTATATACCATCTAAGGCCTATCTTAGTCTAGCATATACTAATAATCACTTTCTTTGGCCGTTAACTTTAATAACAAAGCTCCTAGGGAATGTGAATAATGAAATTAATCATGAGTGTTTAACCATCATTTCAACTATTTTATCTATGGTTTATAATCATAACCTAGGGATGAACAATAATAAAACATGCTAAAACAAATTATCTTCTTGGAGATCCAACCCAATACATAATGTATTCCTTTCTAGGGTGTCAGAACCACCATGTATTGCCTATAGACTAACAATGAAGGCCTTAGGTCCTCTCATGAGAAGCTTCTACCACTTAATGTTTTAGAAAACAATGTTTTATGTCAACATGTATGAACAATTTTTTGATGAATGGCACTCCCCATTTTACATTAAATGTTATCAACATACTTGGCAAAACATATTGTAAATCAAACAAGCAATGCATGAAGCAAACCTATAAGCAATATAATAAATAATCATAATATTATGTTCCACCCTAGAGAAAAAAAATAAAGATTGCAAAATTTAATCAAAACATTTTATCAACGCTTCATCCAGTATCTTCTTGTAGTATCCTTCTTCACGTAATGTGTTAGACATGGTACTCTAAGGATTAAATAATGTAATAAGTTTCTACAGACATTTAATTAATAAAGAGTTTATTTATTATTTATATACCAAATATTGTCCTCTTTATGTTCATCTATTGAATGTAAGATAAGCAAACAAAAGTGTGAGACTGTCAATTTAAACTTTTAAGATCGTGTATATGATAGATAGATTATGTGGAAGACATAAACCTTAGAGGTGATAGTCTAAATCATAAGGTCCACAATCAATGGAATAAAGTTGGGTGCTTTATTCATGGTAAGATTGTCATGTTGTCTGCATCTCTAATAGGAGATGACATATCTTGATCATTAGAGTGGGACTCTGTAAGTACAAACATTAGTATATTGCCATAGGTGAAGATATATTGGATCGAGACAAAAGTTGAATTGATTTAATTAACAATTCCATTTATTTAAATCAAGTCAATTTATGCAATCATATATGTTAAATCTTGATCCTAAAATGATCAATGGGCCTGTATTCTTGGCTTGTGTCTTTTGATGTACCAAAGGTTGACATTCTGATTTAATGATGGTACGTATACCTGTATGTTGTAGACATGACTCTTGATTGAAGTAGACCTGTTGTTTATGTTGGAAACAAAGTGCGCAGCGGAATTTTAAAAATTTTTCATCAGAGTATTTTGCAAAACACAAGTTTGACATGTTATATGTATAAATTAAACAGATCTTACTAACCTCAGTGTGCTGAAGAACCTCCGCGACCTGTATAGAGAAGTAACGTTCCAGAAGAGCCTCAACCAACTGGTCTTCTTTGCTATTCTCTATCCACAACCGGAGTGAGTGTGGGCTCACACGTACAGCTCTTCCACCGGTGACTCTCCTTCCAACCAATAGAGAGAACCCAAAGCTAGTGTTCGTGATTTGTGAACAAAAGCTCTCAGGGAGTTTTTAGATGCTCACTAGAAGAGTATCACTCTTAATCTCTCAAATTGATCTGAGTAAATCATTAGACTCACTCCCTTTTTATACCTATTGGTCCTTGGGGTCAGTCCATATCAGATTAGGTCTCAAAAATCGAAATAGAATCAAGTTCGGATCAATATCTGATAAGATACGCGTGAAAAACGCGTAATCTTAGCTGTCGCGGTCGGCATGCCGAACTGTGAGATAGGCAGGCCGAACTGGCCAGTTCGGCAGGCCGAACACGTCATCCGGCATGCCGAACTGCCGAGAAAAAATCTCCGCGAATCTTTTATTTTCCACCCGAGATTCTAAAGGATAAAGTCTCAGTTTTGATTCAAATAGCCCAATAGAAAAGATATCTGATCAAAACAAACTTTATCAAGATAATCTCTAAGAAAATAAATCAATTCACAACAATTCTACAAGTTTATCTTGTTCTAATTGTCCAAAATTAAAACAACCGATAAACAGACAAGAATTATCCGAACGCCATAATTCAACAAGTTCATCTTGAACTAATTTCTTACATAATTAATTCAACCGATAAACAGACATGAATTATTTGATTCTTATAAATTTTAAACCAATCTGATAAATCCGACATAAGTCACCAATTATTGGAAAAGCACGCCGTGTCGTTACAGGATTTTGTGAGCTAGCAAAGGGGACCAAAATGGACCTATAAAGTTCAAGCTCATGATAATTATGAAACCCAATATCCCAGATATACATTTCACAATTATCAACTCCAACGCTACTCCACTAAAAGCTTGGAGCTGCACTCTCGAACTTTATAGAATTACGAAGCTCGTGTAGCTAAGTCTCCATGACATATCATAGTGTATCACATCCCCATATGATCATCCATAATCGGCTTAAGGACAAGTTCTGTCTTACCTTCCCGATTATTTTTATCTTACGTTCCATTGTCTCACCATTAGAAAACTTACCATCTAAAGATAGTATACCATTCGGTTACACCTATGTATCCAAATGGTTGAGCGCTCCAGTTTTCCAATTACAGGACAACGCATATAAGAGGATATCATTATTCCTAAAGAGGAGCTATGGATTCCATATCTATGAATAACAAGTCTACGCTACCAAGAGTCATGCCTCCAACGTACCGGCATGCATGCCACTATAGAGATGTGGGAGTCACCCATTGGTACATCAAAAGACACAAGTCGAGACAACGGGCCCATTATTCATCTCAGGATTAAGATACAATACAAATGATTGTCTAAAGTGAATCGATTTGACAAGACAGAATTATTAATCCAAATCAATTCACTTTATGTCCCGATCCAACACATCGTCACCTATGACAATGCGCCAATGTTTCTATTCACGGAGTCCAACTCCGATGGCCAAGACAAACCATCTCCCAAAAGGGATATAGACAACATAACAATCTTTACATGAATAAAGCGCCCAACTTTATTCCCTCGATTGCGGATCATATATTTTAGACCATCACCTTAAGAGTCGTGTCTACCGCATAATCATCCCATCATATGCCCAACTCTTAAGGTTTAGACTGACAGTCTCAGACTACTGTTTGCTTATCATACATTCAACAAATATGAACGTAAAGAGGACAATATTTGGTATATATAAATGAATAAATTCTTTATTGATAAAAATGTCTCCAAAAACGTATTACATTTTTACTCCTTAGAGCATACATGTCTAACAATCTCCCACTTGCACTAAGTGAGTAAATACTGCAAATTTCGCATCCCCATGCTTCCACATGCCTTTCGAAGACTCTCCCAGAAAGTGTCTTCGTAAATGGATCAGCTAAATTGTCCTCTGACGCGATCTTGCACACCGTGACATGCCCGCTCTCAACGAAGTCCTTTATCACATGATACTTCCGATCAATATGCTTACTCTTCTTGTGAAATCTTGGTTCCTTAGCATTAGCTACCGCCGCACTGTTATCACAGTACAGTGATACCGCTTTATCCACACCAGGAACTACCTCAAGATCCCCAAGGAACTTGCAGAGCCACACTGCTTCTTTCGAAGCATCACTAGCCGCCACATACTCGGCCTCCATCGTTGAATCCGAAGTGCAATCTTGCTTCGCACTTCTCCAACTGATGGCACCGCCACCTAGAGTAAACACAAACCCTGAAGTCGATTTCCTAGAATCCAGGCAGGATTGAAAATCCGAATCAGTGTATCCTAGAGGAGTTAAATCCTCACCCGAATACACAAGCATATACTCACGAGTCCTTCTCAGGTACTTGAAAATATGCTTTACCGCAACCCAATGGTTTGGTCCTGGATCCGCCTGAAATCGACTCACAATCCCGACCGCATAGCTAATATCCGGTCGAGTGCAAAGCATGGCATACATGAGACTACCCACTGCCGAAGCATAAGGTACCTTCTTCATGTATTCTCTTTCTTCATTAGACTTTGGAGAGTCTTTCTTAGAAAGAGTAATTCCAGACCTAGATGGTTGCCCACCTTTCTTGGAATCCTGCATTGCAAACCTCCTGAGAATTTTATCTATGTACCCGGCCTGTGACAAAGCTATCATTTTGTTCTTCCTATCCCGAAAGATCTGGATACCGAGAACAAAATTAGCCTCACCCAAGTCCTTCATGTGAAACTGCTTGGTCAACCATAATTTGACCGATGACAATGCCCCAACGTCATTGCCAATTAGCAGAATGTCATCTACATAGAGTAGTAGAAAAACCACCTTCCCATTCTTAATGTGTTTGTAAACACATGGTTCATCCACATTTTGTGAGAACCCATAAGTCTTGATCACTTGATCAAATCTTATGTTCCAAGAACGAGAAGCCTGCTTAAGTCCATAAATAGACTTTAGCAACTTACAAACCTTACCCTCTTGACCCGTGACCTTGAACCCGTCTGGTTGTTCCATATAAATGGACTCATCAAGATAGCCATTCAGAAAAGCCGTCTTGACATCCATCTGCCAAATCTCGTAGTCGAGAGCGGCAGCTATGGACAAGAGAATCCGGATGGACTTTAGCATGGCTACAGGCGAAAAGGTTTCCTCATAATCGATTCCTTCCTTTTGCGTATAACCCTTAGCTACCAGTCTAGCCTTAAAGGTTTCGACCTTTCCATCCACTCCTCTTTTCCTCTTGTAGATCCACTTACACCCTATGGGTTTTACCCCTTCGGGAAGATCCACAAGTTCCCAGACCCGATTAGTCTCCATAGACTTCATCTCAATGTTCATGGCCTGTGTCCAGAGTCTTGAATCAACATCCTCCATAGCTTCTGCGTAAGTATAAGGATCCCTGTCATGTTCATCCGGTTCAGCCAAAAAGACCTCCCCATTGAACATATACCTCTCAGGTTGACGCCCGATCCTCCCACTACGCCGAAGCCCCTGAGGTTGTTGTTCAGGTTTGTTTGGTTTTTCTACACCGATCGGAATGGTTTCGTTCGGAACCTCCGGAGTAAACGGATTACCCCTCAACTCCTCAAGCACCACTTTGCTTTGAGGTTTAAAGTCGTTCATGTAACTCTCCTCAAGGAAAGTTGCATTAGTTGAAACCACGACTTTATTTTCCTTTGGGTTATAAAAATAACCCCCTTTAGTCCCTTTTGGATATCCTACAAACACGCAAACTTCTGAACGTGCTTCCAACTTATTCGGATCCTTAAACAGGACATGAGCTGGACATCCCCATATGCGAATATGGTTTAAGGATGTTTTCCGTCTTGTCCACAACTCGTGAGGAGTTTTAGGGACCGATTTTGAAGGCACATTGTTCAAAAGATAACATGCGGTTTGTAGTGCATATCCCCAAAAGGATAAAGGCAATGATGAATAACTCATCATGGACCGAATCATGTCCAACAAAGTCCTATTCCTTCTCTCTGCTACGCCATTCTGCTGCGGAGTGCCCGGCGCAGTCAAATGGGATAAAATCCCATTCTCTAACAAGTGTCCCAAGAACTCATCAGAAAGGTATTCCCCACCTCGATCAGATCGAAGTGCCTTTATGGGTCTACCCAATTGCTTTTCCACTTCAGCCCGAAACTCCCTGAACTTATCATAAGTTTCGCTTTTGTGGTGCATTAGGTACACATACCCATATCTTGAGTAATCGTCAATAAAAGTAACGAAGTACTCATACCCTCCTCGTGCCCGGATGTTCATCGGTCCGCAAACATCACTATGCACAAGTTCTAGAACCCCTTCGGCCCTATTGCCCTTAGACCCGTATGGTCTTTTGGTCATTTTACCCTCCAAACAAGACTCACATTGAGGTATAGATTCCACCTTTAAGTGACTTAAAGGTCCATCCCTTACCAACCTTTGAATCCTATTCAGGTTAATATGGCCAAGGCGCAAATGCCAAAGATAAGTCTTATTAGAGTGAGAAGTTTTAAGTCTTTTTGAGTTATTATTATTTATCTCAGCATTAAGCAACAAGTCCATCTTAGGTTTGATAAAATATAGATTATTTTGCATCCATCCAGAACAGATAAAGGATTTGTTTTTACGAATCACCACTTTTTCATTAAAAGATACCACGTAGGAGTCTTTAAATAAAGAAGATACAGAAATTAAATTCCTTTTAAATTTAGGAACATAAAAACAATCTCGCAAAATTAAACTCCTATAATTATCAAAATAAAGATGGACATCTCCCACTGCTTCCGCTGAGACCAAGGATCCATCGCCCATCCGAAGCGTTAAGTCTTCACGAAGTAGACTTCTCGTTTCTTTGAATCCCTGCAGAGAAACACAAACATGATTAGTTGCACCAGAATCTATGACCCAAATGTCACTGGATTCCTCAACCAAACAAGTTTCTAAATATAGAAGATCACACCTACCTCCCTTGGAAAGGAAGTCCTTGCAATGCTTCTTTATATGCCCGACCTTACCACAAAAGAAGCACTTAAGCTTCTTTGGGTTCTTCTTCTTCTTCTTCTTGCTCTTGGTAGCAATAGGAATAGAAGACTTCCCACTCTTGGCCCGTTGTTTCTTTCCATTCCCAGAGTTAGGATTGGAACCAGAAGCAGCTACCAAATTGGCCTCTCCACCAGCAGGAGACTCCCTGATCAGCAGTTCAAACTCTTGTAACTGTTTCATCAGTTCTGTCAAGGTCATATCCCGTCTATTGCTTAGATTAAAAGTAGCTCTAAACGGAATAAATTCCTTAGACAGAGTCTCAAAGACCATAGTCATCTGAGTTTCAGCATCGATGTCGGCTCCATTGGTTTGAGCCTCAGCGAGGTAACCCATGACCAACATCATGTGCTCCTTTACAGATGTCCCCGGTCTCTGTCTACAGTTTAAGAGTTTCCGAAGCGCCCTTTGCCGCTTTGTTATGGCCTGGCCTCCAAACATGTCCTCAAGATTATCCAAGATCTGCTTCGCAGTCTCATAATCCTGATGTTGAGCCTGTAGCACATTATTCATGCTAGCCATAACATAGCAGCGGGCCTGATCATTAGCATCTTTCCAGCGTTCGTACGCTTGGAATTGCTCATTACTTGAGTCTCCCGTAGGTTCGGGAGGACAAGGAGTTGTCAGAACATATTTCAGTTTCTCAAAGGAAAGGACGATGTCCAGGTTCCGTTTCCAATCATTATAGTTCTCACCGGTCAATTGGTTTTTGTCAAGTATCGATGATAAAGCGTTTTTAGACATTTTCAATCTACAATAAAGAATCATATACCAAACATAAGCAAACATATATAATAATTTAGTAAGTTAACACAATCATGTAAAATCATACAAATGTGTTTATGTGTCAAAACCTTGAAAATGTCACAACCTTACAACGATAATTCCCAACTCAGAATTCAACAAGCTCCTAGGGGAGTCATGCCAAATTCAATCAGGAACACGGATCCCCTCCTGATTAATATATGCCATCCAGGACCCGTATGATCCAGCATATACTAATAATCGTTTCTTTGGCCATTAATTTTATTAACAGAGCTCCTAGGGGAGGTTAATAATAAAGTTAACGTGAGTGTATAACCACCGTTTTAATATTTTATCCATGATTTATAATCACCACCTAGGGGTGTGCAACCATAAATCATACTAAAATACCTTATCCTTTCAGAGATCCAATCTGGTACATGATAGAAATCCCTTCCTAGGGGTTGGGACCATCATGTTCTTCCTATGGACCAACGATGGAGGCCTTAGGTTCTCTCTTCGAAAACCTTCTCCCACTCAATCTTTTGAAGTTAAGGTTTTATTTTAAAATTATGCATGAACAATTTTAATATGAGCGGCACTCCCTATTCTATATGACATGTTATCAATATACATGGTAAATCATATTATAATGCAGACAAGCAAAGCAATCAAGCAAAGCTACAAGCATAATAATAATAACCGTAATATTATGGTTCCACCCTAGAGAATAGAAAAAATAAGATTACAAGAGAATAATCGAGACATTTATCGATTCTTCATCCTTGAATCCTCAAGCTGTATCCTTCTTCATGTAATATCCATCTTCAAGTCCTCAATCCCGTATGAATCGAACACTTCATATTTTCGGTCATATCCAAATTTAATGTTTCTCAGAATCGTCCCAAAAATAAAATTAAAACTGCACTGAAAAAATCGCACCTTTTCTGGACACCTGGCAGCTCTCGGTCGGCAGGCCGATCTGGGTGATCGGTCTGCCGATCATGGTGGTTCGGCCTGCCGAACATGAAGGTTCGGCCTGCCGGCAGAGCACCAAAATTTCTGCCCCACTGTCGGTCTGCCGGACCATGCGTCCGGCCTGCCGATCTGTGACATTCGGCCTGCCGAACTGTGAGGTCCGGCATGCCGACCGAGCAGAAAACCCTCAATCCAGAAAATACAATTTTAATGCAATTCATCAATTTTATTTTCAACAATTCAAAAACATAAAATTAGAGACTCAGGAAATACCTGGAGGCGCCATCATCTATCTTCAAGATCCGACTTCTCGTTCCGTCTTCTCCGAATAATTATTTAATTACAAAATTCTTACAAATTAAATAATAATTCCTAGACGGAGATGATAGTCCGCCATCTAATTACATAAAAAAAAATATATACACATTCTAACCTCTAAGGAACCATAACCGGTATTAATTAATTAATAAATAATTAAACAACAATTTAATCAACCATAATTAATTAATAAACATTCACCATATAATCCATGATAACATATATATTATATAGAAACCTAGAGTGCCATCTCTCTATAAAATTTAATTCAAGCATTGGAGAGATTAAGATCACAAAATTTATGCATATAACATGATCACAAACTTGCAAATTTATGTAAAAACCTCGGCTCTGATACCAATTGTTGGAAACAAAGTGCGCAGCGGAATTTTAAAAATTTTTCATCAGAGTATTTTCCAAAACACAAGTTTGACATGTTATATGTATAAATTAAACAGATCTTACTAACCTCAGTGTGCTGAAGAACCTCCGCGACCTGTATAGAGAAGTAACGTTCCAGAAGAGCCTCAACCAACTGGTCTTATGATGTGGGAGTCACCCATTGGTACATCAAAAGACACAAGTCGAGACAACGGGCCCATTATTCATCTCAGGATTAAGATACAATACAAATGATTGTCTAAAGTGAATCGATTTGACAAGACAGAATTATTAATCCAAATCAATTCACTTTATGTCCCGATCCAACACATCGTCACCTATGACAATGCGCCAATGTTTCTATTCACGGAGTCCAACTCCGATGGCCAAGACAAACCATCTCCCAAAAGGGATATAGACAACATAACAATCTTTACATGAATAAAGCGCCCAACTTTATTCCCTCGATTGCGGATCATATATTTTAGACCATCACCTTAAGAGTCGTGTCTACCGCATAATCATCCCATCATATGCCCAACTCTTAAGGTTTAGACTGACAGTCTCAGACTACTGTTTGCTTATCATACATTCAACAAATATGAACGTAAAGAGGACAATATTTGGTATATATAAATGAATAAATTCTTTATTGATAAAAATGTCTCCAAAAACGTATTACATTTTTACTCCTTAGAGCATACATGTCTAACAGTTTATAGATATAGAATCCATAGCTCTTTTGTAGAGTTAATGATATTCTTTTGTAGGTATTATCTTGTAATTAGAAGACTAGAGTGCTCAACCATTTAGATAAATAGATGTAACCAAATGGTATACTATTTATAAATAGTAAGTCTTCCAATGGTTAGATAAAAGAACATAAGACAAAAGTAATCAGAAAGGTAAAATAGAATTTATGCTTAAGCTGATTATTAATATCCTATAGGGATGTTACACATTATGATATGTCATGGATGATTAGCTTATTGGAGCTTTGTGATTTTATATAGTTCGAGGGTGTAGCTCTAAGCTTTTAGTAGAGTAGTGTTATAGTCGATAATTATAAAATATGTATCTAGGATATTTATTTTATAATTATAGGAGCTTAATCTATATATGTCCATTGGGTCCCTTTTGCTAGCTAATAATAAATCTTGTAACAATATGACATGTTTTTCCTATATATTGATGGTTTTTGTTAATTATCATAATAAATTTCAAGTTGATTGGATTTAATAATTCATGATTGGTTTATTGATTGTATTAATTTTGTGAATTAATTCAAGATAAACATGTTGAATTATTTGAATATAATTTTTATTCGTATGCATTTATCCATATATGACTATTTTAATCAGGTAACTTTTCTATTGAGTTATTTGAATTAAAATTGAGGATCTACAAAGGATACCCTAATCAAATTAGATAGGATTTATCCAATTGGTTGAGACTAAATTAATCAGATTAGCTTAAGGAGTTTAGGTTTGATTCGAACTCTTGGATTGTGATGGCGTGGTCTACCACGGCCTTGTATCACAGTCGACTGGGGATGGTAATAGAAAACACCTTCATGCATTTTTCAATTTAAAACTGATCCAAACTCAAATTTTAAAACCTAATCTGATAAGGACTAACCCTAGATCCGACCACTATAAAAGGGAACTAGTTTTCATTGTTATTCAGATCATTTGAGAAGCATAGAGTAAGTACTCTAGTGAAAGAAACTCTAAAACTCCCAAAGAACTATTGTTTAATAGCTGGAATCTTAGCTCTTGGTTTTCTCAAGTGGTTGGAAGAAAAGTCACTAGAGGAAAACTGTACGATATACGAACACCTGCACTATGATCATGGATAGAGAATAACAACAAAGATTAGTTAGTTGAAGCTCTTTTGGAATGCTATTCTCTTCTCTGTTTTCTATAGACTTCAATATGCAAAAGAGGTATGTAAGGTCTGTTATTACTTTATGTATTTAGCATGTCAGACTTGTTATTTAGAAAGGACTTTGATTTAAAAATTTTTAAAATTCCATTGCATATCGTTTTCTAACAATTGACATTAGAGCTAGGTTTTTACGTTGATTTTATAGGTTTTGGATCATATTGTGGACATCAATTATGTGATCTCAATTTCTCTTATGCTTGAATTTAATTTTTCAGATAGTTAGCAGTCTAGAGTTTATATATAATTAAATGCTATTATGAGATTATGTGGTGAATATTTATTAATTAATTATGGTTAATTAAATTTCTATTTATTATTTTAATTAATAAATTTTGCTAGTAATGGTTCCTTAGATGTTAAAATATGTATCTAGTTTTTTCATGTAATTAAATGGCGATCGATCATTATCATTTAGGATTTATTATTTTGATTTTGGTTTGTAAAATTTGTATTAAAATAATTATTCAAAGTGAAGATGGATCTATGTTTTTTGGTGTTTATAAATTTTTTATGTTTTTGAATTGTTGAAAAATACAATTAGAAACTGCTTAAGATAATTTTTATAAAGTTTAAGAAACACTGGTTCAGTGTCGATCGGAAGGTTGGTTATCTAGCACCAGTAGGTCCATGGTCATAGATTGGTAGATCGGTAGGCCGGCAACAGGCAAAACCATTTTCAAAAAACAATGCATTTTTCTACTGTAGTTTTTATTTTTTCTTAAGACAATTTTGAGAAACATGAAATTTTATGATAACTAGGAAATATTGATCTTTGTGAGATTGAAGAATTGAAGACGGATGCCGCATGAAGAAGGATATGACAAGAAGATATAAGATGAAGAATCAATTATATGTTTCGATTGATCTTTTGTAATCTTTATTTTCTTTTCTCTAAGCTATTCATTATATTGCATGTTGCTTTGCTTGTTTGCATTATAATATGTTTTACCATATATGTTGATAACATGCCATGGAGAATAGGGAGTGCCGCTCATTAAAAATTGTTCATGCATGTTAACATAAAACGTTGACTTTTAAAATATTAAGTGGGAAAAGGTTTTCGAAGAGAGGACCTAAGGCCTTCATCATTGGTCCATAGGTAACACATGGTGGTACCAACCCCTAGGAAGGGATTTCATCATGTACTGGGTTAGATCTTCGAAGAGATAATTTATTTTATCATGATTTATTGTTATACACCCCTAGATAGCGATTATGGATCATGGATAAAATAGTTGAAATGATAGTTACACACTCAAGATTAATTTTGTTTTTAACCTCCCTTAAGAGCTCTATTAATGAAATTATTGGTCAAAGAAAATGATTGTTAGTATATGCTAGATCAGACGGGTCTTGGGTGGCATACATTAATCGAAGGGGATCTGTGTTTTAAATTGAATTTGGCAAGTCCTCCCTAGGTGGTTTGCTGAATTCTAAGTTGGGAATTATTGTTTCAAGGTTGCAAATTTTTCAAGGTTTTGGCACAAAAACACATTGTATGCTTACTTGTTTGTGTTATCTTACTAAAATTATTATGGAATGTTTGCCTATATTTGTTATATGAATCTTTATTGTAGATCTAAATGTCTACAAATGCTTTATCTTTGATACTCTATAAAAATATATTAACTAGCGAGAATTATAATGATTGGAGAGGGATTCCAAATATCATCATTTCTTTTGAGAAACTAAAATTTGTGCTAACTACACCATGTCCAACTGAGCCTATCAATGAGAAAATCCAAACGTATGATCGCTAGAAGGATGCTAATGATCAAACTCGTTGTTACATTAAGATTTGCATGAATAATGTGCTATAGGCTCAACATGAGAATTATGATGCTACGAGGTGGATCTTGAATAAACTAGAAGACATGTTCGGAAGCCAAGCCCTAACAAAATGGCAAGGGGCTCTTTGAAAGCTCCTTAACTACAAACAAAACCAGGGCCTCTTGTGAAGGAGCATATGATGTTGGTCATGGCTTACCTCGCTGAGGCTCAAACCCATGGAGTCGACATAGATGTTGAGTCACAGATGACAATGGTCTTTGAGACTCTCTCTAAGGAGTTTATCCCATTTACAGCTTCATATAAATTGAGCAATAGACAAGATATAACCCTAACTGAGCTGATGAGTAGTTACAACAGTTCGAGAATCTGATCAAGGAAACTCTTGTTTATGGGGCGGTAAACTTAGCAGCTACATCTGGTTCCAATCGTAATTCTAGGAATGGAAAAAAGCAAAGGGCTAAGAATAGGAAATCTTTTGTCTTGGTAAAAGGCAAGGATAAGCAAAAGAAAAAAAAGAACCCGAAGAAGCTAAAGTGCTTTTTCTATAGGAAGGTTGTGCACATCAACAAGAATTATAAGGACTTTCTATCTCAAGGAGGTAAGTGCAAACTTCTAGTTATTGAATCTTGTTTAGTTGAGAAATCAAACAACACTTCGGTCCTAGATTCTGGAGTGACTAATCATGTTTGTGTTTCTCTGTAGGGGTTCAAGGAAACAAGAAGTCTGCTACATGAGCACTTCATATTATGGATGGGCAATGGATCCTTAGTGTTGGTTGAAGTAGTGGGAGACATCCATCTTTACTTTGACAGTCATAGAACTTTAGTTTTGAGATATTGTTTTTATGTTCCTAAACTTGAAAGAAATTTAATTTCTTTTAATAATAAAGTTGTGATTCATGAAAGCAAATCTTTTATCTGTAGTGGATGGATGTAAAACAAACTATGTTTTATCAAACTAAGATGGAATCAATGCTGAACAAAGAGGTTAATGATAATTCTAAAAGACTTAACACTTCTCATTCTGATAAGACTTACCTTTGGCACTTATGATTGGGTCATATTAGCCTGAATAGGATTTGGAGGTTGGTAAGGATGGACCTTTAAGTCGCTTAGAGATGAAATCTATATCACAATGTGAATCATGTTTAGAGGGCAAAATGACCAAAAGACCATTCGAGTGTAAGGGCAATCGAGCCAAAAGGGTCCTAGAACTGGTGCATAGTGATATTTATGGTCCCATTAACATCAAGGCACGAGGAGGGTACGAGTATTTTATCACTTTTATTGATGATTACATAAGATATGGGTATGTCTACCTAATGCATCATAAGAATAAAACTTTTGACAAGTTCAGGGAGTTTTGGGCTGAAGTAGAGAAGCAATTAGGTAAACTTATAAAGTCACTTCGATCCAATTGATGTGTAGAATACCTCTCTAATGAGTTCTTAAGACACTTATTAGAGAATGAAATTTTATCCTATTTGACTATGCTAGGTACTTTGCAGTAGAATGGCATGGCTGAGAGAAGGAATAGGACTTTATTTGACATCGTTTAGGTCCATGATGAGTTGTTCGACGTTGCCTTTATTCTTTTGGGGTTATGCACTACAAATTGCATGTTATCTTTTGAATAATATGTCTTCAAAATTGATTCCAAAAACTTTCCATGAGTTCTAGATGAGCAAGAAGACATGCTTAAACCATATCTGCACATGGGACGTCTGGCTCATGTCTTGTACAAGGAAGCGAATAAGTTGAAAGCACATTCGCAAGTTTGTATATTTGTAGGATATCCAAAAGGGGTAAAAAGGGTTTGTTTTTATAACTAAAAAGAACATAAAGTCGTGGTTTAAACAAATACAACTTTCCCTGATGAAAGTTACATGAATGACTTTAAGCCTTGTAGTCAAGTGCTACTTGAGGAGTGAGCGAGAGATTCGATCACTCTGAGGGTTCCAATTGAAACCAATCCAATCAAGGTAGACAAAGCAACCAAACAACAAGTTACGGAGCTTGGGCGTCAACCCAAGAGGTATATGTTTAATGGTGAATCCTACTTGTCTGAACTAGTTGAACATAACAAGATACCTTACACTTGCACAAAGACTATGGAGAATGTTGATTCAAAGCTCTAGATAGAAGCTATAAACACCGAGATGAAAGTTTATGGAGACTAATCAAGTCTAGGAGCTTATGGATCTTCATGAAAGGGTAAAACTCATAGGATGCAAGTGGATCTACAAGAGAAAGAAAGAAACAAATAGGAAAGTCAAAACCTATAAGGCTAGACTGTCAACAAAGGGATACATGCAAAAGAAAGGAATCGATTACGAGGAAACCTTTTTATCTATAGCCATGCTTATGTCCATCTGCATTATCTTGTCTATAGCTACTACTCTCGACTACGAGATTTGGCAAATGAATGTCAAGATAGCCTTTCTGAATGGCTATCTTAATGAGACCAAACATATAGTGCAGCCAGTCAGGTTTAAAACTAAGGGCTAAAAGGGTAAGGTCTGTAAGCTTCCCGTTCTTGAAACATAAGGCTTGGTCAAGTGATCAAGACTTATGGGTTCAAACAAAAGATAGACAAACCATGCGTTTATAAACACATTAAGGAAGAAAAAGTGGTTTTTCTACTACTCTATGTGGATGAAACTCTACTCAATGGGATTGATGTTGGCGCATCGTCATCTATCAAATTATGGTTGACCAAGCAATTTAACATGAAAGACTTGACTAAAGCTAATTGTGTTCTAGATATCCAAATCTTTCAAGATAGAAAGAACAAAATAATAGTTTTATTCTGAGATATATATATAGATAAAATTCTTGAGAAGTATGCAGTGTAGAATTCTAAGAAAGGTGCCTTATGATTCGGCAGTGGGTGGTCTCATGTATGGGATGCTTTGCACACGATTGGACATTTGTCATGCAGTCAAGATAGTAAGTTGATTTCTGTCGGATCTAAGACCAAACCATTGGGTTGCAGTCAAGCATATTTTCAAGTACCTGAGAAGGACTGGAGGTTATATGCTAGTGTATTCTGGTGAGGATATAACACCTCTTGGATACACTTATTCAGATTTTCAATCCTGTTTGGATTTGACAAGATTTACTTCAAGTTCAGTGTTTACTCTGTGTAAAGGCACCATTGTTTGGAGAAATGTCAAGTAAGATTGCACTTGGGATTAAACAATGGAGATTGAGTATGTGGTAGCTAGGGAAGCTTCAAAAGAAGCTATGTGGCTCTGCACGTTCCTTGGGGATCTTTAGGTAGTTCCTAGTATGGATAAGGCAGTATCACTGTATTATGATAACACTATAGTGATAGCTAATGCTAGACAACCAAGATTTCACAAGAAGTGTAAACATATACATCAGAAGTATCATGTGATGAAGGACTTTATTGAGAGTGGGCATGTTGCAGTATGCAAGATTGTTGGAAAAACGGTGCGCAACAGATTTTTTTTAAAAAAATTTATATCAGAGTAATTTCCAAAACACAAGTTTGACATGCTATGTGCATAAATTAACTAGATCTTACTAATCTTTGTGTACTGAAAAACCTTCGCAACCTGTGAAGAGAAGTAACCTTTGTCTTCTTTGCTATTCTCTATCCACAACCGGAGTGAGTGTGGGCTCACACGTATAGCTCTTCCACCGGTGACTCTCCTTCCAACCAATTGAGAGAACCCAAAGCTAGTGTTCGTGATTTGTGAACAAAAGCTCTCAGAGAGTTTTTAGATGCTCAGTAGCAGAGTATTAGTCTTAATCTCACAATTGATCTGATTAACTCATAAGGCTTACTCCCTTTATATAGAGATTGGTCCGAGGGTTAGTCCTCATCAGATTAGGTCTCAAAATTCAGATCAGAGTCAAATTTAGATCTATATATGATAAGATCTGTATGAAAATGCGTAATCTTATCGCTCGTTGATCGGCAAGCCGAACAGCCTGATCGACAGGCCGAACTGCCGCGTAAATATCTCCGCGAATCTTTTATTTTCCACTCGAGATTCTATAGGATAAAGTCTTAGTTTTAATTCAAATAACCCAATAGAGAAGTTATCTGATCAAAACAACTTTATCTAGATAATCTCTAAGAAAATAAATCAATTCTCAATAATTCTACAAGTTTATCTTGATCTAATTTATCCAAAATTAAATCAACCGATAAATAGACAAGAATTATCTGATCCCAATAATTTAACAAGTTTATCTTGAATTAATTTATTACAAAATTAATTCAATCGATAAACAAACATGAATTATTTGATTCTTCCAAATTTCAACCAATCTGATAAATCTGACATAAGTCACCAATTATTGGAAAAGCACGCCGTGTCCTTACGGGATGTTGTGAGCTAGCAAAGGGGACCAAATTGACCTATATAGTTCAAGCTCTTGATAATTATGAAACCCAATATCCCAGATATACATTTCATAATTATCAACTCCAACGCTGCTCCACTAAAAGCTTGGAGCTACACTCTCAAACTACATAGAATTACAAAGCTCGTATAGCGAAGCCTCCATGACATATCATAGTGTATCGTATCCCCATATGATAATCCATAATCAGCTTAAGGACAAGTTCTGTCTTACCTTCCCAATTATTTTTATCTTACATTCTATTATCCCACAATTAGAAAACTTACTATCCAAAGACAGTATACTATTCGATTACACCTATGTATCCAAATGGTTGAGCGCTCCAGTTTTCCAATTATAAGACAACGCATATAAGAGGATATCATTACTCCTAAAGAGGAGCTATGGATTCCATATCTATGAATAACAAATCTATGCCATCAAGAGTCATGCCTCCAACGTACCGACATGCATACCACTATTAAGATGTGGGCGTCACCCTTTGGTACATCAAAAGACACAAGCCAAGACAACGGGCCCACTATCCATCTCAGGATTAAGATACAACACAAATGATTGTCTAAAGTAAATCAATTTGCCGAGACAGAATTATTAATCCAAATCAATTCACTTTATGTCCCGATCCAACACATTGTCACCTATGACAACATGTCAATGTTTCTATTCATGGAGTCCACCTCCGATGGTCAAGACAAACCATCTCGCAAAAGGGATATAGATAACATAACAATCTTTGCATGAATAAAGTGCCTAACTTTATTCCCTCGATTGCAGATCATATGATTTAGACTATCACCTTAAGAATCATGTCTTTCGCATAATCCGTCCATCATATGCACAATTCTTAAGGTTTAGATGACAGTCTTAGACTATTGTTTGCTTAACATACATTCAACAAATATGAACGTAAAGAGGGCAAGATTTGGTATATAAATAATGAACAAATTCTTTATTAATAAAAATGTCTCCAAAAACTTATTACATTTTTCCTCCTTAGGGCATACATGTCTAACAATCTCCCACTTGCACTAAGTGAGTAAATATTATAAATCTCGCATCCCCATAGCTTCACATGCCTCTCGAAGACTCTCCCAGTAAGTGTCTTCGTAAATGGATCAGCTAAATTGTCATCTGACGCGATCTTGCACACCGTGACATGCCTGCCCTCAACGAAGTCCTTTATCACATGATACTTTCGATCAATATGCTTACTCTTCTTGTGAAATCATGGTTCCTTAGCATTAGCTACCGCCGCACTGTTATCACAATACAGTGATACCGCCTTATCCATGGCAGGAACTACCTCAAGATCCCCAAGGAACTTGCAGAGCCACACTGCTTCTTTCGAAGCATCACTAGCTGCCACATACTCAGCCTCCATCATTGAATCCAAAGTGCAATCTTGCTTAGCAGTTCTCCAACTAATGGCACTGCCACCTAGAGTAAACACAAAACCTGAAGTCGATTTCCTAGAATTCAGATAGGATTGAAAATCCAAATCAGTATATCCTAGAAGAGTCAGGTCCTTACTCGAATATACAAGCGTATGCCCTCGAGTCCTTCTCAGGTACTGAAAATTATGCTTTGCCACAACCCAATGGTTTGGTCTTGGATCCGCCTGAAATCGACTTACAATCCCAACTGCATAGCTAATATCCAGTCGTGTACAAAGCATGGCATACATGAGACTACCCACTGCTGAAGCATAAGGCACCTTCTTCATGTATTCTCTTTCTTCATAAGACTTTGGAGAGTCTTTCTTAGAAAGAGTAATTCTAGACCTAGATGGTTGCCCATCTTTCTTGGAATCCTGCATTGCAAACCTCCTGAGAATTTTATCTCTGTAGCCAGCCTATGACAAAGCTATCATTTTGTTCTTCCTAACTTGAAAGATCTGGATACCAAGAACAAAATTAGCCTCACCCAAGTCCTTCAAGTGAAACTGCTTGGTCAACCATAATTTGACTGATGACAATGCCCCTACGTCATTGCCAATTAGCAGAATGTCATCTACATAGAGCAGTAGAAAAACCACCTTTCCATCCTTAATGTGTTTATAAACACATGGTTCATCCACATTTTGTGAAAACCCATAAGTCTTGATCACCTGATCAAATCTTATGTTCCAAGAATGAGAAGCCTACTTAAGTCCATAAATTGACTTTAGCAGCTTACAAACCTTACCCTCTTGACTCGTGACCTTGAAACCGTCTAGCTGTCCATATAAATGGACTCATCAGGATAGCCATTTAGAAAAGCCGTCTTGACATCCATTTGCCTAATCTCGTAGTCGAAAGCGACAGCTATGGACAAGAGAATTTGGACGGACTTAAACATGGCTACAGGCGAAAAGGTTTCCTCATAATCGATTCCTTCCTTTTGCGTATAACCCTTAGCTACTAGTCTAGCCTTAAAGGTTTCGACCTTTCCATCCACTCCTATTTTCCTCTTGTAGATCCACTTACACCCTATGGGTTTTACCCCTTTGGGAAGATCCACAAGCTCCCAGACATGATTAGTCTCCATAGACTTCATCTCAATGTTCATGGCCTCTGTCAAGAGTTTTGAATCAACATCCTCCATAGCTTCTGTGTAAGTATAAGGATCCTCATCATGTTCAGTCGGGTCAGCCAAGAAGACCTCCCCAATGAACATATACCTCTCAGGTTGACGCCTGATCCTCCCACGAAGCAGCAGTCCCTGAGGTTGTTGAGGTTTGTTTGGTTTTTCTACACTGATCGGAATGATTTTGTTCGGAACCTCCGGAGTGATCGGATCACTCCTTAACTCCTTACGCACCACTTTGCTTTGACGTTTAAAGTCGTCCATGTAACTGTCCTCAAGGAAAGTTGCATTAGTTAAAACCATGACTTTATTTTCCTTTGGGTTATAAAAATAACCTCCTTTAGTCCCTTTCGGATATCCTACAAACACGCAAACTTCTGAACGTGCTTTCAACTTATTTGGATCCTTAAACAGGACATGAGCCGGACATCCCCATATGCGAATATGGTTTAAGGATGTCTTCCTACCTGTCCACAACTCGTGAGGAGTTTTAGGGACCGATTTTGAAGGCACATTGTTCAAAAGATAACATGCAGTTTGTAGTGCATATCCCCAAAAGGATAAAGGCAATGATGAATAACTCATCATGGACCTGATCATGTCCAACAAAGTCCTATTCCTTCTCTCCACTACGCCATTCAGCTGTAGAGTGCCCGGTGCAGTCAAATGGGATAAAATCCCATTCTCTAATAAGTGTTCCAAGAACTTATCAGAAAGGTATTCCCAACCTCGATCTGATCGAAGTGCCTTTATGGGTCTACCTAATTGCTTTTCCACTTCAGCCCGAAACTCCCTGAACCTATCAAAAGATTCACTTTTGTGGTGCATTAGGTACACATACCCATATCTTGAGTAATCGTCAATAAATGTGATGAAGTACTCATACCCTCCTCATGCCCGGATGTTCATTGGTCTGCAAACATCACTATGCACAAGTTCTAGAACCCCTTCGGCCCTATTGCCCTTAGACCCGAATGGTCTTTTAGTCATTTCACCCTCCAAACAAGATTCACATTGAGGTATAGATTCCACCTTTAAGTGACTTAAAGTTCCATCCCTTACCAACCTTTGAATCCTATTCAGGTTAATATGACCAAGGTGCAAATGGCAAAGATAAGTCTTATTAGGGTAAGAAGTTTTAAGTCTTTTAGAGTTATTATCATTCATCTCAGCATTAAGCAATAAGTCCATCTTAGGTTTGATAAAATATATATTATTTTGCATCCATCTAGAACCAATAAAAGATTTGTTTTGACGAATCACCACTTTTTCATTAAAAGAAACCAAGTAGGAGTCTTTAAATAAACAAGATACAGAAATTAAATTCCTTTTAAATTTAGGAACATAAAAATAATCTTGCAAATATAAATTCCTATAGTTATCAAAGTGAAGATGGACGTCTCCCACTGCTTCCGCTAAGACCAAGGATCCATCGCCCATCTGAAGTGTGAAGTCTTCATGTAGCAGACTTCTCGTTTCTTTGAACCCCTATAGAGAAACACAAACATGATTAGTTGCACTGGAATCTATGACCCAAATGCCACTAGATTCCTCAACCAAACAAGTTTCTAAATATGGAAGATCACACCTACCTCCTTTGGAAAGGAAGTCCTTGCAATGCTTCTCAATATGCCCGACCTTTCCACAGAAGAAGCACTTAAGCTTCTTTGGGTTCTTCTTCTTCTTCTTCTTCTTCTTCTTGCTCTTGGTAGTAGCAGGAATAGAAGACTTCTTATTCTTGGCCCGTTTCTTCTTTCCATTCCTAGAGTTAGGATTGGAACTAGAAGTAGTTACCATGTTGGCCTCACCACCCACAGGAGACTCCCTGATCAACAGTTCAAACTCCTCTAACTGTTTCATCAGTTCTGTTTAGGTCATATCACATCTATTGCTTAAATTAAATGTAGCTCTAAACGAAATAAATTCCTTAGACAGTGTCTCAAAGACCATAGTCAACTAAGTTTCAGCATCGATGTCGGCTCCATTGGTTTGAGCCTCAGCGAGGTAACCCATGACCAACATCATGTGCTCCTTTACAGATGTCCCCAGCCTCTGTCTACAGTTTAAGAGTTTTTGAAGCGCCCCTTGCTGCTTTGTTATGGCCTGGCCTCCAAACATATCCTCAAGATTATCCAAGATCTACTTTGCAGTCTCATAATCCTGATGTTGAGCCTACAGCACATTATTTATGCTGGCCATAACATAGCAGCGGGCCTGATCATTAGCATCTTTCCAGCGATCATACGCTTGGAATTGCTCATTACTTGAGTCTCCTGTAGGCTGGGGAGGACAAGGGGTTATCAGTACATATTTCAGTTTCTTAAAGGATAGGATGATATCGAAGTTCCATTTTCAATCATTATAGCTTTTACCGGTTAACAGGTTTTTGTCAAGTATCAATGATAAAGCATTTGTAGACATTTTTAATCTACAATAAAGAATCATATACCAAATATAAGCAAACATATCATAATAATTTAGTAAGATAACACAATCATGTAAAATCATACAAATGTGTTTATGTGTCAAAACCTTGAAAATCTCACAACCTTACAACGATAATTCCCAGCTTAGAATTCAACAAGCACCTAGGGGAGTCATGCTAAATTCAAACAGGAACATGGATCCCCTCCTGATTAATAAATGCCATCCAGGACTCGTATGATCTAGCATATATTAATAATCGTTTCTTTGGCCATTAATTTTATTAACAGAGCTCCTAGGGGAGGTTAATAATAAAATTTACATGAGTGTATAACCATCGTTTCAATATTTTATCCATGATTTATAATCACCACCTAGGGGTGTGCAACCATAAATCATACTAAAATACCTTATCCTCTCAGAGATCCAATCTAATACATGATAGAAACCCTTCCTAGGGGTCGGGACCAGCATGTTCTGCCTATAGACCAACGATGGAGGCCTTAGGTCCTCTCTTCGAAAACCTTCTCCCACTCAATCTTTTAAAATCAAGGCTTTACTTTAAGAATATGCATGAACAATTTTAATATGAGCGGCACTCCCTATTCTATATGACATGTTATCAATATACATGGCAAATTATATTATAATGCAGACAAGCAAAGCAATCAAGCAAAGCTACAAGCAAAATAATAGTAATAACCGTAATATTATGGCTCCACCCTAGAGAATAGAAAACTAAGATTACAAGAGAATAATAGAGACATATTATCAATTCTTCATCCTTAAATCCTCAAGCTGTATCCTTCTTCATGCAATGTCCATCTTCAAGTCTTCAATCCTGTATGAATTGAATACTTCATATTTCTGGTCATTTCCAAATTTAATGTTTCTCAGAATCGTCCCAAAAATAAAAATAAAACTGCACCGAAAAAATTGCATATTTTTTAGAAATTTTTTAGCTCTCGGTCGGCAGGCTGATCTAGGTGATCGGCCTACAAGTCATGTTCCATCGGCCTGCCGACCCATGAAAGTTAGGCCTGCCGAACTAGAACTTCAGCCTGCCAGCAGAGCCAGCCAATTTCTACCCCACTGACGGCCTACCGAACCATACGTCTGGCCTGTCGATCTATGACTATCGGCCTGCCGAACTGAGGGTTCGGCATGTCTACCGAGCAGAAATCTCCCATTCCCGAAAATATAATTTTAATGCAATTCATCAATTTTATTTTCAACATTTCAAAAACATAAAATTAGAGACTCAGGAAAAACCTAAGTGCGCCATCATCCATCTTCTAGATTCGTCTTCTTTGAATAATTACTTAATTATAAAATTTTACAAATTTAAAATTAAACAATAATTCCTAGACAGAGATGATAGTCTGTCATCTAATTATATGAAAAACTTAGATACAAATTCTAACCTCTAAGAAACCATAACCGGTATTAATTAATCAATTAATAAATAATTAAATAACCATTTAATCAACCATAATTAATTAATGAACATTTACCATATAATCCACGACAACATATAATTATATAGAAACCTAGAGTGCCATCTCTCTATAAAAGTAAATTCAAGCATAGGAGAGATTAAGATCACAAAATTTACGCATGCAACATGATCACAAACTCGTAAATTTATATAAAAACCATGGCTCTGATACCAATTGTTAGAAAAACGGTGTGCAGTGAAATTTTAAAAGATAAATTTATATCAGAGTAATTTCCAAAACACAAGTTTGACATGCTATATGCATAAATTAACCAGATCTTACTAACCTTTGTGTACCGAAGAACCTCAGCAACCTGTGAAGAGAAGTAACGTTCCAGAAGAGCCTCAACCAACTGGTCTTCTTTGCTATTCTCTATCCACAATCGGAGTGAGTGTAGGCTCACATGTACAGCTCTTCCACTGGTGACTCTTCTTCCAACTAATTGAGAGAACCCAAAGCTACTGCTCGTGATTTGTGAACAAAAGCTCTCATGGAGTTTTCAAATGCTCAGTAGCAGAGTATCACTCTTAATCTCTCAATTGATCTGATTAACTCATAAGGCTTACTCCCTTTATATAGAGATTGGTCCTAGGGTCAGTCCTCATCAGATTGGGTCTCAAAATTCGGATCAAAATCAAATTCAGATCTATATCTGATAAGATCTGCATGAAAATGCGTAATCTTATCGCTCGCTGATTGATAGGCCGAATAGCCTGATTGGTAGGCCGAACAGGCCCCATCGACAGGCCAAACACGTGTATCGACAGGCCAAACTGCCGCGTAAATATCTCCATGAATCTTTGATTTTCCATCCGAGATTCTATAGGATAAAGTCTCAGTTTTAATTCAAATAACCCAATAGAAAAGTTATTTGATCAAAATAACTTTATCTAGATAATCTCTAAGAAAATTAATCAATTCTCAATAATTTTACAAGTTTATCTCGATCTAATTAATCCAAAATTAAATCAACCGATAAACAGACAAGAATTATCTGATCCCAATAATTCAACAAGTTTATCTTGAATTAATTTATTACAAAATTAATTCAACCGATAAACAAACATGAATTATTTGATTCTTCTAAATTTCAACCAATCTGATAAATCCGACATAAGTTACCAATTATTGGAAAAGCATGCCGTGTCGTTACAGGATGTTGTGAGCTAGCAAAGGGGACCAAATGGACCTATATAGTTCAAGCTCTCAATAATTATAAAACCCAATATCCCAGATATATATTTTATAATTATCAACTCCAATGCTACTCCACTAAAAGCTTGGAGCTGCACCCTCGAACTACATAGAATTACGAAGCTCATATAGCTAAGTCTCCATGACATATCATAGTGTATCGTATCCCCATATGATAATCCATAATCAGCTTAAGTACAAATTCTGTCTTACCTTCCTGATTATTTTTATCTTACATTCCATTATCTCACCATTAGAAAACTTACTATCCAAAGATAGTATACCATTTGGTTACACCTATGTATCCAAATGGTTGAGCGCTCTAGTTTTCCAATTACAAGATAACGCATATACGAGGATATCATTACTCCTAAAGAGGAGCTATGGATTCTATATCTATGAATAACAAGTCTACACCATCAAGAGTCATGCCTCCAATGTACCGGCATGCATACCGCTATTAAGCTATGGGTGTCACCCTTTGGTACATCAAAAGACACAAGCCAAGACAACGGGCCCACTATCCATCTCAGGATTAAGATGCAACACAAATGATTGTCTAAAGTAAATCAATTTGCCGAGACAGAATTATTAATCCCAATCAATTCACTTTATGTCCCGATCCAACACATTGTCACCTACGACAACATGCCAATGTTTCTATTCATGGAGTCCACCTCCGATGGTCAAGACAAACCATCTCCCAAAAGGGATATAGACAACATAACAATCTTTACATGAATAAAGTGCCTGACTTTATTCCCTCGATTGTGGATCATATGATTTAGACTATCACCTTAAGAATCGTGTCTTTCGTATAATCCGTCCATCATATGCCCAATTCTTAAGGTTTAGACCGACAGTCTCAAACTATTGTTTGCTTAAGATACATTCAACAAACATGAACGTAAAGAGGATAAGATTTGGTATATAAATAATGAACAAATTCTTTATTGATAAAAATGTCTCTAAAAACTTATTACATTTTTACTCCTTAGGCCATACATGTCTAACAAAGATCGCATCCGAGGACAATATACCTAATGCTTTCATGAAGACATTACCAATGAGGGTTTTTGAGAAGCTTGTAGAAGCTATGAGGATCTAAGACATGTCATATTTACTCACTTAGGGCAAGTGGTAGATTGTTAGGCATGGTTTTCTAAGGATTAGATGATGTAATAAGTTTTTGGAGACATGTAATCACTAATGAGTTCATTTATTATACATATACCAAATATTGTCCTCTTTATATTTCTTTCTGTTGAATGTATAAAAAGCAAATAAAAGTCTAAAATTGTTAGTCTAAACCTCTAAGACCCTGTATATGATGGACAAATTATGTAGAAGACATGAACTTTAAAGGTGATAGTCTAAACAACAAGGTCTGCAATCAAGGGAATAAAGTTGGGTGCTTTATTTATGCTAAGATTGTTATGTTGTCTACATACCTAATGGGAGATGACTTGTCTTAGTCATTGGAGTGGGACTTCGAGAGTGAAAAAATTGGTATATTGTCATAGATGACGATATATTAAATCGAGACAAAAGTTGAATTGTTTTGATTAATAATTTCATTTGTTTAAATCAATTCATTTGACAATTGCATATGTTATATCTTAATCTTGAAATGAACATTGTTTAAATCAATTCATTTGATAAGTACATATGTTATATCTTAATCTTGAAATGAACAGTGTGCTTGTATTCTTGACTTATGTCTTTTGATGTGCAAAAAGATGACATCTTGATTTGATGATGGTATGCATACCGATACATTGGAGACATGACTCTTGTTGACGTAGATCCATTGTTTTTGGATATAGAATCCATAGCTCTTTTGTAGAGTTAGTGATATTGTCTTATAGGCATTATCCTGTAATTGAAAGACTGGAGCGTTTAACTATTCAAATACATAAGTGTAACCGAATGGTATACTATTTATAAATAGTAAGTATTCCAATAGTGAGATAATAGAATATAAGATAAAAATTATAAGGAAGAAAAAACAGAATTATCTTTAAGTTGATTATTAATATCCTATAGGGATGTTATACCTTATGATATGTCACGAACGATTAGCTTATTGGAGCTTTGTGATTTTTTATAGTTCGATGGTGTAGCTCTAAGCTTTTAGTGGAGTAGTATTGAAGTTGATAATTATAAATATGTATTTAAGATATGTTACTTTATAATTATAGGAGTATGATTTATATATGTCCATCGGATCCCCTTTGCTAGCTCATAATAAATCATGTAACGATATGGCATGTTTTTCTTACATATTAGTGACTTATGTTAATTATTAAATTGGCTAAAATAGATTTAATAATTTTAATTGGCTTATTGCTTAAATTAATGTTGTGAAACAATTCAAGATAAACATGTTGAAAAAATATAGGATTAAAATTGAGGCTTTATAAAGGTTATATGAGTCAAATAAGATAGGATTTATCCAATTGGTTCATATTGGATTAATCAAATCAACCTGAGGAGTTCGAGTTCTACTAGAACTCCTGAATTGTGATGACATAGCTGATGTAGCTTTGTATCGCGGTCAATCGCAGCTTGTAACAGAAAACATGATCACATGTTTTTCAAACAAAAACTGATTCAAACTTGAATTTTGAAGCCTAATTCGTTAAGGAGTAACCCTAGATCCGACCACTATAAAAGGGGAGCTATTTTTCATTGTTATTCAAATCATTTGAGAATCATAGAGTGAGTACTCTAGTGAGAGAAATTTTGAAACTCCCAAAGACCTATTGTTCAACATTTGGAACCTTTGTTTTTGGTTTTCTCAAGTGGTTGGATGGGGACTCCTCAGAGGAAGACTGTACAACGTGCGACCACCCACACTCCAATTGTGGATAGAGAATAGTAAAGAAGACTAGTTGGTTAAGGCTCTTCTAGAACATTCATCTTTTCTTAGTTTTCTGTAGACTTTAGTATACAAAAGAGGTATGTAAGATCTGTTATTAATTTATGTATTTAGCATGTCAAACTTGCTACTTGGAAAGGACTTTGATTTAAAAATTTTTAAAATTACACTGTGTATCATTTTCAAACATAATGTCAATCTTTAATTTCAATATCATATAAATCAAATTTCATTCCCGAGTTATCACAAAATTTTGTTTGTTATTTTTTTCAAAATTGTTTTATAAAAGAAAAACATAAAAAAAAAACAAAAAATGGCTTTCCACCATTTAGCGGTCAACCGCCCCACGTATATGGCAGTCGACCATGCTATCACAGTCTAAAGCCGAGAAGGGTTTTCTTCATTTTTCTTGTAGTTTTAATTTTAATATCAAGGCTTGAAAACTTAAAGAAATTTTAAACCTGATCAATCAATCTCGAACAGGTAGTTCCAAAGTACAAAATATAAGTGATCTAAGTGATTTCTAGAACCAATCAGTGAATATCTTGTGGTCAGATGAGAATACTATGTTTGACAGACCAGGCTCCAAGGAGAGAGAATTATCGACAGGATGACTGTGTATGTAACACCCACCATTTTTCTTGTAACGGTTAATGATAGATATATAATGACGTTAAGTATTTTCTTTATGATATAATGTTACTGACCATTTATTTGAGAATTTTGACAAGTGACAGTCATGTAGAATTGATGTGCTTAAGGTGTTCATGTCACTTATAATGTGTGTATGATAAATATTTAATGTTTTAATAGCATGTAATATTGAATGTGGTACTTTGGTAGGCCGATCCTAAGTAATCGGCAAGTCGAAGGCTGCTGACAAGAAATCAGTAGATAATTCCTAAAATTACAACATTGATAATTAATTTGTTGAGAAAATTCTAAATAATTGATATATATTATCTATTTCCTTGTCTATGATTAGGGAAGGTTTGACTTTTTAAAAGAAAAGATTTGATTTTTGTGATAAGGTTTCTTAATTTGAAAAGATAAGATTTGATAGTTAGAGCGAATCTTGGACTTTTTCCTTATCTTTCCCTATCCTAAAAGCATACCCCTAATTTTTAAAGAAAATCCGCTTCAAATATAGAGAAGATCATTTTCTTTTCACATCATTCTCAATTTTCACGAATATATTTGTCTCTCTCAAAAATCATTTTCTCTCCTCCCTCTCTCTAAAATTTTCTCAGACATTCTCTTCCTATCCACATGTTTTTCTTCCCCTTCTCTCCCTTATTTTTCCTACAAATAATTGAATGAAATCTTGGGTTTTCACTTAGTCAAATTTAAGGAAAGCTTGAGAAGAATTGTTTTGAGGTAAGAAACTCATTCTAGATTATTTCTTAAATTTTTGGGAACGTTTGTTTCATGCATTCTTTGAACTCAATGGACTCAAATTTGGATTCAAGTATCAACAATCCTTCAGATACGTGTCTGTATCCCTCAAAATCCAAATCATTTGAGTATCAAGAATCCAAGTTTTCAAAGTTTTCATCCCCCTTAAACTTTTGATACTCGGATATCTTTGTTACAGTAAAAACTAAAATTCTCTCTCCTATATTTGAGGAAAAAATTTATAACTTCTTCATTTGATATCCAATTGAGATGATTCTTTTTTCACTATGTTGCTAATGAAGAGAGGAATAAATCAAGATCCATATTGCATATTTTTTAAGATCATTAATATTAAGATTTTATAGATTTATTAATAAATCAAAAACTATCTTCACTACATCTCTAAACACAAATTTCAATTTTATTCCTTACTCAAATTAAAATTTAAATGCACATCCAAATATCAATTCAAAAAATAATTCAAATCACTAACTCAAATCCTAATTCAAATCACACTAACTCAAATTAAATCACTAATTCGAATCCATTTATCAAACAGACATGTATTCTCTCCTTAATTTGACCCCCATAACTTTGACTATGAATGTCCGTTTGCTGTGAAATTTTAGTATGATATTTATATATAGGTTATATGATATTCCTCAAAATTTTATACTATTTGGACTTTTCTATGCTGAGATATTGAATTTTTATTCTCTACCACTCTTGATCAAACTATTGCTGATCAATTAGGTTTTACAAAAATGTAGTCTATGTTCGAGGGGCAAACAAATTGTGATTTGAATGAAATTTGCAAAATATTCATACATATGTTAGGTTATGATTTGAAAAATTTTGTGGTGATTTGATGAATATTTGATGAGTTCTTGAATTTTCTTTAAGATAGGTCTTTATGGCTGTTAAATCAATGATTGTAGACTTCTTGCTTATGGTCTTAGGTATTTAGGGTTTATTTTGTCCTTGAATTCTAATACACATTTTTAATTGTTGAAATTTTTTTTGAGGCTAATTTTTAGATATGTTGTAGTTTTAGTTGTCTATTACATGTAGGATTTTATGAGATTATTTTGTGACATAGATAATTTATCATATGATTATTTGTTAGGGTTGCTCATTGTTTTGTGGTTACTGGCAGTTTTTGTGTTGGCTGTTGTGTGACTTATTTTAATTGTCTAATGGAATTTTTATGGTTAATGAAAAATTAGGGTAATTTATATATATGTTAATTATGTCTCTACAAAGTTTCAAGCCTTATTTATGTATGAATGGTGAATAATTGAGTTGTGTATCTTTAAGGGTTAGGCAGGTTGTTATATCATAGATTTTGCACGAACAATTGTAAGATGGTAAAATGTACTTGTGTTCTTGTGTTTCTTGAGATGGAAGTATTAATGATGTCTTATAGTATTGGATGATTTCATGAAAATAAAAATTAATTTTATTTGTATATGGATGTATGACATGAACACTCCAAGAAGTGAACACATTGAGACTGCAACAATGTCACACATAAGGAACGAGATAATGAACGGCGAGAAAGAAAAGATCGAGGAATCATAATATGCATAGGGAAAATATAGAGGTGGACCATGAAGAGTTTCATTAGATGACATTCCTCGAATTATGAATAGAACTATATGAGATGTAAAGAAGAAAGGAAGATGACGTATAGAACCTAAGGTTATCATGTTTAAGTAGTTTGTGTAAGTATACCCTCCACTGCCTCACTTCAACAATAGTTTGTTTAAAGCATGTTTTAAAGTTATGTATTTTATAATGATGAATATGTTTAAAGATGTATGATTCTTCATGAGTATGATGTGAACTCTCTTGTTGTCATGTACCAGTCACGTTATTCATATGTATATGGTCAAATCCTTGAGGAATAAGTAAGTTCTAAGATAGGGACCATTCATGTATGTATATTATGGGTTTTGGCTGCTTGAGATTAATGTTATACTACGGGCCCTAAAACCTAAAAATTATGTTTATGAAAAGTATTTTTTATGTGGAACTACTATATGGTTTACTTACTAAGCTATGTGCTTGTATAGTTCTCGTGATGCAGGTGAACTTCAAAGCTAAGGATTCTAGATGATTGAGCAAAAAGGTCTGAGGTCTCATAACAAGTCTAAGATGCAAATTTAATTCTAGTGTTTCTTTGATGTAATTAGAGAACTAAGAACTAATGTTTAAGACATTTTTTATGGGATTTTTCAATTGCATAAGATTTGTAATCTTAACATTATGCTACTAATGATATGATATATTCCACACTAAGGTTAAGTTAAGGCATTATTATTTTCCCATAGTTTTAGTCACACAAGACTAAACTAGCTTGTCATATAGTAGGCTCGCATGAACAACGAACAACAAGGTGTGGTGGCTTCTCCTCCCGTCCTTCTAGAGGAGGGGGTAGTCGTTATGGGCTAAGCAATATGGAGTGGCTTGTTTAGCCTAGATCCTTAGTTTGGGGTAAGGGACTGCCCCCAATCAAGAGTTCCTACATCTACTTGAAGGAATCGTTTCAATCTATCCATGATAGGGGAGGACGCTTACATCGGGGCAGTCATCGCAAGCACTTCCCTAGTGATTGGATAAGAGTGTGCTCGCTTGGTGGCCGAGCAAAGGCAGCCAGTCCAAGGAGGCAAAAGCCCCAAGGAGAAAGAGGCCATACCTATAGCTTTGGAGACTAGGGTCCAAGGAGCGGTATATCAAATGCACTGACCCGGCCAGACTTTGGCCACCAAATACAGGTCAGCAATGACCTAGGCCTAGTTGGACGCCCTTCGTTGGGAGTACCAAATTCCCAATGATGTAGAACTGATTTTGCCTAGGTCTAGAGACTACCCCATTGAACTACTAGAGGGGGTGCATTACGCTTTGTGTGAAGTTCTTTCGAGTAAGACTCTGCCTTCCTCTGCACCTGTTTGTACGCTAAGCCTTCCACGACCTAAATGTGTGCCCTATGCAGTTGAATCTGAATTGCTATTGCTCACTCATCGGCATGTATGTGTTATGGATGTATAGCCATGCAACTGAGATGCTATGGGAGGCATTTAAACACATGTTCAAGATGAAGAAACTCTCATGGCAAGTTGGCTGGTACAACTTCACCATCTTTTTCAAGGATTTCATCCTTGGCAACCCTGATTCGGATAAACTTTGGAAGTTTAAATGGTTTTTCGCCAATGGAAGTTGGCTATCCAGCTCAAGTAGAGGGCTCTTACCGACCAAACCATGCTGACAAGGTTCAGGTAGGGTCATTTATGGTTGAAAAGGCCATGGGCGCTGAGGTTGTTAACTTAGTTTGTCAAGGATTTGCTGAAAAAGCCTGATTATATCCGTCAGTAGAAGTTCTTGTTGAGTAAGACTAGCTTAGCAAATTATGGCTCATTTGGGGGTTCTAGTTCAACCAACCCCTGACATGACAATGTTTCGCTCGCCCGGGCGGCCAAGGAAGTCACAGTAGCCCATCCTGATGGCATTAACGTCTTGAGGCCAAGCTCTTTCCAATCAAGGAGTAGGCTAAGGTGTTAGACATGTATGCCCTAAGGAGTAAAATGTTGTAATATATTTTTGAAGATATTTTATCAATAAAGAATTTATTTATTGTTCATATACTAAATGTTGTCCTCTTTATATTCATATTTGTTGAATGTATATTAAGCAAACAAAAGTTTGAGACTCTCAATCTAAACCTTTAAGAATTTGGCATATAATGGACAGATTATGCAAAAGACATGATTCTAAAGATGATGGTCTAAATCATGAGATCCATAATCGAGAGAATAAAGTTAGGCGCTTCATTCATGCTAAGATTGTTATGTTGTCTACATCCCTGATGGGAGATGTCTTGTCTTAGCCATCGGAGTTGAACTCTGTGAATAGAAATATTAGTACATTGCCATAGATGACAATGTATTGAATTAGGACATAAAGTGGAATTGATTTGGATAAATAATTCTATTCGTACAAATTAATTCACTTTAGACAATTATATATGTTGCATCATAATCTTGAAATGACTAATAGACCCGTTATCTTGTTTTATGTCTCTTGATGTACCAAATGGTGATATCTTGACTTTGTGATGGTATGCATATCGGTATGTTAGAGACATGACTCTTGATAGTGCAAACTTGTTATTCATAAATATGGAATCCATAGCTTTATTGGTGGAGTCAATGATATTTTCCTATATGCATTATCATGTAATTGGAAAACTAGAGCGCTCAACCATTTGGATGCATATGTGTAACTAAATGATATACTGCCTTTAGATTGTAAGTTTTCCAATGGTGAGATAATGGAGCATAAGATAAAAAATAATCAAGAAGGTAGGATGGAATTCATCCTCAGAACCAATTATGAATATCTTATGGGGATACGACACATTATGATATGTCATGGACACTTAGCTAGTTAGGAACTTTGTAATTCTATATTGTTTAAAAGTATAGCGCTATGGTTTTATTGGAGCAATGTTAGAGTTGATAATTATAAAATATGTATCTAGGATATTATATTTAATAATTATTGGAACTTAAACTATATAGGTCTATCTGGTCCCCTCTACTAGCTCAATAAATCCTATAATGATATGGCGTGCTTTTCTAATAAATTAGTGACTTATATTAAACTATTAGATTGGCTAAAATTCAATAGGATTAGATAATTTATGTCTGCTTATTGGTATAATTAATTTTGTAAATTAATTCAAGATAAACTTGCTGAGTTATCGAGAATATTTTATTTTCTACATGATTATCTAAATATGACTATTTTGATCAAATAATTTCTCTATTGGGTTATTTGAATTAAAACTAAGGCCCTCTCTAAAGAATCTCATGTGGAAAATATAAGATTCTTAGGGATCATATTATCACAAGTTCGACAAGCCAATTTGTTAGTTTAACCTGCCGATGGAGTAAGTTCGGAAGACCAATCTAACAATGTTAATCTAATTACATGTTTTTGACATGATTTTACCAAGAGTTCATCCAGATTTGAATTTGAGGCCTTATTTGATAATCAATAACCTTGGGTCTAACCTCTATAAATAGGGAGTGAGTTTTCTTAGTTGATAAGATAGTTGAGAGGTTTAGAGTGAGTAATCTATTGTGAAAAAACTCTAGAACTCCCTAAGAGCTATTGTTCACAATCACAAACCTTGGCTCTAGGTCTTCTTAATTGGTTGGAAGGAGAGTCACCGAGGAAGAGCTGTACGATGTGTGCCCACATATACTCTAATCATGGATAGAGAATAGCAAAAAAGACCAGTTGGTTGAGGCTCTTTTGGAATGTTCTTCTTTTCATTGATTATAAGAACTTTTTGGCATACAAAGGTTAGTAAGATCTAATTAATTTATGTATAGAGTATGTAAAACTTGTGCTTTGGAAAATACTCTAATTTAAAATTTTTAAAATTTTGCTCTGTACTAGCTTTCCAACAAGGGGAGCCATCATCATCGAGTTTCGAGGACTCTCATAGTGGTTCCTCTGGTCTAGGGCCGCCCATTGTCGACAAGGACCTCGAGGACTTGATTAGGCTACTCTACCCACCATGCCTACTCTGGATCGGAGGTTTGACTCAAGAACTAATCTCTTTTTTGCGTAGATGATTTTGCTGATCATCCTTTAACTTCTCCCATCTTCATAGATATGTCATCCCATCAACTCTTTAGCGAAGAAAGGATTCGATAGATGATACAGCGTTGGAGTCAAGGCAAGGCCAAGGGCAAGGCTAGGCCAAGAGAAAAAGATTCAAGTGGCCTGTGTAACCTGTGGTCATTGCACCCCTTGAGCGCCCAGTATCTCAGACAAGCATCTCGTTAAGGGGCTTCGATGAGCCAAAGTAGGCCTTCACCTCCACCAGCAGTGATTCCTCTAACTGGCAGACCAAGGACATGTAAAATCTTTGCATGTTTGTCATGAGTGCTTTAGCAAGCCAGTACCCCTAGAGGACTTCTTTAGCTCCATTCGGCATAAGCCCTACCAAGAGTGCTATAAATCGGTCTTCCAATAGCTTGTTCAAGTGGGTTTTGTCTCTAACTTTGAGTTTCTATTCCTTTCATGGCTTTACTAATGTTAAACTTTATATACTTGTGTGTCCTTGGAAATCGTCGACTTCAAGACCAAGCAGCAGGTCAAGCTACAGTGCGAGGCGACCAACAAGGCTACTATGAAGGCTACTGAGGCCTAGGAGAAGCTAGAAGAGAGTGCTGTGAGCTGGCCTAGTCAGAGCTGAATTGGAAACAACCAGGGAGAAGGGCAACCAGGCCTGAGAAGAGGTTCAAAAGGTTCAGGCCAACCTCCTGGGTGCACAAGAAATGGCCCGGGTAGCAAGGGAGGAGCACCAGGGGTTCCTCGGGGAGATGCTACCAAGCAGGCTAACCTAAGCCATGGAGGACTTCAAATGCACCAAGGAGTTCTCTGATAATTACTTCCTCAACATGAAGGATTTACAAGGCTACATCCTTTCAAAGATTCCAAGGCAGCCTCGCTTAATTGGTTGCTTGTCACCCTATGGAGGAGGAAGATGGAGGTGAAAAGGAGAACAAGGAGACCCCAGCCCCGACCAAGCAGGACAATGGTGGGCAGGAGCAGGAAGCAGCATAGGCTATTGTTGACTTGGACGCCAAGGATGCCGAGGACAACATCAAAGCTGACACTTAGGGTTCCAGTTCTCATCTTCTTTCGGTTTCGTTTCTCATCCTTTTTTTTGTTTATTTGTGCTTGAGTATGGGAGGTGTCTTATTTTACCTCCCCTAGACATTCATTTATGTAATATATTCAAATTTTTCCTAAGTATTGAGTGGCTCAAACCACTGCTACAAACTGTGGATTCCATGGTTTATAACCGTTGAGAAAAAATTTCACAACAGATAAAAAACCATTGTAAAAACTTTAGTCGTGGTACAACATGGAGTTTTCACGATGATTTTTTACCATCGTGTAATAGGTAAATTGGCGCGAGAAGGGGGTAGAATGGGGTAATTTTCCACGACGGTTTTTCAAGAAACCGTCGTGGAATCGCTAGTGTTCGACAATGGTTTTTCAAAAAACCATCGTGGAACACTAAGAATTCCACGATGGTTTTTTGAAAAACCATCGTGGAAAACTAAGGATTCCACGACAGTTTTTCAAGAAACCGTCGTGAAATCCTGTCACGCCCCGGAGTACGGGAGGTGACGTGGTGGGTTATTTAAATTAATTAAAGGAGAATTTAATTAAAACCAATGGTTTAAGGATCAAATTAAGTGAGAAATAAGAAGATTTCAACCACATTTTTACAAAAGAATTTATAATATTAAGCAAATAATAAAAATTAATAAAGAACCGCGAGTATGGGTCCCAAAGACCCACAACTTGTGCACAGATGTGGTACTGACAATATCATAAATACAATCACAGTCCAGGGTACAAATAAAGTTAAATCTTACATGCCTTGATTAAATAACACAAAATATAAATCAATCCTCCTATTGCTCCTAAGTTCGGTCCGAAGAATCCTCTCCAAACCTAAATGGGAAACCACCTAGAGGGGAAATTTAAAACAAATAAAACGTGAGCGAAAGGCTCAGTAGGACTATGTTTTACAAAATAATTTAATTTAAAGGAACATTTCATTATTCAGGAATTATTTAAAAGAAACCTTAAATAAATAAATAGATAAATAAATAAACAATTTTAAGTAAAACCATTCTTACCCAGAATAGTTTACTTAGATAACTAGAAATATCATTTTCTTTTTCCTAGGCAAACCATAGTATCACCACCGTAGTGGCCCAGCTGGGTTTCGGGACCTGCCCCCAAGGTCGATCGCTACATGACCCGATCTCTGATATGGCATCATGCCTATGTGTTTATTATCATCATCATTCAAAACCCAATTACCAAGTGTTGTCATTTACATTCATTATGAAGTTCATTTCAGATCACGGTATATTAAAATATAACCGATAAATTCATTTTCAAACAAACGTTGAAAACATTTTAATAGAAATCCTTTTCAAAGCCAAATCATTACAAAACCAGGCTACCAAAGAAATGAGGTAGAAGTCCTACCTCAATACTCGCGCCGGTATCCCACACCGTAATCCCGGTCCGCTATACGTTAGCTCCGCGAAACCACGAACAATCCTAGATACAAACTAAGTCGATTAATATCTAGTTCAAGACATCCTATGTTACTAAATCATTTCATGATGTCCTAGTGTGCCATTTGTACCTTTAAAATCATTCTATAAAGTTGGAATTTAAATCAGGGTTCAAAATAGTGAAAACAGGTGAAAATCACAAAAATTTCCATGCCTCGGTCGGCCTACCGGACTTCCTGCTTCGGCCGGCCGAACTGCACAGTTCGGCCTGCCGGAAGCCAGGTCCGGTCGGCCGGTCATTTCCTTAGGTTCGGCCTGTCGGATGGAAGAACACCGGCCTGCCGATCCCTGTTTCGGCCTGCCGAACACGCAGTTCAGCCTGCTGAACTGGGAAAACCCAAAAATTCCAGCCACGGGTTTCGATTTCCCCAAAACCCAAATCTTGATTCTAACCTATTTTTCTCAAATCCCAGGCATAGAAAATATTCATAGATGATAGAAAAACATGTATAGACACTTTTGAACACATTTAAACGAGATTCAAACACAAAAATCCCAAAAATCCAAAAATAGGAAAAATTGAGGAAAAATGAAAAATCTTGAATTCAATCTGTTTTTCTTCAATCTAAGCTTAGATTCTAGTTGTTCTAAGTTCATTTAACTCAAATCCATGGTTTTCTAAGCTTAAACAAACCTAGATTTCAAAAATGCACAAAATTGAAAATTTTGTAAAAAGTTTAGAAATTTCAAATCTAACCTCGAATCGAAGCTTCAATCCGCGTTCTCGGTTGCTAAATCATGTCCCCGAGCTTCCTCCTTGCTAACCTAAAGCTTGGATTCGAATTTGATTTCAAAAATTTTGAGAGAGATGTAGAGAGAGAGAGGGTTGCCGAGAGACCAAGAGAGAGAGAGTGAATGAAGAGAGAGAGAGAAACCGGAGAGAGTGAGGAGAGAGGAGGAAGAGAGAGAATAAATAGAGAAAATCGGTGGACGGTTTTACTGTGCAAAAACCATGTGCCGCCCACGGTTTTGTGAAACAGAGTATTTTTAACATTTTACAAATTGTTGTGTTTTAAAACTAAAAACATCATTTTAAAACAATAAGAAATCATTTGGATTCACCAAATTAACAAAACAACCAAAATTTCAAAATCCAACCCAATAATCAAATTTATGTTAAAACATTAGTTATGGCACACTAATTCATCATTTACGTTACATTAACATTAAATAAATTTTGGGGCGTTATAACTCTCCACCCCTAAAAGAAATTTCGCCCTCGAATTTACATCTCATTTCAAAAACAAAACAAATGCGGATACAATTCCCGCATACTCGACTCTAGCTCCCAAGTGGCTTCATCAACCCCGTGATGCTGCCACACGACTTTTACCAACGGTATCTCACGACGATGCAAGCTAATCACTTTCTGGTCAATAATCTGAATCGGCACTTCTTCGTAAGTCGTATCCTCCTGAACCTGCACATCATGAAATGAAACTATCTTACCTTGCTCAGGAGGACACTTCCTAAGCATCGACACATGAAACACATCGTGCACATGAGAAAGTTCGGATGGAAGATCAAGCCGATAAGCGACCACACCAACACGCTGAGTGATCTCGAAAGGCCCAATATACCTCGGCGCGAGCTTCCCACTTATTCTGAACCGCATAGTTCCCTTACGAGGCGATACCCTCAAGAGAACGAAATCTCCAACCGCGAACTCTAAGGGTCTATGTCTTCTATCTACGTAGCTCTTCTGTCGACTCTGAGCTGCCCTCAATCGATCTCGAATCACCGCGACTTTCTCATTGCTATCATGAATCTCATCCAGCCCAAGAATAACCCTATCTTCCAGGTCGGCCCAACACACAGGTGACCGACACGGTCACCCATACAACGCCTCAAACGGTGCCATACCAATACTCACCTGATAACTGTTGTTGTACGCGAACTCTGCCAAATGCAAACATTGCTTCCAATTTCCGCTGAAGTCCAACGCATAGGCACGCAACATATCCTCGAGAACCTAAATAACCCGCTCAGACTGCCCATCAGTCTGAGGATGAAATGCCATACTGAAGTTCAAATCCGTACCTAAAGCCTCCTGAAAACTCCTCCAGTACTTAGCATTAAACCTGGTGTCTCGATCAGAGGTGATGGACAAAGGAACCCCATGCAACCTCACAATATTCTGCAGATACAACTCCCCGAGAACCTTCCTCGAACACATCGACCTAAACGGAATGAAATGCGTCGATTTCACAATATTCTCGGTTGCTAAATCACGTCACCGAGCTTCCTCCTTGCTAACCCAAAGCTTGGATTCGAATTTGATTTCAAAAATTTTGAGAGAGATGTAGAGAGAGAGAGGGTTGCCGAGAGACCAAGAGAGAGAGAGTGAATGAAGAGAGAGAGAGAAACCGGAGAGAGTGAGGAGAGAGGAGGAAGAGTGAGAATAAATAGAGAAAATCGGTGGGCGGTTTTACTGTGCAAAAACCATGTTCCGCCCATGGTTTTGTAAAACAGAGTATTTTTAACATTTTACAAATTGTTGTGTTTTAAAACTCAAAACATCATTTTAAAACAATAAGAAATCATTTGGATTCACCAAATTAACAAAACAACCAAAATTTCAAAATCCAACCCAATAATCAAATTTATGTTAAAACATTAGTTATGGCACACTAATTCATCATTTACATTACATTAACATTAAATAAATTTCGAGGTGTTACAAATCCTTACTGTTCCATGACCTTTTTTGAAAAACCATCATGTAACAGTAAGGATTCCACGATGGTTTCTTAAAAAACCATCGTTGAAAATTTGTATTCCCCTAAAAATAAATCTCCAAAAATTTTTGATTTCCCGCAGGATGGCCAGTCCCGTGTGTTATCTATTACAGCAAGGCCCTAATTGCATACAAAAATTGGTGTATATTGAAATTACAAGGTATTTACCAGATCATTTACATTTGAGCTCTTTTGAGCAATTGCTTATCTACTATCTCCATCTATCTATCTAAAGTGTACATACCTATTTACAAATTGTACCCACTCTAATTTAACTTAATGTATATCCATATGTATGTAAAAATCTTTTTTTCCTAAGGCTTGTATATGACTTCTAATTATATCCTGTGTTAAACGTAGAATAAAAAAACCACATTCTACATTTCCTTGTTGTCTTGGACACTTCGTTTGGAATATAGTATTCCGCTCCGTCGGTGTGTGACATCGCTTCCCGCTTGAAGCTTCCAATCGTTAAGTGCCCTAACAATGTGTCATGTTTAAATGAATTAATAGACGATACAATTATGTGGGACTAAAAATAGTTAATTTTACAAGAGAACATTAATACTTACAATCTCGTGATTGATACAAAATCCTCACGTGGTGGGTGTTTGAGGGGGTCAAACCAATATATTTGGTCCTCCCATGGCGAAATAAGTCCCAACATCTAATGTTCTTCAACATTGTACAGCAGGAAGAATAATTTTTCCCTCGGTGCTTGAGCTAATAGGTGGAGGAGTGATGTGGCGTGCTCTCTACGATCACATACTAGGTCACTTGTAGCACTTGAAACAATGGCCAGAGATATGAAGCTGAAATTTTGTGCCAACCCTTGGCAATTCATTGCCAATGACATTTATCGGTATCGGGCACTAAATCATTGATCCATCGCGCATGAAAGAATGTGCTTATAAAGCCAACTGTATAAATTCTTGAGGTACTAAAGCGAAGTTAAATGCAGGCAGTTGATCATTAGCAACGATTTGTTCTTGTTCTTGTTCTACCTCAAGTTGTGATTCTCTTGCTTTTGTAGAGCTTTTCTTTTTTTGTCATTTCTTTCCGCTCAGATCTTGTGGAACATGGCTAGGCACTCGAATCGTCTTCTTCAATGCAATGACTTCAACTAACCTCTTTGGCCATGCTACGAAGCTTTCGGCTACTTCACCCATAGTTGTTGCTTCAGGTGTTGGAATAGGCAATTTAGCTATTCTAACTCTGATGGTAGTGATGCTAACGCGCACATTCTCTTCCCCTAATAGTCTTCCATGAACTGTATCAATTGGAAGACTCTCCATCCACACCATCCCAAGTGCAAGAAGTGCACACCCACCATTAAATCTATCCTTAACGAAGAGCCTACATTGTTTGGGCTCTTGACGAGGAGGTGATAATTGGACTTCTAGAGCTTCTGCTCCATTATTGGGAGGGTTACAACTAGCTTTGAAGCTGTTGCGTTGTGAGATGCTATCATCCATCGACTTGGCACGTCCTTGGGAAATGAGCTAGCTTACAAGACCCTGCAGTTCTGCAATCTCCATCTGCATCTTCGACATTTGGGAATTCAATTTCAAAGTACCTGATTGGAGGTCGAAGTATTGAGACTGCTTTACATACTTCAATTGACCATGAACACATCTAGAATGTTTTGGTTTTCCTAGTGCCCTTATCAAAATGTCATCATTACTGACCAATTGGAAGCTCTCTTGACTTTGTTACGTTGTGTATTCATCCTATAAAACAACAACACAACCATGTTATTCAAGAAATCCTTCATCTGGTATTAAATTACAAATTAATTGTTTGTGTTCAGTAAACTTACAGTCAAGTTCCCAATTTCTGCTACTTTTGGATTTTTAAATTGGCCATCAGGAGGTTGACATGATTTGACCCACAACTCCTCCCGTGTTGGTAGCACACCCGTCTTTGCAAACTATGTTACGCTATGTTAGTAACATAGTAATGATAGAATAGTTGATATATGTAATATGAGTAAAATATTAACATACCAAGGATTGCTTAAGCTCTATATATCCGACTCGACCAACCATAGAGCAGTATTCATTTTTCCCTCTTATTTTACTTGCGTTTGATGATAGTAGTTGGAATTCGATGAAACATCGATACCTCAAAAAAGCTTCCCAATCGTCATCGTTTATGGAGGGGTAATAGTGTACTACCGTAGGAGGCCGTTTATATACATTTTCATCCTCCTTCAGAATGGAAAGGTATGGTTGTATGAAGGTAACGTAGAGGTCGGATCTAAACACCTTTGCTAATTTGTCACAAACCTTCAAAGCCCTTTTCCTATACCAATCCTCGACTGTGAAAGCTTTATATATCTCTCTCTAAATCACATCTTTTACTTTATCTAAATCCTTAGACCTCCAAACTTGTGTCCATATCAGAACGTGCTCTCGACTGAGGACTTTGATCCAACTGCTTAATTCATGGCTAGGTGCGCCTTTTGGTTGGACTTTTGAATCAAAAGTCACTTCAATTCTTAAACCTTTCTTTCTCATCTGATGAATTTTTTTCATTAATATAGCCCTTCGCTCAAAGTCTACTTTCGGATCAAATTCGGTTCACCTTCGTGGCTTACTATGTTGGTTTTCCCTTGCTATATTGCGATGAAGATGGAGTGCAGTCTTTGTACTCGTCTTTGTACTGGTCACTATCGATCTCGCGAGACATTGCACCTGTGCAAAGTATTCAAAAACTAACACATACATACTACACAAATTTACAAACTACACATATTCACATCTTCACACATTCCACTTCATACGTTTTTACATAATTTCGCATATTCATATAATTTCACATATTACACATATTCACAAATTTACAGTTTCAATTACATATATAATTTCACAAATTGCGCACATTCACATAATTTCACATATTACACATATTTACATAACCTCACATATACAAATATTCACAAATTTACAATTTCAATTACACATATTACACATATTCACATAATTGTACAAATTCACATCTTCACATATTCACAAGTTTACAATTTCAATTTCCAAATTTCATATATTGACATAATTTCACGTATTCAAATCTTTACATATTCACAAGTTCAGAATTTCACATATTCATATAATTTAACATATTACACATATTCACAAATTCACAATTTCAATTACATATATAATTTCACAAATTACACATATTCATATAATTTCACATATTGCACATATTTACATATCCTTACATATTGCACATATGCACAAATTTACAACTTCAATTACTCAATTTCACATAATACACATATTCACAAATTTACAATTTCAAATACATAATTTTGTAAAATACACATGTGACGGATTAGGGCCTAGGGGGGGCTGTGGGTGGGGGCGAGGGGTGGAGGAGAAAGGGAAGAGGGGCGAGGGGGGTGGGTAGGGGCAAGGGGTGGAGGAGCGAGGGGCGAGGGGAGAGAGGGGAGGGGGTGGGTGAGGGTCGTGGGTGGGGACGAGGGGCGGGTGGGGGGCAAGGGGTGGGTGTGGGTTGGGGGGGCTAGGGAGAGGGGCGATGGGGGAGGGGGGAGGGGCAAGGGGGTGGGGGCGCTGGGGCGAGGGCCAAGGGGTGAAGGGGAGAGGGGGGAGGGGTGAGGGGGGTGGGGGCGAGGGGGTGAGGGGCGGGTGGGGATGTAGGGGGGCTGAGGCAAGGGGCAAGGGGGGAAGTGTTAGACATGTATGCCCTAAGGAGTAAAAATGTAATACGTTTTTGGAGACATCTTTATCAATAAAGAATTTATTCATTTATCTATATACCAAATCTTGTCCTCTTTACGTTCATATTTGTTGAATGTATGATAAGCAAACAGTAGTCTGAGATTATCAGTCTAAACCTTAAGAATTGGGCATATGATGGGATGATTATGCGGTAGACATGATTCTTAAGGTGACAGTCTAAAACGTATGATCCGCAATCGAGAGAATAAAGTTAGGCACTTTATTCATGTAAAGATTGTTATGTTGTCTATATCCCTTTTGGGAGATGGTTTGTCTTGGCCATCGGAGTTGGACTCCGTGAATAGAAACATTGGCACATTGTCATAGGTGACGATGTGTTAAATCGGGACATCAAGTGAATTGATTTGGATTAATAATTCTGTCTTGGCAAATCGATTCACTTTAGACAGTCATTTGTATTGTATCTTAATTCTGAGATGAATAGTGGGCCCGTTATCTCGACTTGTGTCTTTTGATGTACCAATGGGTGACTCCCACATCTCTATAGTGGTATGCATACTGGTACATTGGAGGCATGACTCTTGCCTCCAACGTACCGGCATGCATACCACTATTAAGATGTGGGTGTCACCCTTTGGTACATCGAAAGACACAAGCCAAGTCAATGGGCCCACTATTCATCTCAGGATTAAGATACAACACAAAAGATTGTCTAAAGTGAATTGATTTGCCAAGACAGAATTATTAATCCAAATTAATTCACTTTATATCCCGATCCAAGACATCGTCACCTATGACAACGTGCCAATGTTTCTATCTGCGAAGTCTACCTCCGATGGTCAAGACAAACCATCTCCCAAAAGGGATATAGACAACATAACAATCTTTGCATGAATAAAGCACCCATCTTTATTCCCTCGATTGTGGATCTTATGATTTAGACCATCACCTTAAGAATCGTGTCTTCGGCATAATCCGTCCATCATATGCCCAATACTTAAGGTTTAGACCGACAGTCTAAGACTTTTGTTTGCTTAACAAACATTCAACAAATATGAATGTAAAGAGGACATGATTTGGTACACAAATAATAAATTCTTTATTGATAAAAATGTCTCCAAAAACATATTATACTTTTACTCCTTAGGGCATACATGTCTACAATCTCCCACTTGCACTAAGTGAGTAAATATGACAAATCTCACATCCCCATAGCTTCCACATGCCTCTCAAAGACTCTCCCAATAAGTGTCTTCGTAAATGGATCAGCTAGATTGTCCTCTGATGCAATCTTCCACACCGTGACATGCCCACCCTCAACGAAGTCCTTTATCACATGATACTTCCTTTATCAACAAAGTCCTTAGCATTAGCTACCGCCGCACTTTTATCACAGTATAGTGACACCGCCTTTTCCATACCAAGAACTACCTCAAGATCCCCAAGGAACCTACGAAGCCATACTGCTTCTTTCAAAGCATCACTAGTTGCCACATGTTCGGCATCCATCGTTGAATCCAAAGTGCAATCTTACTTAGCACTTCTCCAACTAATGGCACCACCGCCCAGAGTAAACACAAAACCCAAAGTCGATTTCCTAGATTCCAGACAGGATTGAAAATCTGAGTCAGTGTATCTTAGAAGATTCAAGTCCTCACCCAAATACACAAGCATATACCCTCGAGTCCTTCTCAGGTACTTGAAAATATGCTTTACCGCAACCCAATGGTTCAGTCCTAGATCCGCCTGAAATCGACTTATAATCTCGACCGCATAACTAATATCCGGTCATGTGCAAAGCATGGTATACATGAGACTACCCATTGCTGAAGCATCAGGCACCTTCTTCATGTATTCTCTCTCTTCATAAGACTTTGGAGAGTCTTTCTTAGAAAGAGTAATTCTAGACCTAGATGGTTGCCCACCTTTCTTGGAATCCTACATTACAAACCTTCTGAGAATTTTATCTGTATACCTGGCCTGGGACAAAGCTATCATTTTGTTCTTCCTATCCTGAAAGATCTGGATACCAAGAACAAAATTAGCCTCACCTAAGTCTTTCATGTCAAAATGCTTGGTCAACCATAATTTGACCGTTGACAATGCCCCAACGTCATTGCCAATTAACAGAATGTCATCTACATAGAGCAGTAGAAAAACCACCTTCCCATCCTTAATGTGTTTGTAAACACATGGCTCATCCACATTTTGTGAGAGCCTATAAGTCTTAACCACCTAATCAAATCTTATGTTCCAAGAATGAGAAGCCTACTTAAGTCCATAAATTGACTTCAGCAGCTTACAAACCTTACCCTCTTGACCTGTGACCTTAAACCTGCCTGGTTGTTCCATGTAAATGGACTCATCAGGATAGCCATTCTGAAAAGCCATCTTGACATCCATTTGCCAAATCTTGTAGTCGAGAGCGGTAACTATGGACAAGAGAATCCGGATGGACTTAAGCATGGCTACAGGCAAAAAGGTTTCCTCATAATCGATTCCTTCTTTTTGCGTATAACCCTTAGCTACCAATCTAGCCTTAAAGGTTTCGACCGTTCCATCCACTCCTCTTTTCCTCTTGTAGATCCACTTACACCCTATGGGTTTTACCCCTTCGGGAAGATCCATAAGCTCCCAGACCTGATTAATCTACATAGACTTCATCTTAATGTTCATGGCCTCTGTCTAGAGTTTTGAATCAATATCCTCCATAGCTTCTGCATAAGTATAAGGATCCTTATCATATTCATCCGGTTCAGCCAAAAAGACCTCCCCATTGAACATATACCTCTCAGGTTGACGCCCAATCCTCCCACTTCGCCGAAGCCCCTGAGGTTGTTGTTCAGGTTTGTTTGGTTTTTCTACACTGATTGGAACGGTTTCATTCAAAACCTCTAGAGTGATTGAATCACTCCTTAACTCCTCAAGCACCACTTTGCTTTGAGGTTTAAAGTCGTCCATGTAACTCTCCTCAAGGAAAGTTACATTAGCTAAAACCACGACTTTATTTTCCTTTGGGTTATAAAAATAACCCCCTTTAGTCCCTTTTGGATTTCCTACAAACACGCAAACTTTCAAACGTGCTTCCAACTTATTCGGATCCTTAAACAGGACATGAGCTGGACATCCCCATATGCGAATATGGTTTAAGGATGTCTTCCTACCCATCCACAACTGGTGAGAAGTTTTAGGGACCGATTTTGAAGGCACATTGTTCAAAAGATAACATGCGGTTCGTAGTGCATATCCCCATAGGTATAAAGGCAATGATGACTAACTCATCATGGACCTAATCATGTCCAACAAAGTCCTATTTCTTCTCTCCTCTATGCCATTCTGCTACGGAGTGCCAGCGCAGTCAGATGGGATAAAATCCCATTCTCTAATAAGTGTTCCAAGAATTCATCAGAAAGATATTCCCCACCTCGATCCGATCGAAGTGCCTTTATGGGTCTACCCAATTGCTTTTTCACTTTAGCCCAAAACTCCCTGAACATGTCAAAAGTTTCACTTTTGTAGTGCATCAGGTACACATACTCATATCTTGAGTAATTGTCAATAAAAGTGACAAAGTACTCATACCCTCCTCATGCCCGGTTGTTCATCAATCCGTAAACATCACTATGCACAAGTTCTAGAACCCCTTCAGCCCTATTGCCCTTAGATCCAAACGGTCTTTTGGTCATCTTACCCTCCAAACAAGATTCACATTGAGGTATAGACTCTACCTTTAAGTGACTTAAAGGTCCATCCCAAACCAACCTTTGAATCCTATTTAGGTTAATATGACCAAGGCGCAAATGCCAAAGATAAGTTTTATTAGAGTGTGAAGTTTTAAGTCTTTTAGAGTTATTATCATTCATCTCAGCATTAAGCAATAAGTCCATCATAGGTTTGATAAAATATAGATTATTTTGCATCCATCTAGAACAGACAAAAGATTTGTTTTTACGAATCACCACTTTATCATTAAAAGAAACCAAGTAGGAGTCTTTAAATAAACAAGATACAGAAATTAAATTCCTTTTAAATTTAGGAACATAAAAAAAATCTTGCAAAAATAAAATCCTATAATTATCAAAATAAAGATGGATGTCTCCCATTGCTTCCACTGAGACCATGGATCCATCGCCCACCCGAAGCGTGAAGTCCTCATGCAGTAGACTTCTCGTTTCTTTGAACCCCTGCATAGAAACACAAACATGATTAATTGCACCAGAATCTATGACCCAAATATCACTGGATTCCTTAACCAAACAAGTTTCTAAATGTAGAAGATCACACCTACCTCCTTCGGAAAGGAAGTCCTTACAATTCTTCTTGATATGCCCGACCTTCCCACAGAAGAAGCACTTAAGCTTCTTTGGGTTCTTCTTCTTCTTTTTCTTGCTCTTGGTAGTAGCAGGAATAGAAGACTTCCCATTATTGGCCCGTTGCTTCTTTCCATTCCCAGAGTTAGGTTTGGAACTAGAAGCAGCTACCATGTTGGCCTCACCACCCGTAGGAGAATCCCTGATCAGCAGTTTGAACTCCTATAACTGTTTCATCAGTTTAGTTAAGGTCATATCCTGTCTATTGCTTAAATTAAAAGTAGCTCTAAATGGAATAAATTCTTTAGACAGAGTCTCAAAGACCATAATCATCTGAGTTTCAACATCGATGTTGGCTCCATTGGTTTAAGCCTCAGCAAGGCAACCCATGACCAACATGTTATGCTCCTTTACAGATGTCCCTGGCCTCTGTCTACAGTTTAGAAGTTTTCAAAGTGCCCCTTACCGCTTTGTTATGGCCTAGCCTCTAAACATATCCTCAAGATTATCCAAGATCTACTTTGCAGTCTCATAATCCTGATGTTGAGCCTGCAGCACATTATTCATGCTAGCCATAACATAGCAGCGGGCCTGATCATTAGCATCTTTCCAACGATCATACGCTTGGAATTGCTCATTAGTTGAGTCTCCCATAGGCTCGGGAGGACAAGGGGTTGTCAGTACATATTTCAGTTACTCAAAGGATAGGACGATATCTAGGCTCCGTTTTCAATCATTATAATTCTCTCCAGTTAATAGGTTTTTGTCAAGTATCATTGATAAAGCATTTTTAGACATTTTTAACCTACTATAAAGAATCATATACCAAACATAAGCAAATATATAATAATAATTTAGTAAGATAACACAATCATGTAAAAAATACAAATGTGTTTATGTGTCAAAACCTTGAAAATATCACAACCTTACAACGATAAGTCCCAACGTAGAATTCAACAAGCTCCTAGGGGGGTCATGCCAAATTCAATCAGGAACACAGATCTCCTCCTGATTAATATATGCCATCCAAGACCCGTATGATCCAACATATATTAATAATCGTTTCTTTGGCCATTAATTTTATTAACAGAGCTCCTAGGGGAGGTTAATAATAAAATTAACGTGAGTGTATGACCATCGTTTTAACATTTTATCCCTGATTTATAATCACCACCTAGGGGTGTGCAACTATAAATCATGCTAAAATACTTTATCCCCTCAGAGATCCAATCTGGTACATGATAGAAATCCCTTCCTAAGGGTCGGGACCACCATGTTCTGCCTATGGACCAACGATGGAGGCCTTAGGTTCTGTCTTCAAAAACCTTCTCCCACTCAATCTTTTGAAATTAAGGTTTTATTTTAAGGATATGCATGAACAATTTTAATATGAGTGGCACTCCCTATTCTATATGATATGTTATCAATATACATGGTAAATCATATTATAATGCAAACAAGCAAAGCAATCAAGCAAAGCTACAAGCAAAATAATAAATAACCGTAATATTATGGCTCCACCCTAGAGAATAGAAAACTAAGATTACAAGAGAATAATCGAGACATATTATCGATTCTTCATCCTTGAATCCTCAAGCTGTATCCTTCTTCATGTAATTCCTATCTTCAAGTCTTCAATGCCGTGTGAATCGAAAACTTCATATTTTCGATCATATCCAAATTTAATGTTTCTTAGAATTGTCCCAAAAATAAAATTAAAACTACATCGAAAAAACTGCACCTTTTTTGGAAATTTTCTAACTCTCGGTCGGCAGGCCGATGCCAGTCAAGCTCCATCGGCCTGCCGACTCATGAAATTTTAGCCTACCGCCAGAGCCACCTGAATTCTACCCCACTAACGGCCTACCGAACTTCCAGTTTGGCCTGTCGATCTGCGACCATCGGCCTGCCGAACAAGAAGAAATCTTCATTCCAAAAAATACAATTTTTAATGCAATTCATCAATTTTATTTTCAACAATTCAAAAACATAAAATTAGAGACTCAAGAAATACTTGGGAGCATCATCATCAATCTTCTACATCTGTCTTCTCTGAATAATTATTTAATTACAAAATTCTTACAAATTTAAAATTAATAACAATTCCTAGACGGAGATGATAGTCCGTTATCTCATTACATGAAAAACCTAGATGCACATTCTAACCTCTAAGGAACCATAAACGGTATTAATTAATTAATTAATAATTAATTAAATAACAGTTTAATCAACCATAATTAATTAATAAATATTCACCATATAATCCATGACAACATATATAATATATGGAAACCTAGAGTGCCAACTCTCTTTAAAATTAAATTCAAGTATATGAGAGATTAAGATCACAAAATTTATACATATAACACGATCACAAACTTCTAAATTTATGCAAAACCTCGCTTTGATACCAATTGTTGGAAAAATATGTGCAGTGAAATTTTAAAAATTTTACATTAGAGTATTTTTCAAAACATAAGTTTGACATGCTATATGCATAAATTAACCAGATCTTACTAACCTTTGTGTGTTGAAGAACCCTTGCAAAACATGAAGAGAAGTAACGTTCTAGAAGAGCCTCAACCAACTGGTCTTCTTTGCTATTCTCTATCCATGACTGAAGTGAGTGTGGGCTCATACATACAGTTCTTCCACTAGGTGACTTTCCTTCCAACCAACGAGAGAACCCAAAGCAAGTGTTCGTGATTTGTGAACAAAAGCTCTCAGAGAGTTTTCAGATTCTCACTAACAGAGTATCACTCTTAATCTCTCAATTGATATGAGTAACTCTTAAGACTTACTCCCTTTATATATAGATTGGTCCTGGGGTCAGTCCTTATCAGATTAGGTCTCAAAACATGAAATAGAATCAAGTTCAGATCAATATCTGATAAGATCTACGTGGAAACATGTGATCTTATCCTTCCCTGATTGGCAGGTCGAACCACTTGATCGGCAGGCCAAACAGGCCTCATCGACAGGCCGAACACATCCATCGGTAGGCCAAACTGTCGAAAAAAATCTCGCAAATCTTTTATTTTCCACCAAAGATTCTATAGGATAAAGTCTTAGTTTTAATTCAAATAACCCAATAAAGAAGTTATCTAATAAAAACAACTTTATCTAGATAATCTCTAAGAAAATAAATCAATTCCCAATAATTCTACAAGTTTATATTTATCTAATTTATCCAAAAATTAAATCAACTGATAAACAGACATGAATTATCTGATTCTTTCAAATTTTAACCAATCTGATAAATCTGACGTAAGTCATCAATTATTCGAAAAGCATGTCGTGTCGTTACAGGATGTTGTGAGCTAGCAAAAGGGACCAAATGGACCTATATAGTTCAAGTTTCTGATAATGACGAAACCCAATATCCCAGATATACATTTCCCAATTATCAACTCCAACACTACAACACTAAAAGCTTGAAGTTGTACTCTCAAACTACATAGAATTATGAAGCTTGTATAGCTAAGTCTCCATGACTTATCGTAGTGTATCGTATCCCTATATGATAATCCATAATCGGCTTAAGGACTAGTTCTGTCTTACCTTCCTGATTATTTTTATCTTATGTTCCATTATCTCACCATCAGAAAACTTACTATCCAATGATAGTATACCATTTGGTTATACCTATGTATCCAAATGGTTGAGCGCTCTAATTTTCCAATTACAGGATAACACATATAAGATGATATTATTATTCCTAAAAAGGAGCTATGGATTCCATATCTATGAATAACAGGTCTACGCCATCAAGAGTCATGCCTCCAATGTACTGGCATGCATACCACTATTAAGATGTGGGTGTCACCCTTTGGCACATCAAAAGACACAAGCCAAGACAACAGGCCCACTATTCATCTTAGGATTAAGATACAACACAAATGATTGTCTAAAGTGAATTGATTTACCGAGACAAAATTATTAATCCAAATCAATTCACTTTATGTCCCGATCCAACAAATCGTCACCTATGACAATGTGCCAATGTTTCTATTACGAAGTCCACCTTCGATGGTCAAGACAAACAATCTCCCAAAATGGATATAGACAACATAACAATCTTTGCATGAATAAAGCGCCCAACTTCATTCCCTCAATTGCGGATCTTATGATTTAGACCATCACTTTAAGAATTGTGTCTTTTGCATAATCCGTCCATCATATACCCAATTCTTAAGGTTCAGATCAATAGTCTCAGACTTTTGTTTGCTTAACATACATTCAACAAATATGAATGTAAAGAGGACAAGATTTGGTACATACATAATAAATTCTTTATTGATAAAAATGTCTCCAAAAACTTATTACATTTTTACTCCTTAGGGCATACATGTCTAACAATCTCCCACTTGCACTAAGTGAGAAAATATGACAAATCTCGTATCCTCATAGCTTCCACATGCCTCTCGAAGACTCTCCCAGTAAGTGTCTTTGTAAATGGATCAGCTAAATTATCCTCTGATGGGATCTTGCACACTGTGACATGCCCACCCTCAACGAAGTCCTTTATCACATGATACTTCCGATCAATATGCTTACTCTTCTTGTGAAATCTTAGTTCCTTAACATTAGCTTCCACTGCACTGTTATCATAGTACAAGTGATACCGCCTTTTCCATACCAAGAACTACCTCAAGATCCCCAAGGAACTTACGAAGCCATACTGCTTCTTTCAAAGCATCACTAGCTGCCACATACTCAGCCTCCATCATTGAATCCAAAATGTAATCTTTCTTAGCACTTCTCCAACTGATGGCACCACCGCCCAGAGTAAACACAAAACCCGAAGTCGAGTTCCTAGAATCCAAACTGGATTGAAAATCTGAGTCAATGTATCTTAGAGGAGTAAAGCCCTCACCCAAATACACAAGCATATACCCTCGAGTCCTTTTCAGGTACTTGAAAACATGCTTTACCGCAACCCAATAGTTTGGTCCTGGATCTACTTGAAATCGACTTACAATCTCGAGCGCATAACTAATATTTGGTTGTGTGCAAAACATGGCATACATGAGACTACCCACTGTCGAAGCATAAGGCACCCTCTTCATGTATTCTCTCTCTTCATAAGACGTTGGAGAGTCTTTCTTAGAAAGAGTAATTCCAGACCTAGATGGTTGCCCACCTTTCTTAGAATCCTGTATTGCAAACCTTCTGAGAATTTTATCTATGTACCCAGCCTAGGAGAAAGCTATCATTTCGTTCTTCCTATCCCGAAAGATCTGGATACCCCAACGTCATTGCCAATTAGCAAAATGTCATCTACATAGAGCAGTAGAAAAACCACCTTCCCATTCTTAATGTGTTTGTAAACACATGGCTCATCCACATTTTGTGAGAACCCATAAGTCTTAATCACCTAATCAAATCTTATGTTTCAAGAACAACAACCCTGCTTAAGTCCACAAATTGAAGGGATGTCTGTGCAATCCTCGTCAACTTCTTCACCGTCCATAACTATTCTTGTCTTTGTTGGGACAACTAGGACAACTCCATGTCTTGGGGATCTGTAGTATAAAAAAACTTGGATTGCTTGTGATGCCATAATGAAGGGATCATTTGTTAGACAATTATGCCCTAAGGAGTAAAAATGTAATAAGTTTTTGGAGACATTTTTATCAATAAAGATTTTATTCATTGTTTATATACCAAATCTTGTCCTCTTTACATTCATATATGTTGAATGTATGTTAAGCAAACAATAGTTTAAGATTGTCAGTCTAAACCCTTAAGAATTGGACATATGATGGACAGATTATGCGAAAGACATGATTCTTAAGGTGACAGTCGAAAACATAAGATCCACAATCAAGGGAACAAAGTTGGACGCTTTATTCATTCAAAGATTGTTATGTTGTCTGCATCCCTTTTTGGGAGATGGTTTGTCTTGACCATTGGAGGTGGACTCCGTGAATAGAAACATTGGCATGTTGTCATAGGTGACAATGTGTTGGATTGGGACATAAAGTGAATTGATTTGGATTAATAATTTTGTCTTGGCAAATCAATTCATTTTGGACAATCATTTGTATTGTATCTTAATCTTGGGATATATAGTGGGCCCGTTGTCTTAACTCGTATCTTTTGATGTACCAAAGGGTGACACTGACATCTTAATAGTGGTATGCATACCGGTACATTGGAGGCATGACTCTTGATAGTGTAGACTTGTTATTCATACATATGGAATCCATAGCTCGTCTTTAGAAGTAATGATATCCTCTTATATGTCTTATCATGTAATTGAAAAAGTAGAGCGCTCAACCATTTGGATACATATGTGTAACCGAATGTTATACTGTCTTGGATAGTAAGTTTTCTGATGGTGAGATAATGGAACATAAGATAAAAATAATCAAAAAGGTTCGACAGAACTTGTCCTTAAGCCGATTATGGATTATCATATAGGGATACGATACACTATGATATGTCATGGAGACTTAGCTAAATGAGCTTCGTAATTCTATGTAGTTCGAGTGTGCAGCTCCAAGCTTTTAGTGGAGTAGCGTTGGAGTTGATAATTATGAAATGTATATCTAAGATATTGGGGTTCATAATTATCGGGAGCTTGAACTATATAGGTCCATTTGGTCCCCTTTGCTAACTCACAACATCCTGTAATAACATGACGTGCTTCTCCAATAATTGGTTACTTATGTCAGATTTATCAGATTGGTTAAAATTTGAAAGAATCAAATAAGTCATGTCTGTTTATCAGTTGAATTAATTTTGTGATAAAATTAATTTAAGATAAACTTGTTGAATTATTGGGATTGGATAATTCTTGTTTGTTTATCAGTTGATTTAATTTTGGATAAATTAGATCAAGATAAACTTGTTGAATTATTGGGAATTGATTTATTTTCTTAGAGATTATCTAGATAAAGTTGTTTTGATCAGATAATTTCTCTATTGGGTTATTTGAATCAAAATTGAGACTTTATCCTATAGAATCGTGGGTGGAGAATAAAAGATTCACGGAGATATCTTACCAAGATCCATGTGTTCGACCTACTGATGGGGTCTGCTCGGCCTACCAATCAAGATGTTTGGCCTGCCGATGAGCGAAGGATAAGATTACGCATTTTCACGCGGATCTTATCAAATATTGATCTGAACTTGATTCTGTTTCAAGTTTTTGAGACCTAATCTGATAAGGACTGACCCTAGGACCAACCTCTATAAATAGGGAGTAAGTCTTAAGAGTTACTCATATCAATTGAGAGATTAAGAGTGATACTCTACTAGTGAGAATCTGAAAACTTGCTGAGAGCTTTTGTTCACAAATCACAAACACTAGCTTTGGGTTCTCTCGATTGGTTGGAAGGAGAGTCACCTTGGTGAAGAGCTGTGCGTGTGAGCCCATACTCACTCTGATCATGGATAGAGAATAGCAAAGAAGACCAGTTGATTGAGGCTCTTTTGGAACAATACTTCTCTTCATGTTTTGCGAGGGTTCTTCGGCATACAAATGTTAGTAAGATTTGGTTAATTTATGCATATAGCATGTCAAACTTGTGTTTTAGAAAATACTCTGATGTAAAATTTTAAAAATTTCACTACATACTATTTTTTCAACAATTAGTATCAGAGCTATGGTTTTTACATAAATTTACGAGTTTGTGATCATGTTATATGTATAAATTTTGCGATCTTAATCTCTCCTATGCTTGAATTTGATTTTATAGAGAGTTGGCACTCTAAGTTTATATATAATATATATGTTGTCATGGATTATATGGTCAATGTTTATTAATTAATTATGGTTGATTAAATTATTATTTATTTATTTATACCAGTTATGGTTCCTTAGAGGTTAGAATGTGTATCTAGGTTTTTCATGTAATTAGATAGCGAACTATCATCTCCGTCTAGGAATTGTTATTTAATTTTAAATTTGTAAGAATTTTGTAATTAAATAATCATTCAGAGAAGATGGATCTAGAAGGCAGATATGGAAGATGGATGATGGCGCACCTAGGTATTTCCTGAGTCCCTAATTTTTGTTTTTGAATTGTTGAAAATAAAACTAAAGAATTGCATTAAAAAATTATATTTTCCAGAATGAAAATTTATGCTCGGTCAGCATGCCGAGCCTCATAGTTCGGCAGGCCGATGGTCACAAACCGACAGGCCGGACGTGAGGTTCGGCAGGCCATCAGTGGGGCAAAAATCAGGCAGCTCTGGCGGCAGGTCAAACTTTCATGTGTCGACAGGCTGATCATCCAGATCGACAGGCCGATGGAGCATGACCGGCAGGTTGATCGTCTAGATCGGCCTGCTGACCGAGAGCTGGAAAATTTCCAAAAAAGGTGTAGTTTTTTCGATGCAATTTTAGTTTAATTTTTGGGATAATTTTAAGAGACATTAAATTTGGATATGACTGAAAATATGAAGTATTCGATTCATATGGGATTGAAGACTTGAAGATGGGTATTACATGAAGAAGGATACAGCTTGAGGATTCAAGGATGAAGAATCAATTAAATGTTTCGATTATTCTCTTGTAATCTTAATTTTCTATTCTCTAGAGTGGAGCCATAATATTACGATTATTTATTATTTTGCTTGTAACTTTGCTTGATTGCTTTGCTTGTCTGCATTATAATATAATTTGCCATGTATATTGATAACATGTCATATAGAATAGGGAGTGCCGCTCATATTAAAATTGTTCATGCATATTTTTAAAATAAAACATTGATTTCAAAAGATTGAGTGGGAGAAGGTTTTCGAAGAGAGAACTTAAGGCCTCCATTGTTGGTCCATATGTAGAACATGGTGGTCTCGACCCATAGGAAGGGATTTCAATCATGTACCAAATTGGATCTCTAAGAGGATAAGGTATTTTAGCATGATTTATGGTTGGACACCCCTAGGTGGTGATTGTAGATCATGGATAAAATATTGAAACGATGTTTATACACTCACGTTAATTTTATTATTAACCTCCCCTAGGAGCTCTGTTAATAAAATTAATGGCCAAAGAAATGATTATTAATATATGCTGGATCATACGGGTCCTGGATAGCATATATTAATCAGGAGGGGATCCGTGTTCCTGATTGAATTGAGCATGACTCTCCTAGGAGCTTGTTGAATTCTAAATTGGGAATTATTGTTGTAAGGATGTGACATTTTCTAGGTTTTGACTCATAAACACATTTGTATGTTTTTACATGATTGTGTTATCTTACTAAATTATTATCATATGTTTGCTTATGTTTGGTATATGATTCTTTATTGTAGATTAAAAATGTCTAAAAACACTTTATCATCGAAACTTGACAAAAGCCTATTAACCGGTTAGAACTATAATGATTGGAAACAGAACCTGGATATCGTCCTATCCTTTGAGAAACTGAAATATGTACTGACAATCGCTTGTCCTCCTGAGCCTAGGGAGACTCAACTAATGAGCAATTCCAAGTGTATGATCGCTAGAAGATGCTAATGATTAGGCCCACTGCTATGTAATGGCTAGCATAAATAATGTGTTGCAGTCTCAACATTAGGATTATAAAACTACGAAGCAGATCTTGGATAATCTTGAGGATATGTTTGGAGGCTAGGCCATAAAAAAGCAGCAAAGGGCGCTTCAGAAACTTCTAAACTGTAGATAAAGGCCAGAGACAACTGTAAAGGAGCATATGATGTTGGTCATGGGTTACCTCGCTGAGGCTTAAACCAATGGAGCCGACATCAATGCTGAAACTCAGATGACTATGGTCTTTGAGACTCTGTGAAAGGAATTTATTCTGTTTAGAGTTACATTTAATTTGAGCAATAGATGAGATATGACCTTGATGGAATTGATGAAACAATTACAGGAGTTCGAACTGTTGATCAAGGAGTCTACTGTAGGTGGAGAGGCCAACATGGTAGCTGCTTCTAGTTCCAATCCTTACTCTGGGAATGGAAAGAAGCAACGGACCAAAAACAGGAAGTCTTCTATTCCTACTAGCACCAAGAGCGAGAAGAAGAAGAAGAACCCAAAGAAGCTTAAGTGCTTCTTCTGTGTAAAGGTCGGGCATATCAAGAAGCATTGTAAGGACTTCCTTTCCAAAGGAGGTAGGTGTGATCTTCTATATTTAGAAACTTGTTTGGTTGAGGAATCTAGTGACATTTGGGTCATAGATTCTAGTGCAACTAATCATATTTGTGTTTCTCTATAGGGGTTCAAAGAAACGAGAAGTCTGCTACATAAGGACTTCACGCTTCGAATGGGCGATGGATCCTTGGTCTCAGCGGAAGCAGTGGGAGACGTCCATCTTTATTTTGATAATTATAGGAATTTATTTTTACAAGATTGTTTTTATGTTTCTAAATTTAAAAGGAATTTAATTTCTCTATCTTGTTTATTTAAAGACTCCTGCTTGGTTTCCTTTAATGGTAAAGTAGTGATTCGTAAAAATAAATCTTTTATCTGTTTTGGATGGATGTAAAATAATCTATATTTTATCAAACCTAAGATAGACTTATTGGTTAATGTTGAGATGAATGATAATAACTCTAAAAGACTTAAAACTTCTCACTCTAATAAGACTCACCTTTGGCATTTGTTTCTTGGTCGTATTAACCGAAATAGGATTCAAAGGTTAGTAAGGGATGGACCTTTAAGTCACTTAAATATGGAATCTATACTTCAATGTGAATCTTGTTTGGAGGGTAAAATGACCAAAAGACCATTCGGGTCTAAGGACAATAGGGCTGAAGGGGTTCTAGAACTTGTGCATAGTGATGTTTGCAGACCAATGAACAACTGGGCATGAGGAGGGTATGAGTACTTCGTCCCTTTTATTGACAATTACTCAAGGTATGGGTATGTGTACCTGATGCACCATAAAAGCAAAACTTTTGTCAAGTTCAAGGAGTTTTGGGCTGAAGTGGAAAAGCAATTGGGTAGACCCATAAAGGCACTTCGATCCAATCGAGGTGGAGAATACCTTTCTAATGAGTTTTTGGGACACTTATTAGAGAATGGAATTTATCCCATCTGACTACGCCGGACACTCCGCAGTAGAATGGCATAGTGGAGAGAAGAAATAGGACTTTGTTGGACATGGTTAGCTCCATGATGAGCTATTCATCATTACCTTTATCCTTTTGGGGATACGCACTACAAACCGTATGTTATCTTTTGAACAATGTGCCTTCAAAATCGGTCCCTAAAACTCCTCATGAGTTGTGGACAGATAGGATGACATCCTTAAACCATATTTGCATATGGAGATGTCCAGCTTATGTCCTGTTTAAGGATTTGAATAAGTTGGAAGCATGTTTGGAAGTTTGCGTGCCTGTACGATATCCAAAAGGGACTAAAGGAGGTTATTTTTATAACCCAAAGGAAAATAAAGTCGTGGTTTCAACTAATGCAACTTTTCTTGAGGAAAGTTACGTGGACAACTTTAAACATCGAAGCAAAGTGGTGCTTGAGGAGTTAAGGAGTGATCTGATCACTCTGGAGGTTCTGAATGAAACTATTCCGATCAGTGTAGAAAGACCAAACAAACCTAAACAACAACCTCAGGGGTTTCGGCATAGTGGGAGGAACAAGCGTCAACCTAAGAGGTATATGATCAATGGGGAAGTCTTCTTGGCTGAACTGGATGAACATGACAGGGATCCTTATACTTAGGTAGAAGCTATGGAGGATGTTGATTCAAAACTCTGGATAGAGGCCATGAACATAGAGATGAAGTCTATGGAGACTAATCATGTCTAGAAGCTTGTGGATCTTCCTGAAGGGGTAAAACCCATAGGGTATAAATGGATCTACAAGAGGAAAAGAGGAGTGGATGGAAAGGTCGAAACCTTTAAGGCTAGACTAGTAGCTAAGGGTTATACACAAAAGGAAGGAATCGATTATGAGGAACCTTTTCGCCTGTAGGCATGCTTAAGTCCATTTGGATTCTCTTGTCCATAACTGCCGCTCACGACTATGAGATTTGATAGATGGATATCAAGATAGCTTTTCTAAATGGCTATCTTGATGAGTCTATTTATATGGAACACTCAGACGGGTTTAAGGTCACAGGTCAAGAGGGTAAGGTTTGTAAGCTACTAAAGTCAATTTATGGACTTATGCAGGCTTCCCATTCTTGGAACATAAGAATTGATCTGGTGATCAAGACTTATGGGTTCTCATAAAATGTGGATGATCCATCTGTTTACAAACACATAACGGATGGGAAAGTGGTTTTTCTACTTCTCTACGTAGATGACATTCTGCTAATTGGCAATGACATTAGGGCATTATCATTGATCAAATTATGATTAACCAAGCAGTTTGACATGAAGGACTTGGGTGAGGCTAATTTTATTCTCGGTATCCAGATCTTTCGGGATAGGAAGAACAAAATGATAGCTTTGTCCCAGGCCGATTACATAGATAAAATTCTCAAGAGGTTTGCAATGCAGGATTCCAAGAAAGGTGGGCAACCATCTAGGCCTGGAATTACTCTTTCTAAGAAAGACTCTCTAAATTCTTATAAAGAAGGAGAATCCATGAAAAAGGTGCCTTATGCTTTGGCAGTGAGTAGTCTCATGTATGCCATGCTTTGCACACGATCGGATACTAGTCATGCGGTCGGATTGTAAGTCGATTTCAGGTGGATCCAGGACCAAACCATTAGGTTGTGGTAAAGCATATTTTCAAGTACCTGAGATGGACTCGAGGGTATATGCTTGTATATTTGGGTGAGGACTTAACTCCTTTAGGATATACTGACTCAAATTTTCAATCCTCTCTAGATTCTAGAAAATCGACTTCAGGTTTTGTGTTTACTCTGGGCGGCGGTGCCATCAGTTGGAGAAGTGCTAAGCAAAATTACACTTTGGATTCAACGATGGAGGCCTAGTATGTGGTAGCTAGTGATGCTTCGAAAGAAGCAGTATGGCTCCGTAAGTTCTTTGGGGATCTTGAGGTAGTTTCTAGTATGGATAAAGCGCTATCACTAGACTATGATAACAGTACGGTGGTAGCTAATGCTAAGGAACCAAGATTTAACAAGAAGAGTAAGCATATTGATCCAAAGTATCATGTGACAAAGGACTTCGTTGAGGGCGGACAAGTCATTGAGAGGCATGTGGAAGCTATAGGTATGTGAGATTTGTCATATTTACTCACTTAGTGCAAGTGGGAGATTGTTAAACATGTATGCCGTAAGGAGTAAAAACGTAATAAGGTTTTGGAGACACTTTTATCAATAAAGAATTTATTTATTGTTTATATACCAAATATGAGACACTTTATGTTCATATTTGTTGAATATGTGTTAAGCAAACAATAGTCTGAGACTATCGGTCTAAACCTTTAAGAATTGGGCATATGATGGACAAATTATGTGAAAGACACGATTCTTAAGGTGACGGTCTAAAACATAAGATCCACAATCAAGGGAATAAAGTTGGGCGCTTTATTCATGCAAAGATTGTTATGTTGTCTATATCCCTTTTTGGGAGATGGTTTGTCTTGACCATTGGAGGTGGACTCCATAAATAGAAACATTGGCACGTTGTCATAGGTGATGATGTGTTGGATTGGGACATAAAGTGAATTGATTTGGATTAATAATTCTGTCTCGGCAAATCGATTCACTTTAGACAATCATTTGTGTTGTATCTTAATCTTGAGATGAATAGTGGGCCCATTGTCTTGACTTGTGTCTTTTGATGTACCAAAGGGTGACACCCACATCTTAATAGTGGTATGCATGCCGGTACGTTGGAGGCATGACTCTTGATAGCATGGACTTGTTATTCATAGATATGGAATCCATAGCTCCTCTTTATGAGTAATGATATCCTCTTATGTGTGTTATCCTGTAATTGAAAAACTGAAGCACTCAACCATTTGGATACATAGGTGTAACCGAATGATATACTATCTCAGATAGTAAGTTTTCTGATGGTGAGATAATGGAACGTAAGATAAAAATAATCTGGAAGGTAAGAGAGAACTTGTCCTTAAGCCGATTATGGATTATCATATGGGGATACGACACACTATGATATGTCATGGAGACTTAGTTAAACAAGCTTCGTAATTCTATGTAGTTCGAGAGTGTAGCTCCAAGCTTTTAGTGGAGTAGCATTGGAGTTGATAAATATTAAATGTATATTTGGGATATTGTGTTTCATAATTATCGGGAGCTTGAACTATATAGGTCCATTTGGTCCCCTTTGCTAACTCACAACATCCTATAATAACATGACATGCTTTTCCAATAATTGGTGACTTATGTCAGATTTATCAGATTGGTTAAAATTTGAAAGAATCAAATAATTCATGTCTATTTATCAGTTGAATTAATTTTGTGGTAAAATTAATTTAAGATAAACTTGTTGAATTATTGGGATTGGATAATTCTTGTTTGTTTATCGGTTGATTTAATTTTGGATAAATTAGATCAAGATAAACTTATAGAATTATTGAGAATTCATTTAATTTCTTAGAGATTATCTAGATAAAATTGTTTTGATCTGGTAAATTCTCTATTGGGTTATTTGAATTAAAACTGAGACTTTATCCTATAGAATCTCGGGTGGTAAATAAAAGATTAACAGAGATATCTTTTCGGCAGTTCGGCATGCTGATCCACATGTTCGGCTTGCCGATGAAGATGTTTGGCCTACCGATGAGCGAAGGATAAGATTAAGCTTTTTCACATGGATCTTATCAGATATTGAGCCAAACTTGATTCTGTTTCGAGTTTTTAAGACCTAATCTGATAAGGACTGACCCTAAGACCAACCTCTATAAATAGGGAGTAAGTCTTAAGGGTTATTCAGATCAATTGAGAGATTAAGAGTGATACTCTGCTAGTGAGAATCTGAAAACTCCCTAAGAGCTTTTGTTCACAAATCATGAACACTAGCTTTGGGTTCTCTTGATTGACTGGAAGGAGAGTCACCTTGGTGTAGAGCTGTATGTGTGAGCCCACACTCACTCCAGTCGTGGATAGAGAATAGCAAAGAAGACCAGTTGGTTGAGGCTCTTTTGGAACGTTACTTGTCCTCACGTTTTGCAAGGGTTCTTCGATGTGCAAAGGTTAGTAAGATTTGGTTAGCATATCAAACTTGTGTTTTGGAAAATACTCTAACGTAAAATTATTAAAATTCCGCTACGTACTATTTTTTCAACATTATTCCTATATCCCAATCTTCTAAAGTTAACCACTGTTTTGTCGTCATCGTCGTTCTTCACATAGTTATTGTCGGCCCACTTGCACTTAAAAGTGCTATGTGTAATCACCCATAATCAAGTTCCCAAATATCTTCAATGAAACCAAAGTAGTTCATGGTCCCATATACTGGATTCTTGTCCTTGGCCGAGGCAATTGTTAGACATGTATGCCCTAAGGAGTAAAAATGTAATATGCTTTTGGAGACATTTTTATCAATAAAGAATTTATTCTTTTATATATTCTAAATCTTGTCCTCTTTACATTCATATTTGTTGAATGTATGATAAGCAAACAGTAGTCTGAGACTGTCAGTCTAAACCTTAAGAATTTGGCATATGATGGACTGATTATGCGGAAGACACGATTCTTAAGGTGACTATCTAAAACATATGATCCGCAATTGAGGGAATAAAGTTGGGCGCTTTATTCATGTAAAGATTGTTATGTTGTCTATATCCCTTTTGGGAGATGGTTTGTCTTGGCCATCGGAGTTGGACTCCGTGAATAGAAACATTGGCGCGTTGTCATAGGTGACGACGTGTTGGATCGGGACATAAAGTGAATTGATTTGGATTAATAATTCTGTCTCAGCAAACCGATTCACTTTAGACAGTCATTTGTATTGTATCTCAATCCTGAGATGAATAATGGGCCCGTTGACTCGACTTGTGTCTTTTGATGTGCCAAAGGGTGATACCCACATCTCAATAGTGGTATGCATACTGGTACGTTGGAGGCATGACTCTTGGTAGCGTAGACTTGTTATTTATAGATATGGAATCTATAGCTCCTCTTTAGGAGTAATGATATCCTCTTATATGCGTTGTCCTATAATTGGAAAACTAGAGCACTCAACCATTTGGATATATAGGTGTAACCGAATGGTATACTATCTTTGGATGGTAAGTTTTCTAATGGTGAGACAATGGAACGTAAGATAAAAATAATCGGGAAGGTAAGACATAACTTATCCTTAAGCTGATTATGGATTATCATATGGGGATACGATACACTTTGATATGTCATGGAGACTTAGCTACACGAGCTTCATAATTCTATAAAGTTTGAGAGTGTAGCTCCAAGATTTTAGTGGAGTAGCGTTGGAGTTGATAATTGTGAAATGTATATCTGGGATATTGGGTTTCATAATTATCATGAGCCTGAACTTTATAGGTCCATTTTGGTCCCCTTTGCTAGCTCACAAAGTCCTGTAATGACACGGCGTGCTTTTCCAATAATTGGTGACTTATGTCGGATTTATCAGATTGGTTTAAAATTTGTAAGAATCAAAAAATTCATGTTTATTTATCGGTTGAATTAATTTTGTAAGAAATTAGTTCAAGATAAACTTGTTGAATTATTGCGATCAGATAATTCTTATCTGTTTATCGATTGTTTTAATTTTGGACAAATTAGAACAAGATAAACTTGTAGAATTATTGTAATTGATTTATTTTCTTAGAGATTATCTTGATAAAGTTTGTTTTGATCAGATATCTTCTCTATTGGGTTATTTGAATCAAAACTGAGACTTTATCCTTTAGAATCTCGGGTGAAAAATAAAAGATTCACGGAGATTTTTTGTCGGGAGTTCGGCTTGTCGATCAGAATGTTTGGCCTGTCGATCAGCGGGAGATAAGATTACGCATTTTCACACGGATCTTATCAGATATTGATCCGAACTTGATTCTGTTTCAAGTTTTTTAGACATAATCTGATACGGACTGACCCCAAGACCAATAGCTATATAAAGGGAGTGAGTCTCATGATTTACTTAGATCAATTTGAGAGATTAAGAGCGATACTCTTCTAGTGAGCATCTAAAAACTCCCTGAGAGCTTTTGTTCACAAATCACAAACACTAGCTTTGGGTTCTCTCTATTGGTTGGAAGGAGAGTCACCGGTGGAAGAGCTATACGTGTGAGCCCACACTCACTCCGGTTGTGGATAGAGAATAGCAAAGAAGAACAGTTGGTTGAGGCTCTTCTGGAACGTTACTTCTCTACACAGGTTGCGGAGGTTTTTCGGTACACTGAGGTTAGTAAGATCTGTTTAATTTATACATATAACGTGTCAAACTTATGTTTTGGAAATTACTCTGATGGAAAATTTTAAAAAAAATTCTACTGTGCACTTTGTTTCCAACAATTGGTATCAGAGCCGAGGTTTTTACATAAATTTGCAAGTTTGTGATTATGTTATATGCATAAATTTTGTGATCTTAATCTCTCCTATGCTTGAATTGAATTTTATAGACAGATGGCACTCTAGGTTTCTATATAATATATTTGTTGTCATGGATTATGTGGTGAATATTTATTAATTAATTATGATTGATTAAATCATTGTTTAATTATTTATTAATTAATTAATACCGATTATGGTTCCTTAAAGGTTAGAATGTGTATCTAGGTTTTTCATGTAATTAGATGGCGGACTATCATCTCTGTCTAGGAATTGTTATTTAATTTTTAATTTGTAAGAATTTTATAATTAAATAATTATTCGAAGAAGACGGAACAAGAAGTCGGATCTTAAAGATTGATGATGGCGCCTCCAGGTATTTCTTGAGTCTCTAATTTTATGTTTTTAAATTGTTGAAAATAAAATTGATTGATTGCATTAAAATTGTATTTTCTGGAATGAGGATTTTCTGCTCGGTCGGCATGCCGGACCTCATAGTTCGGCAAGCTGAAGGTCACAGATCGGCAGGCCGGACGTGTGGTCCGGCAGGCCGACAGTGGGGTAGAATTTTTGGTGCTCTGCCGGCAGGCCAAACTTTCAGTTATGCAGGCCGAACCTTCATGATCGGAAGGCCGATCACCCAGATCGGCCTGCCGACCGAGAGCTGCCAAGTGTCCAGAAAAGGTGCAATTTTTTCGATGCAGTTTTAATTTTATTTTTGGGACGATTATGAGAAACATTAAATTTAGATATGACCGGAAATATGAAGTATTCAATTCATGCGGGATTGAAGACTTGAAGATGGATATTACATGAAGAAGGATACCGCTTAAGGATTCAAGGATGAAGAATCGATATATGTCTCGATTATTCTCTTGTAATCTTAGTATTCTATTCTCTAGGGTGGAACCATAATATTACGGTTATTATTATTTTGCTTGTAGCTTTGCTTGATTACTTTGCTTGTCTACATTATAATATGATTTACCATGTATATTGATAACATGTCATATAGGATAGGGAGTGCCGGTCATATTAAAATTGTTCATGCATAATTTTAAAATAAAACCTTGACTTCAAAAGATTGAGTGGGAGAAGGTTTTCGAAGAGAGGACCTAAGGCCTCCATCGTTGGTCCATAGGAAGAACATGGTGGTCCCAACCCCTAGGAAGGGATTTCTATCATGTACCAGATTGGATCTCTGAAAGGATAAGGTATTTTAGTATGATTTATGGTTGCACACCCCTAGGTGGTGATTATAAATCATGAATAAAATATTGAAACGGTGGTTATACACTCACGTTAATTTTATTATTAACCTCCCCTAGGAGCTCTGTTAATAAAATTAATGGCCAAAGAAACAATTATTAGTATATGCTGGATTATACGGGTCCTGGATGGCATATATTAATCAAGAGGGGATCTGTGTTCCTGATCGAATTTAGCATGACTCCCCTAGGAGCTTGTTGAATTCTGAGTTGGGAATTATCGTTGTAAGGTTGTGATATTTTCAAGGTTTTGACACATGAACACATTTGTATGATTTTACATGATTGTGTTATCTTACTAAATTATTATATATGTTTGCTTATGTTTGGTATATGATTCTTTATTGTAGATTGAAAATGTCTAAAAACGCTTTATCATCGACACTTGACAAAAACCAATTAACTGGTGAGAATTATAACGATTGGAAATGAAACCTGGACATCGTCCTATCCTTTGAGAAACTGAAATATGTACTGACAACTCTTTGTCCTCCCGAGCCTACAGGAGACTCAAGTAATGAGCAATTCTAAGCATATGATCGCTGAAAAGATGCTAATGATTAGGCCCGCTGCTATGTTATGGCTAGCATGAACAACGCATTGCAGACTCAACATCAGGATTATGAGATTGTGAAGCAAATCTTGGATAATCTTGAGGACATGTTTGGAGGCCAGGCCATAACAAAGCGGCAAGGGGTGCTTCAAAAACTCTTAAACTGTAGACAGAGACCGAGGACATCTATAAAGGAGCACATGATGTTGGTCATGGGTTACCTCGCTAAGGCTCAAACCAAAGGAGCCGACATCGATGCTAAAACTCAGATGACTATGGTCTTTAAGACTCTATCTATGGAATTTATTCTCTTTAGAGCTACTTTTAATTTAAGCAATAGACGAGATATGACCTTGACAGAACTGATGAAACATTATAGGAGTTTGAACTGCTGATCAGGGAATCTCCTGCTGGTGGTGAGGCCAACATGGTAGCTGCTTCTGGTTCCAATCCTAACTCTAGGAATGGAAAGAAGCAACGGGCCAAAAGTGGGAAGTCTTCTATTCCTGCTGCTACCAGGAGCAAGAACAAGAAGAAGAAGAACCCAAAGAAGCTTAAATGCTTCTTCTGTGGTAAGCTCGGGCATATAAAGAAGCATTGCAAGGACTTCCTTTCCAAGGAAGGTAGGTGTGATCTTCTATATTTAGAAACTTGTTTGGTTGAGGAATCCAGTGACATCTGGGTCATAGATTCAGGTACAACTAATCATGTTTGTGTTTCTCTGCAGGGATTCAAAGAAACGAGAAGTCTGCTGTGTGAAGACTTAACGCTTCTGATGGGCGATGGATCCTTGGTCTCAGCAGAAGCAGTGCGAGATGTCCATCTTTACTTTGATAATTATAGGAATTTAATTTTACGAGATTGTTTTTATGTTCCTAAATTTAAAAGGAATTTAATTTCTGTATCTTCTTTATTTAAAGACTCCTACGTGGTATCCTTCAATGAAAAAGTGGTGATTCGTAAAAACAAATCTTTTCTTTGTTCTGGATGGATGCAAAATAATCTATATTTTATCAAACCTAAGATGGACGTATTGCTTAATGCTGAGATAAATGATAATAACTCAAAAAGACTTAAAACTTCTCACTCTAATAAGACTTATCTTTGGCATTTGCGCCTTGGCCATATTAACCTGAATAGGATTCAAAGGTTGGTAAGGGATGGACCTTTAAGTCACTTAAAGGTGGAATCTATACCTCAATGTGAATCTTGTTTGGAGGGTAGAATGACCAAAAGACCACATGGCTCTAAGGGCAATGGGCCGAAGGGGTTCTAGAACTTGTGCATAGTGATGTTTGTAGACCGATGAACATCCGGGGACGAGGAGGGTATGAGTACTTCGTCACTTTTATTGGCGATTACTCAAGATATGGGTATGTGTACCTAATGCACCACAAAAGCGAAACTTATGATAAGTTTAGGGAGTTTCAGGCTGAAGTGGAAAAGCAATTGGGTAGGCCCATAAAGGTACTTCGATCTAATTGAGGTGGGGAAGATGAGTTCTTGGGACACTTGTTAGAGAATGGGATTTTATCCCATTTGACTGCGTCGGGCACTCCGCAGCAGAATGGCGTAGCGGAGAGAAGGAATAGGACTTTGTTGGACATGATTAGGTCCATGATGAGTTATTCATCATTGCCTTTATACTTTTGGGGATATGCACTGCAAACCGCATGTTATCTTTTGAACAATGTGCCTTCAAAATCGGTCCCTAAAACTCCTCACGAGTTGTGGACAAGACGAAAGACATCCTTAAACCATATTCGCATATGGGGATGTCTGGCTCATGTCCTGTTTAAGGATCCGAATAAGTTGGAAGCACGTTCGGAAGTTTGCGTGTTTGTAGGATATCCGAAAGGGACTAAAGGGGGTTATTTTTATAACCCAAAGGAAAATAAAGTCATGGTTTCAACTAATGCAACTTTCCTTGAGGAGAGTTACATGGATGACTTTAAACCTCGAAGCAAAGTGGTGCTTGAGGAGTTAAGGGGTGATCCGTTCACTCCAGAGGTTCTGAACGAAACCATTCCGATCGGTGTAGAAAAACCAAACAAACCTGAACAACAACCTCAGGGGCTTCGGCGTAGTGGGAGGATCGGGCATCAACCTGAGAGGTATATGTTCAATGGGGAGGTCTTTTTGGCTGAACCGGATGAACATGACAGGGATCCTTATACTTACGCAGAAGCTATGGAGGATGTTGATTCAAGAGTCTGGACAGAGGCCATGAACATAAAGATGAAGTCTATGGAGACTAATTAGGTCTGGGAGCTTGTGGATCTTTCCGAAGGGGTAAAACCCGTAAGGTGTAAGTGGATCTACAAGAGGAAGAGAGGAGTGGATGGAAAGGTCGAAACCTTTAAGGCTAGACTAGTAGCTAAGGGTTATGCGCAAAAGGAAGGAATCGATTATGAGGAAACCTTTTTGCCTGTAGCCATGCTTAAGTCCATCCGGATTCTTTTGTCAATAGCTGCCGCTCTCAACTACGAGATTTGACAGATGGATGTCAAGACAGCTTTTCTGAATGGCTATCTTGATGAGTCCATTTATATGGAACAACCAGACGGGTTCAAGGTCGTGGGTCAAGAGGGTAAGGTTTGTAAGCTGCTAAAGTCTATTTATGGACTTAAGCAGGCTTCTCGTTCTTGGAACACAAGATTTGATCAAGTGATCAAGACTTATGGGTTCTCACAAAATGTGGATGAACCATGTGTTTACAAACACATTAAGGATGGGAAGGTGGTTTTTCTACTGCTCTATGTAGATGACATTCTGCAAATTGGCAATGACGTTGGGGCGTTGTCATCGGTCAAATTATGGTTGACCAAGCAGTTTGACATGAAGGACTTAGGTGAGGCTAATTTTGTTCTCGGTATCTAGATCTTTCGAGATACAAAGAACAAAATGATAGCTTTGTCTCAGGCCAGCTACATAGATAAAATTCTCGGGAGGTTTACAATGTAGGATTCCAAGAAAGATGGGCAACCATCTAGTTCTCAAATTACTCTTTCTAAGAAAGACTCTCCAAAGTCTTATGAAGAAAGAGATTACATGAAGAAGGTGCCTTATGCTTCGGCAGTGGGTAGTCTCGTGTATGCCATGCTTTGCACATGACCGGATATTAGCTATGCGGTCGGGATTGTAAGTCGATTTCAAGTGGATCCAGGACCTAACCATTGGGTTGCGGTTAAGCATATTTTCAAGTACTTGAGAAGGACTCGAGGGTATATGCTTGTGTATTCGGGTGAGGATTTAACTCCTCTAGGATACACTGATTCGGATTTTCAATCCTGTCTGGATTCTAGGAAATCGACTTCAGGGTTTGTGTTTACTCTGGGTGGCGGTGCCATCAGTTGGAGAAGTATGAAGCAAGATTGCACTTCGGATTCAACGATGGAGGCCGAGTATGTGGTAGCTAGAGATGCTTCGAAAGAAGCAGCGTGGCTTTGCAAGTTCCTTGGGGATCTTGAGGTAGTTCCTAGTATGGATAAAGCGATATTACTGTACTGTGATAATAGTGCAGCGGTAGCTAATGCTAAGGAACGAAGATTTAACAAGAAGAGTAAGCATATTGATCGAAATTATCATGTGATAAAGGACATCGTTGAGGGCGGGCATGTCACGATGTGCAAGATCGCATCAGAGGACAATTTAGCTGATCCATTTACGAAGACACTTACTGGGAGAGTCTTCGAGAGGCATGTGGAAGCTATGGGAATGCAAAATTTGTTGTATTTACTCACTTAGTGCAAGTGGGAGATTGTTAGACATGTATGCCCTAAGGAGTAAAAATGTAATACGTTTTTGGAGACATTTTTATCAATAAAGAATTTATTCTTTTATATATACCAAATCTTGTCCTCTTTACGTTCATATTTGTTGAATGTATGATAAGCAAACAGTAGTCTAAGACTGTCAATTTAAACCTTAAGAATTGGGCATATGATGGACTGATTATGCGGAAGACACGATTCTTAAGGTGACGGTCTAAAACATATGATCCGCAATCGAGGGAATAAAGTTGGGCGCTTTATTCATGTAAAGATTGTTATGTTGTCTATATCCCTTTTGGGAGATGGTTTGTCTTGGCAATCGGAGTTGGACTCCGTGAATAGAAACATTGGCGCGTTGTCATAGGTGACGACGTGTTGGATCGGGACATAAAGTGAATTGATTTGGATTAATAATTCTGTCTCAGCAAACCGATTTACTTTAGACAGTCATTTGTATTGTATCTCAATCCTAAGATGAATAATAGGCCCGTTGTCTCGACTTATGTCTTTTGATGTGCCAAAGGGTGACACCCACATCTCAATAGTGGTATGCATACCGGTACGTTGGAGGCATGACTCTTGAAAGCGTAGACTTGTTATTATAGATATGGAATCCATAGCTCCTCTTTAGGAGTAATGATATCCTCTTATATGCGTTGTCCTGTAATTGGAAAACTGGAGCGCTCAACCATTTGGATACATAGGTGTAACCGAATGGTATACTATCTTTGGATAGTAAGTTTTCTAATGGTGAGACAATGGAACGTAAGATAAAAATAATCAGGAAGGTAAGACAAAACTTGTCCTTAAGCCGATTATGGATTATCATATAGGGATACGATACACTTTGATATGTCATGCAGACTTAGGTACACGAGCTTCGTAATTCTATAAAGTTCGAGAGTGCAGCTCCAAGCTTTTAGTGGAGTAGCGTTGTAGTTAATAATTGTGAAATGTATATCTGGGATATTGGGTTTCATAATTATCATGAGCTTGAACTTTATAGGTCCATTTTGGTCCCCTTTGCTAGCTCACAAAGTCCTGTAACGACACGGCGTGCTTTTCCAATAATTGGTGACTTATGTCGGATTTATCAGATTGGTTTAAAATTTATAAGCATCAAATAATTCATGTCTGTTTATCGGTTGAATTAATTTTGTAAGAAATTAGTTCAAGATAAACTTGTTGAATTATTGCGATCAGATAATTCTTGTCTGTTTATCGGTTGTTTTAATTTTGGACAAATTAGAACAAGATAAACTAAGAGAATTATTGTAATTAATTTATTTTCTTAGAGATTATCTTGATAAAGTTTGTTTTGATCAGATATCTTCTCTATTGGGTTATTTGAATCAAAATTGAGACTTTATCCTTTAGAATCTCGGGTGGAAAATAAAAGATTCGCGGAGATTTTTTCTTGGGAGTTCGGCCTGCCGAATGACGTGGTCGGCCTGTTCGGCCTACCGATCAGAATGTTCAGCCTACCGATCAACGGGAGATAAGATTACGCGTTTTCACGCGGTTCTTATCAGATATTGATCTGAACTTGATTCTGTTTTGAGTTTTTCAGACCTAATCTGATACGGACTGACCCTAGGACCAATAACTATATAAAGGGAGTGAGTCTCATGATTTACGTAGATCAATTTGAGAGATTAAGAGCGATACTCTTCTAGTGAGCATCTAAAAACTCCCTGAGAGCTTTTGTTCACAAATCACGAACACTAGCTTTGGGTTCTCTCTATTGGTTGGAAGGAGATTCACTGGTGGAAGAGCTGTACGTGTGAGCCCACACTCACTCCAGTTGTGGATAGAGAATAGCAAAGAAGACCAGTTGGTTGAGGCTCTTCTGGAACGTTACTTCTCTACACAGGTTGTGGAGGTTCTTTGATACACTGTGGTTAGTAAGATCTGTTTAATTTATACATATAACATGTCAAACTTGTGTTTTGGAAATTACTCTGATGGAAAATTTTTAAAAAAACTCCGCTGTGCACTTTGCTTCCAACAGCAATATGCATAGCCTCAACACGGAGAGTCACATCACTATTTTGCATTGGATGCTTCTCATCTCTTTCGCGAGTGTAGAAAATGTAACTATTAATGGAATATGACGTATACCTTGTAACTACTGATGACGGTCCTCTAGCTAGGTTCTTCATCTCCTGTGACATACCTCCATCTTGTGATGTGGAGCACTTGTCGTAGATGTGTGCTCTAATCCACAACCGAAAGGTCCAATTGTGTTCATCTTGCAACCACTTCTCATTTCTTGCTCTTTTTGGGTATGCTTTTTTTAATTCATTCATGTTAGCCTCAATGAAAGGCTCCACTTCATTAGCATTGTGCAAGACATAAAGACAAGCTTGCTCTAACTCCTCTCAATTTATTGATGAAGGATTGCCCATAGATAGTCCCCTAGTCTCAATGTTTATAGTCTTTGGCACCCCAATTGTGTCCGCATTAGATAGGTATTTGGACCAAAATTCAACCGATTACTCAGCTATGTAACTTTCTACAATACATCCCTCCAGCCTATTTTGATTCTTCACATAGCCCTTTAAAACCTTCAAATATCTTTCAAATGGGTACATCCATCTCAAATACACCGGTCCGCATAACCAAACTTCACCACTAAGTGCACTGTTAAATGAATCATGATGTCAAAAAATGCCAGTGGAAAATACTTTTCAAGCATGCATAAGGTTTGCACCAACTCTGATTATAGTGAATCTAGTACAAGTGGATCATGACATTCGAGCATATTGAATTGAAGAACAAGCAAAACTTGGAAATTGTAAATCTCACATCCTTTGTTAGAATTCCTCGCAAAGCAAGTGGCAGTAATTGCTGCATCAACATATGACAATCATGTGTTTTCATGGCAATAAGTTTTAAATCCTTCACCGACACCAACTTTTTGAAGTTTGAAGAATATCCATCTGGTACTTTTAATGAAGCAAGCCATTCATAGAGCTTTCTCTTTTTCGCTCTGGATAACGTGTGCTTTGTCAGAGTTAAGTAAGTATAGTTCCTTCTTTTCTCGGGAAACAAATTAGGCCTACTCTCCATTTCCATGAGATCCAACCGAGCTTTTTCACCATCCTTAGTCTTGCCTGGAATGTCAAGCAACTTGCCGACTACAGATTCACAAATATTTTTCTTAATATGTATAACATCCAAGCAATGATGAACAAAAAGTGTCTTCCAGTGGGGAAGATCAAAGAAGATTCCATCATTTGGCAGCTCGTCCTTACCTTGCTTTCTCTTACCAAATACAACTCTTATATCATTTACCATTTCAAATATTTGTTCACCTGTCAAAGGGCAAGGAGGATCTCTTTTTTCGCTGTTGCCATTAAAAGCTTTCTTTTGTTTGCGGTAGCGATGATATCTTGACAACCATCTTCTAAGACCAAGAAAAACGGTTTTCTTACTATTCTTCAACCGTCTGTGAGACGTTTCTGTCGTGCAAATAGGACAACAAATAGAACTCTTCACCAAATAACTAGATAAATTGCCATATGTGGGGAAGTCGTTAATTGTCCATATCAACATTGCACAGAGTATGAACGTCTCTTTTCAGTAAGCATCTCTAACTTCAACTCCATTTTCCCATAACTTTTTAGGTCATCGATTTAACAGTGCCAAGTATACATCAATGTCATTGCCTTGTTGGTGAGGACCCGAAATCAATAAAGACAACATTAAAAACTTCCACGTCATACACATCTTCGGAGGGAGATTATAGCTAACAAGTATTATGGGCCAAGTGCTATGCCTACTACTCATGTTACCATATGGGTTCATTCCATCCGTCGACAAAGCGAAATGTATGTTTCTTGGACCTGCACTAAAGTTGGGATGATCAGCTTCAAAGTCTTCCATTATGGTGAATCTATCGGGTGTCTAAGCGTACCATCATCCACCCATTTGTCAGGATGCCATGTCAAATTCTTGGCATGTTTTAGGTTTCTGAATAAACGCCTCAAACGTGGTACTGATGAAATGTACCATAACACTTTCTTTGGCAGTCCATTCTTGCCATCTTTTGGCTCCTTTCCATTCTTCCACCTTGCTTGTTGACAAACTAGACAATAATTCTCATCCTCATACTTATTCCTATAAAGAGCACAATCATTTTCACAAGCATGAATTTTCTAATAATCCATTCCCAAAGTGCTCAAAGTCTTCTTAGCCTCATACATAATAGTTGGTAATTTATTACCCTCTGGTAGAAGCCTTCCTAAAAATTCAAACAGCTTTGTGAAACTAGAATTTGTCCACCCACCTGATGCTTTCAAATTCCATAATCCAACTAAATCAGACAATTTAGTGAAATTGGTACACCCCTCATAGACGAGTGTCTCTACATCATTCATCATTGTCTCAAATAAATCCGAACGGTGCACAAAGTGTTCCTCTAAATTATTGACCATGTCAACCATATTGTCTTGATCATCCATATTATCCTCCATAATAGCTTGCTTTTCTTTACTTAGTAAAGTTGGATTGAAATTAGACTCGTTATGAAAATGCCACGTTTGGTAACTACTTATAATTCCATTTCAAAATAAATATCCTCTAACAATTGGAATTGGATGCAATCTATGGTTTCCACATTGAACAAAAGGACACCGAATTTTATCACCATTGGCATGACTTTTGGCAAAATCCAAGAACTCTTCCACACTATTCACATACTCTCTAGACAATTGAAAATCCCACATCCATTTCCTATCCATTTTTCAATTCCTAAATCAAAATAATAAATAGCAAATATTCAATTAAAATTAATTTCACAATTTATATATATACCCACCTATACATATTAATTAAACATAAAACAAAAACATCACCCGTCATAAAACAAGTTACACATACTCAACAATATAAATTTCACGGAATAAACAACAAAATCAACAACTAAATATCAATTTCAGATTAATTATGCAACACAATCAACAACAATTTATCAATTTCTAACAAAAAACTTACAATTTGGGCTGAGCTTAAGGAGTTTGGAGGCGAAGAGGGACGGCAGCAGCTGATTCGAATGAGTCTGTGTTTGTATTTGAGAAGTGAGTTTTTGAATTGTGTCTGAATGTTGAGGTGGGAAAAAGAGGTTTTAAGTAAGCTATCATGACGGTTTTGTTAAAAAACCATCGTGAAATGTACTTGTAGCTACCATGGTGATTTTTTTAAAAACCGTCGTGGTAGCTCTCCTATTCCACGATAGTTTTTTAAAGACTGTCGTGGTAGCTCTCGCCTCGTTCCCCGATAGTCTTTGTTTTCGCGGGCCTAACTCACTGCGCTTTTCTCGCCTTGTCACGACAGTTTTTAGGAAGCGGTCATTAAATAAAGATCATGTAATCAAAAATTTATTGTACTGGACTTATGCTTTGGCTCCTTTGTTTTAAGCATACTATGCTCTTTTCAAGCAAGTTCTGTTCTTTTTTTAAAATGTACGCTGCTATTTTCAAAGATGTTTTTTTAAGCATGTTTTGCTCGAATTTGGGGTATGGTGTCATAGTAACCCTATACCCCCAAATTTTTTGAGTCCTTTAAGGACTCTACAAGTCTAGTTATGATTGGGAGTTTTTGTCTCCAGGATAGCCAATGCTTGGGGTGCACAGGTCAAATAGTCCAAGGTGTAGTTGGAGTGGTGAACTAGTGTTTCAAGATCGTCTATTTTTGGGTTTTATGTCAACCAACCCCTCCATTGGGATTTAAAATGCCCCTTGTAGGATTTAAAGTAGCTTTCTCCAAAGTAGGAGTTAAAAAAGAATGGTCGAAGCTCAAATTGTGGTGTCATCGCGGTCCATTTTTTTGTTCTATTACTTGGAAGAGAATTTTTGAATTTCTATTCATTGCACCTATTTACAACAGTACCAAGCCACGAATTGGTTTTGAGTAGCTGCTTGGATGTATACAGCATCTTGTTTCTCTTCCACCAAGTCAAGTTCGGCCATCATAAGTCTGGCATTTTGCTACTCATCATAATGCTCCACCCTGTAGCTTGGCAAGCCAACTTCCACCGGGATCACAACTTAGCTCTATAGACCAAGGCGAAAAGAGTCTCTCTCGTAGTTGTCCAAGTAGTCATATGATATGCCCAAAGTACCTTCGGGAGCTCGTCAATCCAAGTACTTTTGAGGCCTTCTAGTTCCTTCTTTAGGTCATCCTTGATAGTCTTGTTGACGGCCTCAACTTGCTAGTTACTGTGGGGTTATCCCAGCGACAAAAAGACCTTCTTGATGCCGAGTTGCTTGGACATCCTTAAGAGGCTTGGTGCTTCAAATTGCTTGGTGTTGTCAGTGATTATTGTGTATGAGATGCCATACCTGCAAGTTATGTTCTTCTAAATAAAGTTGGTGCACTTAGCCTAGGTCATGTTGGTATAGGGCTTGACCTGTACCCACTTTGTTAGGTAATCGATGGCCACTATGTAATATTTTAATTATGATCAGGCCATTGGGAAAGGTCCTATAAGGTCGATGGCCCCCTTGGTGAATGGCCAGTTACACATGACTGGGTTAAGCAGCTCGATGTGGTGCCCAATCATCTGAGCAAACTACTGGTACTTGAGGCATTTGTGGGTATATTCTTTGTAGTCCTAGTCCATTATCGACTAGTAGTAACCTTAGTAGAGACATTTAAAGGACAAGGAATGCCCACCCGTGTGGTTGCCGCATAGCTCGCTATGAATTTCTTCTAGAAGATACTAGGCCTCATGTGGTCTAATACATCTCTAGTATGGTGTGGTGTAACCATATTGGTAAAGCCTCCCCTTAATCATCGAATACTAGGCTGAGCTGTTGCAAACATGCCAAGCCTCTTCCTACTCATTAGGTAGTTTAGCTGTGGTCAGGTATCAAATGATCAAGTCCATTCAAATTTTAATCTATTAGATGGCTACACTTATAGATTCTTTTCTGCGGATCCTCAAGTCAGGTAGCCTATCGATTGGTACTAATGTCAAGCTGTTGTCTTCAAGATGTAAAGCTAGCCAAGCAAGTGTGTCAGCTTTCGCGTTCATTGTTCTAGGAATTTGGGTAACTAAAAAACTCTATAATTGCTCAAGCAAGGCTTGAACCGCACCTAAGTAAGCAGTCATGCATTCATTCCAAGCTTGGAATCTACTGGTTACTTGCTTGACCATAAGCATGGTGTCGTTATGATAGCGGATGTGGTCCACACCAAACTCCCATGTGATCTTGAGACTGGCTATTAGTGCTTCGTATTTGGCTTTATTGTTAGAGTCCTTGAAGTCAAATCAGAGAATGTAGTTAGTCTTCTAACCATCTAGAATAATGAGGATGAGCTCGACACTTGACCTGCTCATATTAGATGACCTGTCCACGAAGAACTTCCATTCGAATTTGGGTCCACTTGCATTGTTATTGGTAGGATAAAGCTCCTACATGAGTGCCTTTTTAGTTAAAGGGGTGGCCTGATCGGCACCTTTGAATTCAGCTTTGAAACCTGCCATGCTTGTACTTTAATCATTGTTTGAGGCACAAATTATATCTCAACTTCCCCATGCTCATCCGACCATTTGGTCATCTGACCCAAAATTTCTAGATTTTGGAGGATTTGGCACAAGTGGTACTTGGTCGGGATTTGCATTGTATGTCCCTGGAAGTATGGTCGGAGCTTACAAGCAGAGGTAACAAGGGCTAGGGCTAGCTTTTCTAATGGTAGGTACCTCTCATCGACTCCCTAAAAAGCCTTGCTAGTGTAAGATTTTAGCTTTTGAACTCTTTCTTCTTCTTAGAATAAGAACAAGCTAACAGCCTTCTCGGACACCGTTAAGTAGGTTTGAAGTATCTCACCTAGCAAAGGTTTGGTTAGGAGTGAAGGTATGGCCAGGTATTTTTTAAGACTCTACAATGCTTCCTCTCATTCTCTATTCTACTCAAACCTCCCTGTTGATGCTTTTCGTGATCCGGCGTCGGATCAACACTACATGCGGCTGTGCACAGTCTGACCTCTCCTTGGATTCACCTCTGTCTGGGCGGACACACCTGCAAGAGGTGGGATGCTTCGGAGAAAATAGAAGAGTAGGTCAACAAACAAGGGCTCTTTGATGCTCAAGGCAGGGTTTGCTCGGCAGAGGGCAGCAGCTAGTTAGGTGTAAAGAAGAAGTCCCTCTAGAATGCCATAAATGCTTCCTATTTATAGGCCACCACTTGGATCGGGTGTAAGGTGGGTTTTACCCATGACCCAGGTGTCACATCAAGGTGTGTCAGGCAGTAGGTGACGAGTGTCGTGTCCCTCTTCTGACGGATTGGACTTCATCGGACGGCGAGTTAACTGCCTCATGTTGACCTATAAGGGCAAGTGGCAGCCTACTTATGAGTAAGAATCATCCGACCTGAGCTAGTGTATATTCTGAGGCGGCAGCCTTTGTGCGTGCAGCCTTGGAGGCCCCGAGAGGCACCTCAGGAAGGGCGCGCGCCGTGTCGGGGAACAGAAGCAAGCTTACCAGAGTTCTGCCGAGCTTATGAGCCGACCACCGAAGTTTATTTCCTCAGCAGTGGCACCGAGCTCACCCTCAACACTCCCCTTGAAATCTTGAAAAAAGGGTTGGCACTTGGTAGTGGATCGGGAGATGAATCTGGTCAAAGCGGCGACCATCTTAGTAAGCTTCTAGACTTCCTTGACTATACAAAGGGAGTGTATATCCACCATTGCTCTGGTCTTGGCAGCTTTGACCTCGATGTCATGATGGTTAACCATGAATCTCAAGAACTTTCTGACTCCACCCTGAGCACGCTCTTGTCTTGGGTAAGCTTATTTTTGTATTCTCGAAGGATGTTGAAGCTATCCCAGAGATCAACAACATGATCGGTTACTTAGACAAGCTTCATGAGTATGTCGTCAACATATACCTCTATGGTCTTCCCAAGCTTCATGAGCAAATATCATATTCACTAGGCATTGATAGGTTGCGCTAGCGTTCTTTAACTCAAAGGGCATAATGACATAGTAGAACAACCCCTGATCGATTATCACCATGGTTTTGACTTAGTCTTCCTTGGCCATCCTAATTGGATTGTACCTCGAGTAGGCATCCATGAAGCTTAGTAGTTCATGGCCGACGATTGCATCAACCAACTGGTCAACCTAAGGTAGAGTGAAGCAGTCCTTTAGGCAGGCTTTGTTTAGGTCTGTAAAGTCAATACATACTTGCCACTTTCTGTTGGCCTTTTTAACTAGGATAACATTCGTGAGCCATTTGAGGTAGATGAACTCTCGGATGAACCCAACCTTCAGTAGCTTCTAAACCTCCTTGTTGATGGCAGGATACCTCTTCAGGTTCAAGGTCATTCTCTTCTAGATGACTGGCTTGTGCTAGGGATTGACATTCAAATGGTGGTAGATGATGCTTAGGTCAATCCCATGCATGTCCTCATGGGACCAGGTAAACACTCTTAATATTTCGTTAAGAACTTCTCCAGGTCTACTCAAACCTCAAGCTTTAGCTAAGAGTCAAGCATGACCATTCAGTGTGGATGTTCAGGGTCTAGGAGATATGGGACAAGGGCACTATGAGCTCTTTTTGGTAGTTTTCTAGCATGTTCTTGACAACTTTCACCCCGTCTAGGACAAGAAGGATGGAGGTAACTCACCTCTACGCTGTGAAGCAAGGAGACAAGGATGTGTGAAATAGAACTACATCAATCCCTTCACCTGAGTAGCCTTAAAGATGAAGCACATTAAAGATGAGTCCCTCAAGCATGCCTTTTATGAGGGATTAAAAGACAAGGGCCTACTCTGATCGCTCGCCCTAGAGCAGCCAAGCACCTTCTTCCAAATGCTCGCGTACGCCCTGAGGCACGAAAGCACAGTGGACTGTATGAAGAGCCGTCAAGATAGAGAAGGGAATAACAAGAAGGGGAAGAAGAACAAGAATCCACCCAACCAAGTAAAACCGACAAAAGCAAAAGGCCAAAAATGGACAAGTCAAAGATTCAAACTAGGACTTCAAAAGCTACACACCCCTGGTCACCACTATCAGCAAAGTACTAAACCAAGTAAGCAACCACAATCTGCTAGTAGACCCACCTCCATTAAAAGGGAACCAAGCAATACAAGACTAGAATAAGTATTATAATTTCTACAAGGACATCGGGAATAACACATGATACTATATTCAGCTGAAAGACCAAATTGAGAAACTTGTCCGAGACAGGCACCTCGGGTAGTTCATCGAACGAGCTCTCAACCTCGGTAATAACCCAAAAGAAACAACTAGCTGGCCAAGGAAGGCAAGCAAAGAACACAAAATGCTAACAGTATGAATGCCCTGGACCCACTAAACATTATGCATACAATCTTTGACGGGCCAGTTATTGGGCATACCGTTAGTGGTCGACAAGCCTATGCCTAGGAAGCTCATTTAGTTGAAAAGGGGACCTGTTGAACATGTCTAAGTACATCAACAAGATATGCCAGTAAGAAGATATTACAATCATCTTCACTGAGGAGGAGGTGGATAGGCTTATCCAGTTGCACAATGATGCCATAGTGCGCGAGCTGTAGATTGTGAACAACATTGTTTGGCTAGTGTTTATTGAGAATGGCAGCTTGACGGACATTCTATTTAAGCAAGCCTTTGACAAATTGAAGATTAGCAATGCTATGCTTACCTCAGTTTGAACCCACTTGTACTGCTTCTTAGGCAAGTGTGTCTGAGCAGTAGGCAAGATCTGTTTGCTGGTCATTTTCAACGAAGATCATGCTGGGTCACACAGCTCATTGAATTCCTAGTGGTCGATAAGCCATCCCAACACAACATGATCATTAGGCCCTAAACATCCTAAAAGCTATGGTCTCTGCTTACCACTTGGCCATCAAATTTTGTCACAGAGAATAGAGTTGGAGTGATAAGGTAAAAAAAAAAAGACTCCAAAGATTGCCACGTCAAGGCCATGAAGGTGGCAACAACCCAACAGGTGAATGTCTCAGCCATTTACAAGGTGGACGAGATCGAATTCCCTATCGGGGGAACTGAAAATGCTATCCTACTTGGACACCCATATCCTCAAAGAAGAAGGATGGGTAATGCTGATTTGTGGCACCTTGAACTTGTTCAACCTGGAGGCCTTCATGATTACATCAATGAAGAGTGGGTCAGGCATGCCACCCTTTTTGACTCAGTAGCTCCTATTTCTAATCTGAACAATTTGTCACTGTAGGTCTCATAGCTGCCTGCTGTTGGCATCTTTGGGCAGTTCCACTCTATATGAGGCTCCACCCTCTACCCTATCATTGCCTCAGGCTATTGGTCAGCCTCGGGGTGAGGTGAGCTCCCCAACTTCTGAGCCTATCAAAGATTAAGGCTTGTGAATCTTATGGGGAGCAGTCATAAGCATCTCGGGGACTAAGCTAACCATCTCGGACTAAGCAGTTTTGGCTTGCTCCATCACAACCTGCCATTTCGAGCTATGATGAACCCTTTTCTTACTTACGTAAAGAGGAAAACTTAGGGAAATTTTTTTTATAAATATTTCACATATACTGGTTCTAACAACTTTCAGAATACAACATATACATATATTTACATAAGCAACCTTTTTTTTTTGCAATATTGTTTACTACACATTATGTTTCAAAATAACTTAAAATGTACTATAGCGGAAACATATTGCGATGGAATCCATACCCATTCTGCACATTACTCATCCCTCCGCCAGCTCATCAATGAAATTATTCTGACCTTCTTGTCGGAATACCTACAATATGAAATACTTAGTGAGCTTACGCCTAGTAAGTCCCAATACAACCCACATGCACATTCAATACAATGCGTGACCCAGTTACGCTTTCTTATGATCATTCTTTATCCTTTTCATTTCTTATCTTTTACTAGGGCTCAAGTGTTCGTACCATTGCGCACATAGGTCTACGTAACACCGTGACCATTCTATATCCTTAAACTCTTCTTGAGTCAGGAGTTGGTATGACACTTTTTTCAACTTCTGATGATATATTTACTAGTCCATTATTATGGTTATCATACCATGCATGAAGTGATAATCACATGTTTTACACAAAACATAAGTTTCTTGTATGACATAGTACACACGGGTACATACTTTATATACACATAGATATACATTAATATACACACAGGTACATGATATGATGTACACACAGGTACATGTCATAATATACACACAGATATTTATTCTGTATACTCACGAGTATACACTAATGTACCTATATGTATTCATATTATAGCATACACACAGGTATACATATATATATATTTCACATTCTATACCTATAATTTCATACTGTAGGTGGGATGGATACTTACTTGATTCGAATGTTGGGCAACTCAACATCGGTTTCCTCTTTCCTAGACTTCTAGGATCCTGTTGGCCAATTACAAAGTTATTAGCCAAATTCCACTATGTTTCAATACAAAATGATCGTTAATTAATAAATTAAGTTGCATAACAGTATACAACTCCGAAAACCATTGGTTTTTGTTACTCTCATCTTACCCTAGCCTATCGTCTCAAATGAAGGGTGGAAATCTTTCTATTCATTCTTTTTCCCATTTAGGGACGTTTTAGGACAATTCGGTTTACTCGAAAAAAAATAACGATTTTGCCACCAATGGTCTACTAACTTTTCAAGCTCGATTTCGCTATTCTAACTAAAATAGCTACATACTAATTTAAAAATAATACCCTACTGGGTCTGATCTCCTTATTTCACTTCTATGTCCCATTTTAGTAAAAATTTACAGTTTAGTCTCTTAACTGAAAATTTTGACAATTTTACCATAGGACTGAAATTAATCTTTTTAAACCATAATTTCCCATTTTTCACAAGGATCACTTTTGCTCAGAGTACCATATTCAAAATCCTTTGGAAACATGACATTTTTTGCCCTTTAAATTTTTTTCCAATTTTAACAAATTCTTGAATAATCAAAAACTCAAAAACGGTTGAGATTTTCAGCGAACTGTCTGTAGTAGCTAACAGTTTCATCGAGATCTACAACTTTTGTGTTTTAATTTTTTTAAATTCTAACTTCACAGGGGTGTTTTTGGGCATTTTTCAAATCTATCGAGAAGAAACTTTTTATTCCAATTTGGTCCCTGGGTTATTTTTGTAAAAATCTGTTTCAAAACTGCCTTCCAGCCATAGTATAGGCAGATCCAACCCTTACCAAAACCATTTTCATGCCCAAGTCACATTTTTTTGCAAAACTACCTTAAAGTTCACAAAACTACCCCTTTTGCACTAAATGGCTTTTTTCATTTTTCAAACCCAATTGCAATTACAACTTCCACATAACCATGCGATTAAGAAAATTAAATCATAACTTACATAAAAAGAATTACATGCCTCTTGAAACAACCACTTAAACATAAAAGCAAATAAACTTTAAATTTGAAAACAAATTGAACTTACCAAAGAAAGATTTGTGAACTCAAATTTTTTCAAGAGCTTCCTTGAGGTTCCTAAGCATGATTTATAGAAGAGACATGCTTATCAAAATCCCTTCTAAAACCATGAAAACCCTAAGAAAATCCATGAAAAGTTTGGATTTCTTACCTCAAAATTGATAAAACCCTTTAAGTTTTTCTTCTTGGATCTTGTTTGGGGCTAATTTGCAAAGGTTTGAGATTGAGAAAATTTTTGGAAGAAAACTTCTATAGTGGCCGTGGGGTTGGGAAGAAGAGAACAAAATTTTTTTGTTAGAAAAATAGTACGCAGTGGAATTTTAAAAATTTTATGTTAGAGTATTTTCTAAAACACAAGTTTGACATGTAATATGCATAAATTAACCAGATCTTACTAACCTTTGAATGTCGAAGAACTTCGTAATCTGTGAAGAGAAGTAACGTTCCAGAAGAGCCTCAACCAACTAGTCTTCTTTGCTATTCTCTATCCACGATCAAAGTGAATATGGGCTCACACGTATAGCTCTTCCTCCAGGTGACACTCCTTCCAACCAATTGAGAGAACCCAAAGCTAGCGTTCGTGATTTGTGAACAAGAGCTCTCAGGGAGTTTTCAGATTCTCACCAGCAAAGTATCACTCTTAATCTCTCAATTGATCTAAATAACTTAAGAGACTTACCCCCTATTTATTGAGGTTGGGTCTGGGGTCACTCTTTATCAGATAAGGTCTCAAAAATTCGAATCAGAATCAAATTCGGATCAATATCTTATGAAGTCCACGTGAAAACGCGTGATTTTTTTTCTACATATAGGTAGGCCGATCTGTTTAACAGGCAGGCCAAACTTTCCCCATCAGTAAGTCAAACTTGAGGATCGACATGCCGAATTGCCGACAAAAAAATCTCAACAAATCTTTAATTTTTCACTCAAGATTCTATAGTTTAAAGTCATAGTTTTAATTCAAATAACCCAATAGAGAAGTTATCTAATTAAAACAACTTTATCTGGATAATCTCTAGGAAAATAAATGAATTCCTAATAATTTTACAAGTTTATCTTGATTTAATATATTCAAAATTAAATCAACTAATAAACAGACAAGAATTATCTAATCCTAATAATTCAACAAATTTATCTTGAATTAATTTTGTCACAAAATTAATTCAACCGATAAATAGACATGAATTATTTGATTCTTTCAAATTTCAACCAATCTAATAAATCTAACATAAGTCACCAATTATTGGAAAAGCACGCCATATCGTTACAGGATGTTGTGAGCTAGCAAAGGGGACCAAATGGACCTATATAGTTCAAGTTCCTGATAATTATTAAGCCTAATATCCCAAATATACATTTCATAATTATCAACTCTAACGGTACTCTGCTAAAAGGTTGGAGCTGCACTCTCGATCTACATATAATTACAAAGATAAATTCTATCTTGCCTTATCGATTATTTTTATCTTACGTTCCATTATCTCACCATCGAAAAACTTACCATCCAAAGACAGTATACCATTCTGTTACACCAATGTATCCATATAGTTGAGTGCTCCAGTTTTTCAATTATAGGATAATGTATATAAGAGGATATCACTACTCCTAAAGAGGAGCTATGGATTCCATATCTATGAATAGCAGGTATACGCTATCAAGAGTCATGCGTTCAACGTACAGGCATGCATACCACTATTAAAATGTGGGTGTCACCCTTTGGTACATCAAAAGACACAAGTCAAGGCAATGGGCATACTATTCATCTTAGGATTAAGATACAATACAAATGATTGTCTAAAGTAAATCGATTTGTCGAGACAGAATTGTTAATCCAAATCAATTCACTTTATGTCCCGATCCAACACATCGTCACCTATGACAACTTGCCAATGTTTCCATTCATGGAGTCCACCTTAGATGGTCAAGACAAACCATCTCCTAATAGGGATATAGACAACGTAACAATCTGTACATGAATAAAGCACCCAACTTTATTCCCTCGATTGCGAATCTTATGATTTAGACCATCATCTTAAGAATCGTGTCTTCAGCAGAATCTGTCCATCATATGCCTAATTCTTAAAGGTTTAGACCGACAGTCTCAAACTTTTGTTTGCTTAACATACGTTCAACAAATATGAACGTAAAAAGGGCAAGATTTGTTATATTAATAATAAATAAATTCTTTATTGATAAAAATGTCTCCAAAAACATATTACATTTTTACTCCTTAGGGCATACATGTCTAACAATCTCCCACTTTCACTGAGTGAGTAAATATGACAAATCTCACATCCCCATAGCTTCCACATGCCTCTCGAAGACTTTCCCAATAAGTGTCTTTGTAAATGGACTAGCTAAATTGCCCTCTGACATGATTCTGCACACCGTGACATGCCCACCTTCAACGAAGTCCTTTATCAGATGATACTTCCGATTAATATGCTTACTCTTCTTGTGAAATCTTGGTTCCTTAGCATTAGCTATCGCCACACTGTTATCACAGTATAGTAATACCACCTTATAAATACCAGGAACTATCTCAAGATCCCCAAGGAACTTACAAAGCCACAATGCTTCTTTCGAAGCATCACTAGCTACCACATACTTGGCCTCCATCGTTGAATCCAAAGTGTAATCTTGCTTCACACTTCTCCAACTGATGGTAGCGCCACCCAGAGTAAACACAAAACCCAAAGTTGATTTCCTTAAATCTAGACAGGATTGAAAATCCGAGTTAGTATATCCTAGAGGAGTCAAGTCCTCACCCAAATACACAAGCATATACCCTCGAGTCCTTCTCAGGTACTTGAAAATATGCTTAACCGCAACCTAGAGTTAAATCTTGGATCTTCCTAAAATCAACTTACAATCCCGACCACATAACAAATATCCAGTCGTGTGAAAAGCATGGCATGCATGAGACTACCCACTGTCGAAGCATAAGGCACATTCTTCATGTATTCTCTTTCTTCATTAGACTTTGGAGAGTCTTCTTAGCAATAGTAATTCCAGACCTAGATAGTTGCCCACCTTTCTTGGAATCATGCATTGCAAACTTCTTGAAAATTTTATCTATGTAGCCGACCTAGGACAAAGCTATCATTTTGTTCTTCCTATCCCGAAAGATTTGGATACTGAGAACAAAATTAGCCTCACCTAAGTCCTTCATGTCAAACTGCTTGGTCAACCATAATTTGATTGATGCAATGCCCCAATGTCATTTCCAATTAGTAGAATGTCACTACATAGAGTAGTAGAAAAACCACCTTCCCATCCTTAATGTATTTGTAAACACCTGGCTCATCCACATTTTGTGAGAACCCATAAGTCTTGATCATCTGATCAAATCTTATGTTCCATGAACAGGAAGCCTGCTTGAGTCCATAAATTGACTTTAACAACTTACAAACCTTACCCTCTTGACCCTTGACCTTGAACCCATCTGGTTGTTCCATATAAATAGACTCGTCAAGAGAGCCATTTAGAAAAGCTGTCTTGACATCCATCTGTCAAATCTCGTAATCGAGAGTGGTAGCTATGGACAAGAGAATTCAAATGGACTTAAGCATGGCTACAGGTGAAAGGTTTCCTCACAATCAATTCATTCCTCTTGCATATAATCCTTAGCTACCAGTTTAGCCTTAAAGGTTTTGACCTTTCTATCCACTCCTCTTTTCCTCTTGTAGATCCACTTACACCTTATGGGTTTTACCCCTTCGAGAAGATCCACAAGCTCCCAGACCTGATTAGTCTCCATAGACTTGATCTTTGTGTTCATGGCCTCTGTCCAGAGTTTTAAATCAACATCCTCCATAGCCTCTGTGTAAGTATAAGGATCCCTGTCATGTTTATCTGGTTCAGCCAAGAAGACTTCCCCATTGAACACATACCTCTTAGGTTGACGCCCGATCCTTCCACTACGTGAAAGCCCCTTAGGTTATTGTTTAGGTTTTTTTGGTTTTTCAACACTGATCGGAACCTCTGGAGTGATTAGATCACTCCTTAACTCCTCAAGCACCACTTTGCTTCGAGGCTTAAAGTCATCCATGTAACTCTTCTCAAGAAAAGTTGCATTAGTTGAAACCACGACTTTATTTTCCTTTGGGTTATAGAAATAACCCCCTTTAGTCCCTTTTGGATATCCTACAAACACGAAAACTTTCGAACGTGCTTCCAATTTATTCGCATCCTTAAACAGGACATGAGCCGAACATCCCCATATGTGAATATGGTTTAAGGATGTCTTCCTACCCATTCACAACTCATGAGGAGTTTTAGGGACCGATTTTAAAGGCACATTGTTCAAAAGATAACATGTGGTTTGTAGTGCATATCCCTAAAAGGATAAAGGCAATGATGAATAACTCATCATGGACCTTACCATGTCTAATAAAGTCCTATTCCTCCTCTTCGCCATGTCATTCTGCTGCGGAGTGCCCGATGTAGTCAAATGGGATAAAATCTCATTCTCTAATAAGTGTCTTAAGAACTCATCAGATAGGTATTCTCCACCTCGATCAGATCGAAGTGCCTTTATGGGTCTACCCAATTGTTTTTCCACTTTAGCCCAAAACTCCTTGAACTTGTCAAAAGTTTTGCTTTTGTGGTGCATCAGGTACACATACCCATATTATCACGCCCCGGAGTACAGGAGGTGACGTGGCGGATAAATTATATTATTTAAACAAAAATTTAGTTAAAAACATGGATTTAAAATTAAATATAAAATCATGGAAAATTTAGAACCTTTTCAAGAAAAAGCATTTATAAACATTAAGTTAATAATAAAACCATACAGAAACGCGAGCATGGGTCCCACTGACCCACAACTTGTGCACATACATTGTACTGACAATATAGTAATACAACCACAGTCCAAGCACAAAGAAATTTAAACATTACATGCCTTGTTCAATTATTACAAATAATCTATTAGTCCTTCTACTGCTCTTGAGTTTTGCCCTCTGAGTCCTCTCTAAACCTAAGAGGAAATCCACCTAGAGGGGGGGGATTTGAAAACAAGTAAAATGTGAGCGAAAGGCTCAGTAGAACTTATACTTTAAAAAAAATCATTTAATTTAAAAGAAATACCATTATTCAAGAGAATGTTTAAAAACTCAAGAGCAGTAGAAGGACTAATACCAGCTGGGTTTCAAAACCTACCCCTAAGGTCGATCGCTACACGACCCGATCTCTGTTATGGCATCATGCCCTTATATCCATTTCTAACATTATTCAAATCCATTTACCAGATGTTTTCATTATCATTTATTATGGAGTTCATTATGAAGTTCATCCCAAATCACGATTTATAAGAAAAACATGACCAATAAATTTCATTTTCAATCAACCGTTGAAAATATTTTTATAGAAACCCTTTTCATGGCCAAATCATTTAAAATTAGGCTACCAAAGAAAGGGATAGAAGGCCTACCTCAATACTCGTGTTGGTGCACCACACTGTAATCCCGGTCCGCTAAACGTTAGCTCCGCGGAACCACAAAATATCCTAAATACAAACTAGGTCGATCAATATCTAGTTTAAGATACCCTACATTGCTAAACCATTTCATGATGTCCTAGTGTGCCGTTTGTATCTTTAAAATCATTTTATAAAATTGGGATTTCAATCGGAGTTCAAAACAGTGAGAAAGGATGAAAATCACAAAATTTTCCCTAGTTCGATCGGCCTGCCGGCCCCCTAGTTCGGCCTGCCAGAGGACCGTGTCCGGTTGGCCGAACATTTCCCAGGTTCGGCCTACCGAACAGATAAATCCAGCTTGTCGATCCCTTGAATCCGGCCTGCCAATCACGAAGTTTGGCCTGCCAAACTGGAAAATTTTCAAAAATCTCAAGCACGGGTTTTGGGTCTCCCAAAACTCAATTCTTTATTTTAACTTGTTTTTCTCAATTCTCAGACATGGAAAACAATCATAGATGACATAAAAACATAATAAAACACTTTTGAACTCATTTAAACAAGATTTGAACACAAAATCCATGAAAATCCAAAAATAGAGAAAAAGGGGAAAAATGAAAAATCTTGAATCTAATCCATTCTTCTTCAAACAAAGCATGGATCCTAGTTGTTCTAAGTTCCCTTGACTCAAATCATGGGTTTTCTAAGCTCAAACGAACTTAGATTTCAAAAATGCATGAAAAATCAAAATTTTAAAAAAAAATTAGAATTTTCAAAACTAACCTCGAATCGAAGCTTTAAACCACATTTTTGGTTGCCAAATCACATCCCCGATCTTTCCACCCACTATCCCAAGGCTTGGATTCAAATTTTGATTGAAAAATTTTGAGGAGAAATGAGAGAGAAGAGGAGAGACCAAGAGGGAGAGTGACAGAGAGTGTCACGAAGAGAGAGAGAGTGAGATGAGAGAAAGAGAGTGAGAGAGATTAAATAGAGAGAAAAGTGGGCGATTTTACTGTGCAAAAATCATGTGCCGCCCACGTTTTTGTAAAACCAAATACATTTAACATTTTACAAATTGTTTTGTCTTAAGAACCCAAAATAACATTTTAAAACAATAAAGAATCATTAGAATTCATTAAAATAACATAACAACTTTAAACTCAAAATTTAACCAATGATCAAATTAAATTTGAAACATTAGTTATGGCACACTAATTCATCATTTTACACTACAATATCATTAAATTAATTTTGGGGTGTTACACATATCTTGAGTAATCATCAATAAAAGTGAAGAAGTACTTATACCTGCCTCTTGCCCAGATGTTTATTGGTCCGCAAACATCACTATGCACAAGTTCTAGAACCCCTTCGGCCTTATTGCCCTTAGACCCATATGGTCTTTTGGTCATTTTACCCTCCAAACAAGATCACATTAAGGTATAGATTCCACCTTTAAGTGACTTAAAGGTCCATCCCTTACCAACCTTTGAATCCTATTCAGCTTAATATGACAAAGGCGTAAATGCCAAAGATAAGTCTTATTAGAGTGAGAAGTTTTAAATTTTTTAGAGTTATTATCATTTGTCTCAACATTAAGCAGTAAGTCCATCTTAGATTTGATAAAATATAGATTATTTTTCATCCATCTACAACAGATAAAAGATTTATTTTTACGAATCACCACTTTATCATTAAAAGAAACCAAATATGAGTCTTTAAATAAACAAGCTACAGAAATTAAATTCCTTTTAAATTTAGTAACATAAAAACAATCTTACAAAATTAAATTCCTATAACTATCAAAATAAAGATGGACGTCTCCCACTGCTTCCGCTAGGACCAATGATCCATCGCCCATCCGAAGCGTGAAGTCTTGATGGAGCAGACTTCTCATTTCTTTGAACCCCTACAGAGAAACACAAACATATTAGTTGCACCGAAATCTATGACCCAAATGTCACTGGATTCCTCAACCAAACAAGTTTCTAAATATAGAAGATCACACCTACCTCCTTTGGAAAGGAATTCCTTGCAATGTTTCTTTGGGGGCGGTGAATTTGCACGTGCCTAGGGTACAGGATTTCCACTCTAATACCAACTGGCATAACCTACCTTTTTGGGCTGTGATGAACCTTTTTCTTACTTACGTATAGAGGAAAACTTAGGGAAATTTTTTTTTTTACAAATATTTCACATATACTGGTTCTAACAACTTTCAGAATACAACAAATACATATATTTACATAAGCAACCTTTTTTTTTTTTGCAATACTGTTTACTAAACATTACATTTCAAAATAACTTAAAATATACTATAGCGGAAACATACTATGGCAGAATCCATAACTATTCTACACATGACTCATCCCTCCACTAGCTCATCTATGAAACTATTTTGACCTTCTTGTCGGAATACTTACAACATGAAACACTTAGTGAGCTTACGCCCAGTAAGTCCCAATACAACCCACATGCACATTCAATACAATGCGTGACCCAGTTATGCTTTCTTATGATCATTCTTTATCCTTTTCATTTATTATCTTTTACTAGGGCCCAAGTGTTTGTACCATTGCGCACATAGGTCTACATAACACTGTGAGCATTCCATATCCTTAAACTCCTCTTGAGTCAGTAGTTGGTATGGCACTTTTCTTAACTTCTGATGATATATTTACTAGTGCACTTATTATGGTTATCATACCATGCATGAAGTGATAATCACATGTTATACATGAAACATAAATTTTCTTTTATGGCATAGTACACACAGGTACATACTTTATATAGCCATAGATATACATTAATATACACACAGGTACATGATATAATGTACACACAGGTACATGTCATAATATACATACAGGTACATGTCATAATATACACACAGATATTTATTCTATATACTCAAACGTATACACTAATGTACTTATTGTTAGACATGTATGCCCTAAGGTGTAAAAATGTAATAAGTTTTTAGAGACATTTTTATCAATAAAGAATTCATTCATTATTTATATGCCAAATCTTGTCCTCTTTACGTTCATATTTGTTGAATGTATGTTAAGCAAACAATAGTCTGAGACTGTCGGCCTAAACCTTAAGAATTGGGCATATGATCGACGGATTATGCGAAAGACACGATTCTTAAGGTGATGGTCTAAATCATACGATCCGCAATCGAGGGAATAAAGCTAGGCGCTTTATTCATGCAAAGATTGTTATATTGTCTATATCCCTTTTGGGAGATGGTTTGTCTTGACCATCGTAGGCAGACACCATGAATAGAAACATTAGCACGTTGTCATAAGTGACGATGTGTTGGATCGGTTCATAAAGTGAATTGATTTGGGTCAATAATTCTATCTCAGCAAATCGATTCACTTTAGACAATCATTTGTGTTGTATCTTAATCCTAATATGAATAGTAGACTCGTTGTCTTGACTTGTGTCTTTTGATGTACGAAAGGGTGGCACCCACATCTTAATAGTGGTATGCATACCGGTACGTTGGAGGCATGACTCTTGATGGCGTAGACTTGTTATTCATAGATATGGAATCCATAGCTTCTCTTTAGGAGTAATGATATCCTCTTATATGCGTTATCCTCTAATTGAAAAACTGAAGCACTCACCCATTTGGATACATAGGTGTAATCGAATGGTATACTGTCTTTGGATGGTAAGTTTTCTGATTGTGAGATAATGGAACATAAGATAAAAATAATCAAAAAAGTAAGATAGAACTTGTGCTTAAGCCGATTATGGATTATTATATGGGGATACGATACACTATGATATGTCATGGAGACTTAGCTATACGAGCTTTGTAATTCTATGTAGTTCGAGAGTACAGCTCCAAGCTTTTAGTAGAGTAGCGTTGTAGTTGATAATTATGAAATGTATATCTGGGATATTGGGTTTCATAATTAGCAGGAGCTTGAACTATGTAGGTCCATTTGGTCCCTTTTGCTAGCCCACAATATCCTGTAACGACACGGTGTGTTTTTTTAATAATTGGTGACATATGTCAGAATTATCAGATTGGTTAAAATTTGAAAGAATCAAATAATTCATGTCTGTTTATCGGTTGAATTAATTTTGTAATGGAATTAATTCAAGATAAACTTGTTGAATTATTGGGATCGGATAATTCTTGTTTGTTTATCGGTTGATTTATTTTTGTATAAATTAGATCAAGATAAACTTATAGAATTATTGGGAATTGATTTATTTTCTTAGAGATTATCTAGATAAAGTTGTTTTGATCAGATAATTTCTCTATTGGGTTATTTGAATTAAAACTGAGACTTTATCCTATAGAATCTCGGGTGAAAAATAAAAGATTCATGAGATTTTTTATTCAGCAGTTTGGCCTACCGATGGACGTGTTTGTCCTGTCGATGGGACCTATTTGGCCTGTCGATTAGGTGGTTTGGCATGCCAATAAACGAAGGATAAGATCACGCTTTTCTACACAGATCTTATCAGATATTGATCTAAATTTGATTCTAATATGAATTTTGAGACCTAATCTAATGAGGACTGACCCTAGGACCAACCTTTATAAATACAGAGTGATTCTCACAGGTTACTAAGATCAATGGAGAGATTAAGAGTGATACTCTGCTAAGTAAGAATCTAAAAAACTCCCTGAGAGCTTTTGTTCACAAATCATGAACATTTGCTTTGGGTTCTCTCGATTGGTTAGAAGGAGAGTCACCGGTGGAAGAGCTGTATGTGTGAGCCCACACTTACTCTGGTCATGGATAGAGAATAGCAAAGAAGACCAGTTGGTTGTGGCTCTTCTGGAACGTTATTTCTCTTCACAGATTGCGGAGGTTCTTCAGCAAACAAAGGTTAGTAAGATCTAGTTAATTTATGCATATAGCATGTCAAACTTGTGTTTTGAAAATTACTCTAATGAAAAAAAAAATTAAAATTCTATTGCGTACTATTTTTCTAACAATTGGTATCAGAGCCATGGTTTTTACATAAATTTACGAGTTTGTGATCATGTTATATGCATAAATTTTGTGATCTTAATCTCTGCTATGCTTGAATTGAATTTTATAGAGAGTTGGCACTCTAGGTTTCTATAAATTATATATGTTATCATGGATTAAGTGGTGAATGTTTATTAATTAATTATGGTTGATTAAATCGTTGTTTAATTATTTATTAATTAATTTATTTATACCGATTATGGTTCCTTAGAGGTTAGAATGTGTATTTAAGTTTTTCATGTAATTAGATGGTGGACTATCATCTCCATCAAGGAATTATTATTTATTTTAAATTTGTAAAAATTTTGTAATTAAATAATTATTCGGAGAAGACGGATCTAGAAGAAAGATGATGGTGCGTAAAGGTATTTCTTCAGTCTCTAATTTTATGATTTTGAATTGTTGAAAATAAAATTGATAAATTGCTTTAAAATTGTATTTTCTAGAATGGAGATTTCTGCTCGTTCAGCATTCCGAATATCACAGTTCAGTAGGCCGATGATCACAGATCGACAAGCCGATGGTCACAGATCGACAGGTCGGACGTGTGGTTTAGCAGGCCGGACGTGTGGTTTAGCAGGCCGTCAGTGGGGCAGAAATCAGCTGGCCCTGTAGGTAGGCCGAACTTTCATGGGTGGGCAGGCCGATCTTACTAATCGACAGACCGATGAAGCATGATCGACAGGCCGATCACCCAAAATAGCCTGTCGATCGAGAGCTAGAAAATTTCCAAAAAAGGTGTAGTTTTTTCAAAAGTGCAATTTTAATTTTATTTTTGGGACAATTCTGAGAAACATTAAATTTAGAGCCATAATATTACATGAAGAAGGAATTACATGAAGAAGGATACAGCTTGAGGATTCAAGGATGAAGAATCGATAATATGCCTCGATTATTCTCTTGTAATTTTAGTTTTTTGTTCTCTAGGGTGGAGCCATAATATTACGGTTATTATTATTATTTTGCTTGTAGCTTTGCTTAATTGCTTTGCTTGTCTACATTATGATATGATTTTCCATGTATATTGATAACATGTCATATAGAATAGGGAGTGCCACTCATATTAAAATTGTTCATGCATATTCTTAAATTAAAACCTTGATTTCAAAAGATTAAGTGGCAGAAGGTTTTCGAAACATATTGCTGGTTAATTTAAATAAAATAACATTTATGTATTTTGGTTGTTTGTATATGGAAACTTAAATGAACATCAAAAAAATCCCATGATTATTAATGTGACTACAAATTTAGCATATAATTGTTATATGTGTGAGGATTAAATTTATAGATAATAATCTAAATAGTCCGTAATAAATTAATTAAAGTTGGAATCTTTAATTAATATTACAAGTACAGTCTAAACTCATTTAGAATGAAATAGTCTTAGCCGAACTATCAATGTAGAGACATTAGATTAGAGGTATTTTATATAATGAGATTATGTAGGACTGGACCAGATAAATAACAAACTTCTAATAATATTTTGTCACACAATGTTCAAATTTATTACTATGATTATCATATATAAGACAATCTTAATCTTGAGTGTTTATCATACTCATCTTTATGACAATATGTTTTCTGAGTTCCTCGGTAAAATTAATCTATAGACAGATCATAACTCTGCATCTTGGAAGCATAATGGATAAATAGCTAAGAACGATATTATAGGTATGGAATCTATTCCTTCCTATTGAAAGTTAGAAAAATAGCTCTCTTGAGTGATGATTTAGGGCTTGAACATTGGAACTCAAGCATAAAGATGTAATAAGAGAGGTAAACTAAATCTGAACCTAACTCTTATTATGAACTATTTTTGAAGGATTGAGTTATATATAATGATTATATCAATGGATTATCACTATTTGTTTTTGAGTAATTATTACTATAATTTCAAAAGTCTAGTTTCAGGTTTTTAGTGGAGTAATTCTGAAACCAATAAATTTATTACATTGATTAAAGAGTATAATTAATTATCAAATTTAATGGAGCTTGAAATTATAGGTCCATAAGTCCCCAATGTCGACTCTGTAAACACCATATTGGATGAAGTACATAGTAATGAATTATATTGAATTTGAAATTGTTGAATTGTAAATTAAATTTCTCACCCTATAAATATCAATATGACATAGAAAAATGTTCTCCGTGACACTTGATATTTGAAAACGACAAACATTGTCATATAACTGGGCAATGGTTAATTAATTTTGAATTAATTAATTGTATTTAATTAATAAGATTAAGTAAATATATTTTAATTTTGTTAGATACTTTGTGGTATAACCATACGACCTTTACTACCGAAAGAAAACTCATACAAAATTAATTGATTATTTTGAAATTATATCTAAATAAATATGATTCGTTTAAGTATCATCATAAATAAAAAAGTATATTAGTACAATAAAATATTATAGTCAAATAAATATGATTTATTTGAATAATACTTTATTATATTAAAAAAAGAAAAAGAAAGGTAGATTCACATTATTGTCCATATCTTTCTACCTACTCTAAGCCCATTATTACATTTCTTTTTTTTGGGTAGAAGACAAGCGTAGATATGTTCTACCAACTCCCACCCTTTATCTTCATTTGATAAGTTTATGATATAAAAGATAAATCATGTGAGAAAGAAATAAAAGAGGTGATAGGGATGGAGTGGTTAATCAGTAGATCAGAAAGGGAAGGCTCACCGAGAATTCTAGGAGAATTCTCAAAGAAGAATATGAGATATTCTTCCCCAAAAACATGCAAAGTTATTCTTTAGAAAAATCATGCTATCTCATGTGTTGAGTACATAGCGAATTCAAAAAAAGTTTGAGATTAATAGTCAATACTATTAAACGCTCATTCGTCAATCCAATGTTGCGGAGGCTTGGCTTGGAAGATTTATGGTGTTAAAGTCAAAGCGAGGAAACCGTGATAGGCTTTAAAAGGTTTGACTTATAATCTTCTATACTTTAAAAGAATTAAAATTATATAACTATTTTGACAAACAACTATTTTGAGAAAATTATTGTTTTTCACTGATCTGCATTTCTGTTGCATTTCTATGCAAAATTTCCAACAATGAGTTAGTTTTCTGGGTTATTATTAACTCTCAGTATTTTCGGTTCTAACTCTAAGTTTCAACTCACTTCCCAAACACCTTATTAGTGATTAAGACCCCTCAATTATTTGCAAAACCCTTCTATCAAGTCCTATAACTTTGTGCCCTTGAAACCAACATAAAGATATTCTCTTCCCATTTTCCATGAATTCCCCAATATCAAACTTTTGATTGCTTTTGAAGGAGTCTAAGTACCACCTTGATAGCCATTGAATTCATAATAATCACTAAAAGTCTAACATTTGTAAAGTCTGGGGGCCATTAGTGCTACATTTGAAAGTTTAGGGGGCAAAGTGAGACACTTAGTATTCCTTAGGGGCCAGAATTGAAATCAATACACTAATTTCACTGAAATACCATCATTAAAAGCATCATGTGCACATCACGTGCTAATTTTGCCTATCTTTCAATGGTTTTGTAATGGATGGATCGAAAGTGTAATGTTTATAAAGCTCGAGGACCATTAGTATGACATTTAAAAGTTTAAGAGCAATGTGAGACAATGAGTATTCCTTGGGGGACAAAATTGAAATTAACCCTTTTTATAAAAAATGATTTTGATATTTGAATTTTTACAATATTAGTATTAGAATTCGAAATAGAATGATACTTTCATGTTTTGTATAACTTAATTTATTTGATAAATTTTAGGTAAATAAAATATTCATAAATATACATTTTTTAATAATTTATTTACTTGGTAAATGAATTGATAAATGATTTTAATAAGTAAATAAGTCTAAATATTACATAAATAATGTATTTATCAAATATAAAAATTTTGTAGTATAAAGATAAATAAAAGATATAGATAAGAATACATTGCCGATGTCTTGACTTATCAGTAGGGCTACTAATTACAACTACTTACTTTTTTAGTATGGAAAAGATGAGATTATGTTAAGGTTTAGCTGGTTCTTCACCAAACAATACCTTTTCATGGCCAAAAATGTCAACAATCACCATAGGTTAGCGATCAAGCTTCGACAATATAAACATTAGTGTTTTGGTGTACTCGGCTCTTTGCAACCTCCAACACGATAAATTAGCCTCTCATCTAAAAGCTGTTGGAAAAAGAGTACGCAGCGGAATTTTAAAAATTTTACATTAGAGTATTTTCTAAAACACAAGTTTGACATGCTATATGCATAAATTAACCAGATCTTACTAAACTTTGTGTGCCAAAGAACCTTCACAAAACGTGAAGAGAAGTAATGTTCTAGAAGAGCCTCAACCAACTGGTCTTCTTTGGTATGCTCTATCCACAACAGGAGTGAGCGTGGGCTCACACGTACAGCTCTTCTACTAGGTGACTCTCCTTCCAACCAATCGAGAGAACCCAAAGCAAGTGTTCATGATTTGTGAACAAAAGCTCTCAGGGAGTTTTCAGATTCTCACTAGCAGAGTATCACTCTTAATCTCTCAATCGATCTTCATTTATTTGAGTAACTCTTAAGACTTACTCCCTTTATATAGAGATTGGTCCTGGGGTCAGTCCTTATCAGATTTAGTCTCCAAAACTCGAAATAGAATCAAGTTCGGATCAATATCTGATAAGATCTGCATGGAAATGCGTGATCTTATCCTTCGCTAATCGGTAAGCCAAACCACCTGATCGGCAGGCCGAACAGGTCCCATCGGTAGGCCAAACTGTCGAATAAAAATCTCACTAATCTTTTATTTTCCACCTGAGATTCTATAGGATAAAGTCCCAGTTTTAATTCAAATAACCCAATAGAGAAGTTATCTGATCAAAACAACTTTATCTAGATAATCTCTAAGAAAATAAATGAATTCCCAAAAATTCTACAAGTTTATCTTGATCTAATTTATCCAAAATTAAAGCAACCGATAAACAGACAAGAATTATCCAATCCCAATAATTCAACAAGTTTATCTTGAATCAATTTTATCACAAAAATTAATTCAACCGATAAACTTCTTCCAAATTTTAATCAATCTGATAAATCCGACATAAGTCACCAATTATTGACAAAGCACGCCGTGTCATTACAGGATGTTGTGAGCTAGCACAAGGGACCAAATGGACCGATATAGTTCAAGCTTTCGATAATTACGAAACCCAATATCTTAGATATACATTTCATAATTATCAAATCCAACACTACTCCACTAAAAGCTTGGAGCTACACTCTCAAACTATATAGAATTACGAAGCTCGTATAGCTAAGTCTCCAAGACATATCATAGTGTATCGTATCCACATATGATAATCCATAATCGGCTTAAGGATAAGTTCTGTCTTAGCTTCCCATTTATTTTTATCTAATGTTCCATTATCTTACCATCAGAAAACTTACTATCCAATGACAGTTTACCATTCGGTTACACCTATGTATCCAAATGGTTGAGCGCTCCAGTTTTTCAATTACAGGATAACGCATATAAGAGGATATCATTACTCCTAAAGAGGAGCTATGGATTCCATATCTGTGAATAAGAGGTCTACGCTATCAAGAGTCATGCCTCCAACGTACCAGCATGCATACCACTATTAAGATGTGGGTGTCACCCTTTGGTACATCAAAAGACACAAGCCAAGATAACGGGCCTACTATTCATCTCAGGATTAAGATACAATACAAATGATTGTCTAAAGTAAATTGATTTACCGAGACAGAATTATTAATCCAAATCAATTCACTTTATGTCCCGATCCAACACATCATCACCTATGACAATGTGCCAATGTTTCTATTCATGAAGTCCACCTTCGACGGTCAAGACAAACCATCTTCCAAAAGGGATATAGACAACATAACAATCTTTGCATGAATAAAGCGCCCAACTTTATTTCCTCAATTGTGGATCATATGTTTTAGACCATCACCTTAAGAATCGTGTCTTCCGCATAATCCGTCCATCATATGCCCAATTCTTAAGGTTTAGACTCACAGTCTCAGACTATTGTTTGTTTAATATACATTCAACAAATATGAACATAAAGAGGACAAGATTTGGTATATAAACATTGAATAAATTCTTTATTGATAAAAAATGTCTCTAAAAACTTATTACATTTTTACTCCTTAGGGCATACATGTTTAACAATCTCCCACTTGCACTAATTGAGTAAATATGACAAATCTCACATCCCCATAGCTTCCACATGCTTCTCACAGACTTTCCTAGTAAGTGTCTTCATAAATGGATAAGCTAAATTGTCCTCTGATGCGATTTTGCACACCGTGACATGCCCGCCCTCAATGAAGTCCTTTATCACTTGATACTTTCGATCAATATGCTTACTCTTCTTGTGAAATCTTGGTTCCTTAGCATTGGCTATCACTGCACTGTTATCACAGTACAATGATACCGCCTTATCCATACCAAGAACTACCTCAAGATCCTCAAGGAACTTGCGGAGCCACACTGCTTCTTTTGAAGCATCACTAGCTGCCACATACTCGGCCTCCATCGTTGAATCCAAAGTGCAATCTTGCATAGCACTTCTCCAACTGATGGCACCGCCGCCCAGAGTAAACACAAAACCCAAAGTCGATTTCCTATAATCCAGACAGGATTGAAAATCTGAGTCAGTATATCCTAGAGGATTCAAGTCCTCACCTGAATATACAAGCATATACCCTCGAGTCCTTCTCAGGTACTTGAAAATATGCTTTACCGTATCCCAATGGTTCGGTCCTGGATCCGCCTGATATCGACTTACAATCCCGATAGTATAACTAATATCCAGTCATGTGCAAAGCATGACATACATGAAACTACCCACTGCCGAAGCATAAGGCACCTTCTTCATGTATTCTCTTTCTTCATAAGACTTTGGAGAGTCTTCTTAGAAAGTGTAATTCCAGACCTAGATGGTTGCCCACCTTTCTTGGAATCCTGCATTGCAAACCTCCTGAGAATTTTATCTATGTAGCCGGCCTAGGACAAAGCTATCATTTTGTTCTTCCTATCCCGAAAGATCTGGATACTGAGAACAAAATTAGCCTCACCCAAGTCCTTTATGTCAAACTGCTTAGTCAACCATAATTTGACCGATGACAACGCGCCAACGTCATTGCCAATTAGCAGAATGTCATCTACATAGAGCAGTAGAAAAACCACCTTCCCATCCTTTATGTGTTTGTAAACACATGGCTCATCCACATTTTGTGAGAACCCATAAGTCTAGATCACCTAATCAAATCTTATGTTCCAAGAACGAGAAGCCTTCTTAAGTCCATAAATTGACTTTAGTAGCTTACAAACCTTACCCTCTTGACCCGTGACCTTGAACCCGTCTAGTTATTCCATATAAATGGCCTCATCAAGATAGCCATTCAAAAAATCCATCTTGGCATCCATCTGTCAAATCATGTAGTCGAAAGTGGCAGCTATGGATAAGAGAATCTGGATGGACTTAAGCATGGCCACAGGCGAAAAAGTTTCCTCATAATCGATTCCTTTCTTTTGCGTATAACCCTTAGCTACCAGTCTAGCCTTAAAGGTTTCGACCTTTCCATCCACTCCTCTTTTCAGCTTATAGATCCACTTACACCTTATGGGTTTTACCCTTTCAAGAATATCTACAAGACCTGATTAGTCTCCAAGACTTCATCTCTGTGTTCATGGCTTCTGTCTAGAGTTTTGAATCAACATCCTCCATAGCTTTTGCGTAAGTATAAGGATCCTTGCCATGTTCATCCGGTTCAGCCAAAAAGACTTCCCCATTGAACATATACCTCTCAGGTTGACGCCCGATCATCCCACTACACTGAAGCCCCTGAGGTTGTTGTTCAGGTTTATTTGGTTTTTCTACATTGATCAGAACAGTTTCATTCGGAACCTTCGGAGTGATCGGATCACTCCTTAACTCCTCAAGCACCACTTTACTTAGAGGTTTAAAGTTGTCCATGTGACTCTCCTCAAGGAAAGTTGCATTAGTTGAAACTATGACTTTTTTTCCCTTTGGGTTATAAATATAACCCCCTTTAGTCCCTTTTGGATATCCTACAAACATGCAAACTTCCAAACGTGCTTCCAACTTATTCGGATCCTTAAACAGGACATGAGTTGGAAATCCCCATATGCGAATATGGTTTAAGGATGTCTTCCTACCCGTCCACAACTCGTGAGGAGTTTTAGGGACCGATTTTGAAGGCACATTGTTCAAAAGATAACATGCGGTTTGTAGTGCATATCCTTAAAAGGATAAAGGCAATGATGAATAACTCATCATAGACCTAATCATGTCCATCAAAGTCCTATTTCTTCTCTCTGCTATGCCATTCTGCTGCAGATTACCCAGCATAGTTCAATGGGATAAAATCCCATTCTCTAATAAGTGTTCCAAGAACTCATCAGAAAGGTATTCCCCACCTCGATTGGATCAAAGTACCTTTATGGGTCTACCAAATTGAGTTTCCACTTCAGCCTAAAACTCCCTGAACTTGTCAAAAGTTTTGCTTTTATGGTGCATCAGGTACACATACCCATATCTTGAGTAATTGTCAATAAAAGTGACGAAGTACTCATACCCTCCTCGTGCTCGGATGTTCATCGGTCCGTAAACATCACTATGCACAAGTTCTAGAACCCCTCCGGCCCTATTGCCCTTAGACCCGAATGGACTTTTGGTCATTTTACCCTCCAAACAAGATTCACATTGTGGTATAGATTCCACCTTTAAGTGACTTAAAGGTCCATCCCTTACCAACCTTTGAATCATATTCAGGTTAATATGACCAAGGCGTAAATGCCAAAGATAAGTCCTATTAGAGTGAGAAGTTTTAAGTCTTTTAGAGTTATTATCATTCATCTTAGCATTAAGCAATAAGTCCATCTTGGGTTTGATAAAATATAGATTATTTTGCATCCATCCAGAACAGATAAAAGATTTATTTTTACGAATCACCATTTTATCATTAAAAGAAACCAAGTAGGAGCCTTTAAATAAACAAGATACAGAAATTAAATTCCTTTTAAATTTAGGAACATAAAAAATAATCTTGCAAAAATGAATTCCTATAATTATCAAAATAAAGATGGACGTCTCCCACTGCTTCTGCTGAGACCAAGGATCCATCGTCCGTCTGAAGCGTGAAGTCCTCATGCAGCAGACTTCTCGTTTCTTTGAATCCCTACAGAGAAACACAAACATGATTAGTTGCACCGGAATCATGACCCAAATATCACTAGATTCCTCAACCAAACAAGTTTCTAAATACGGAAGATCACACCTACCTCCTTTTGGAAGGAAGTCCTTGCAATGCTTCTTGATATGCCCGACCTTTCCACAAAAGAAGCACTTAAGCTTCTTTGGGCTCTTCTTCTTCTTCTTCTTGCTCTTGGTAGTAGCAGGAATAGAAGACTTCCTGTTCTTGGCCCGTTGCTTCTTTCTATTCCCAGAGTGAGGATTGGAACCAGAAGCAGCTACCATGTTGGCCTCACTACCCGTAAGAGACTCCCTGATTAGCAGTTTAAACTCCTATAACTGTTTCATCAATTCTGTCAAGGTCATATCCCATCTATTGCTTAAATTAAATGTAGCTCTAAATGGAATAAATTCCTTTGACAGAGTCTCAAAGACCATAGTCATCTGAGTTTCAGCATCGATGTCGGCTCCATTAGCTTGAGCCTCAGTGAGGTAACCCATGACCACCATCATATGCTCCTTTACAGATGTCCCCGTCCTCTGTCTATATTTTAGAAGTTTCCAAAGTGGCCCTTGCCGCTTTGTTATGGCCTAGGCTCCAAACATATCCTCAAAATTATCCAAGATCTGTTTTGCAGTCTCATAATCTTGATGTTGAGCCTGCAGCATGTTATTCATGCTAGCTATAACATAGCAGCAGGCCTGATCATTAGCATCTTTCCAGCGATCATACGCTTGGAATTGCTCATTAGTTGAGTCTCCTGTAGGCTCGGGAGGACAAGGGGTTGTCAGTACATATTTAGTTTCTTAAAGGACAGGACGATATCTAGGTTCCATTTCCAATCATTATAGTTCTCACCGATTAAAAGGTTTTTGTCAAGTATCGGTGATAAAGTATTTTTAGACATTATTAATCTACAATAAAGAATCATATACCAAACATAAGCAAACATATAATAATAATTTAGTAAGATAACACAATCATGTAAAAAATACAAATGTGTTTATGTGTCAAAACCTTGAAAATATCACAACCTTACAACAATAATTCCCAACTCATAATTCAACAAGCTCCTAGAGGAGTCATGCCAAATTCAATCAGGAACACGGATCCCCTCCTGATTAATATATGCCATCTAGGACCCGTATGATCCAGCATATATTAATAGTCGTTTCTTTGGCCATTAATTTTATTAACAGAGCTCCTAGGGGAGGTTAATAATAAAATTAATGTGAGTGTATAACCATCATTTCAATATTTTATCCATGATTTATAATCACCACCTAGGGGTGTGCAATCATAAATCATGCTAAAATACCTTATCCTTTCAAAGATCAAATCTGGTATATGATAGAAATCCCTTCCTAGGGGTCGGGACCACTATGTTTTACCTATGGACCAACAATAGAGGCCTTAAGCCCTCCCTTCGAAAACCTTCTCCCACTCAATCTTTTGAAATCAAGATTTTATTTTAAGGATATGCATGAACAATTTTAATATGAGTGGCACTTCCTATTCTATATGACATGTTATCAATATATATGACAAATCATATTATAATGCAGACAAGCAAAGCAATCAAGCAAAGGTACAAGAAAAATAATAAATAACCGTAATATTATGGCTCTACCCTAGAGAATAAAAAATAAGATTACAAGAGAATAATTGCGACATATTTTCGATTCTTCATCCTTGAATCCTCAAGCTGTATCCTTCTTCATGTAATTCCCATCTTCAAGTCTTCAATCCCGTATGAATCGAATACTTCATATTTCTGGTCATATCCAAATTTAATGTTTCTTAGAATTGTGGCAAAAATAAAATTAAAACTGGTCATATCCAAATTTAATGTTTCTCAAAATTGTCCCAAAAATAAAATTAAAACTGCATTAGAAAAACTGCACCTTTTTTGAAAATTTTCCAGCTTTCAGTCGGCAGGCCGATCATCCAGTCATGCTCCATCGACCTGCCGATCAGGAAGATCGGCCTGCCAACTCATGAAAGTTCGGCCTGCCGCCAGAGCCACCTGATTTCTGCCCCACAACGGCCTGCTGAACCACAAGTCCGGCCTACTGATCTACCACCATCATCCTGCCGAACTGTGAGGTTTGGTATGTCGACCGAGCAGAAATCTCCATTCCAGAAAATACAATTTTTAATGCAATTCATCAATTTTATTTTCAACAATTCAAAAACATAATGTTAATTCCATTAGTGTACAATATCGATAAGCATAAGTTGTTAGATTCTTGTTCAAGAATTGAAAGCCTTCCACCTCAGTCTAAGGTGATGGAATTTTCAATTAATAAAATACTTGGAATTCACTACATAAGGATTCCAATAGAATACGACATTTGCAATGTTCAGATGAAGACTCTAACGTAACTACATGACATTAGTTAACTCGCACTCAATTTAAGGAGTTTCTCTCTAATTAGCGTAAAAGGATTTAACATCATTAGTGGTCCAACCTCGAATATTTTCAATGACCAAGTCTTGTCCAATTAGAGAATAGGAAATTTATGAGTTTAAGCTTAGATTATTTTAGAAATAGTTTTAAGATCAAATATGCTCAATATTAAGCGTTCGATCAAATAATCATACAAAAATCCGGTTGGAGACTAAACTGATAATTGAGATTAAGAAGGCTAAATTGATCAATTTGGAAGTGAATTATCCCATCCAACAAGACTAGATACTCTAATGGAACTTGAAGAAACCTAGTTCCCACATTTAAGGAATTGTTTGTCTAAAATATAGATACAAACTATTCATTAAATAGTGGAAAGCACGAAGATAAGACTAGCATAAAATATGAAATTTTCTCTCCTTGCTCCCATAAGTGGCGCCAACCTTGAAAAATTTTTAGTATTGATTTTGTCCAACTTAAGTCGGCTTAGAAGCCCACTAATGCTAGTTATCAATTAACTATCAAATTAGCTCAATATCTATTTGAGAACCAAGACAAATATGGAACACATTTTTTTCTCTTTCTTCTCATTGAAACCTTAATTTCTTAAGCTCTCCTCTCAAAAATTCTTGCTTCTCACACCTTTAAACCTATAAGAAAACTAGAGTACTTAGTGGGAGGATTCAAGCTAGAAGAAACCTAAAGGGTATATTTCCAATCACACACACTGAAGGCATGCTTACTATGCATTGATCCGCACGTGCTATGTGCTGGAGGCCACACATGATGTGCGCACCAAGCATGACCCTCACGCTAGAGGTCATAAGCGATACATGCGCTGAGCACGACACTCGCATTGGAGGCGCGCCCATGGGGCACTGTCTAGGTTTCATGTGTTTAGAGTTTTTGTTGATAGCACTTTTGGTCCTATTGTGGTAGCTTTTTTGATGTAATTCTGCTTCAGCTCAGCTTGCCCAAAATAGAGTGTCCCTAATTTCTAGAATTACAATCATTCCTATACCCAAAGGTTTACAAATTTTTATAATCGAATTAAAAAAAATATTCCAACATATCCATAGAACCATATAATTTATGATCAATCTAACAATCAACACAATAAATAAAATATAAACATCTGTAATGCAAAGTGCTTACCCATCACATACAAACAAATTAAATATCACATATTTAATATCAATTCATTTATTGTGTAATCATGGTATAAATTAATATAGTCTATGGACAACTCTAATACTAATTGGTTTTTGTAATGATGTCAAAGGATTTTTATAGCGGAAGCGTATCGCAGTGGATTGTATATAACAAAAATTTCATAAAACTTTGCTTTACTCTATAGAATATATTAATTTACACTAGAATAATTAATCACATTAATTGTTACCTTTGAAGCGATTAGGTCGATAACTTGAATTCTTTGACCATGAATAATCCAATTGCTCTAGTTCTTGTATTATCTTGAATCGTCCAGTCTACTCCTTGATTCTGCAAAGACTTTGTATGTGAGCACAACCTAGAATAAACAAGAATGATCACTCAACTAATTTTCTTTTACACCATTCTCAACAGATGACCAAGATAGAACTAAGAATAAAAGAACTTTTTCTTCTCTTTTTCTCTCAGGTGTACACGCCCAATACTATAGGAGTGAAAAATTGTGTTTTTTAGTTTTCTCTTGACACCTATTTATAGATTCACTCTTAGACTCCTAGTAGAAATATGGTAATTATCTTTGAAAGGATAATTCAATAAATGCAGTAATTATCTTGATTTTAAAACTAATTTAAAATTAAGTTGAATTCTCATTTAAATTTGAAATATTTTCTCTTTCTTTGCTCTTTAGAAAAACGCCACACAGTATGTTGCATAGGAGTACATATGGTGCCATCTCCTCAACTCTTGCAAAGATAATTCCAAACTTTATTCCTATTAAATAGTCACATTATTTAATTTATAAATTAAATTCATAATTATAACGTGGGGACTCATTGACCTATAATTGAAACTCCAATAAAATTAATAATTAAATAAAATTTTTAATTAATTAAATAATTAATTCTATTAATTTCAAAGTTACTCCACTATAAACTTGGAATTGCACCCTTGAACTTAAACTTTTTTTCATATTTGTGTAACTTCTATTTGATAGTTATTACATATAAATCAATCCTCTATGAATATCATAAGTATCTACTACCACATGTATTGCACTTCTTGTGCTCTTGCATCGAAGCCGGAGCATGGGCTGTGCAATGAATATCGTGTGCCGACGAGCGTGGATGCTAGACTTCCTCCTTGGCAAGAGTACGGTCAAACAAATCTGGGTTAAACGGAGAGACAGAAAGAAAGGAAAAAAAAAAAAAAAAAAGAGAGATTGAAATTGCTTTTCTATCTCCTTGTTTTTAAGTTTAGTTTTATTATTATTATTATTTTGTTTGTTCGTTAAATTATTTATTTATTTATTTGGTCCTGTATTCCTCAACTGGATTGCACCAAGATCTCCAACCGCACGCTCACAGGCTGCAAACTGATTCCGGTGGCATAGCGTTTAGGCTAAGAAATCTGCTTTGAGGCTTATCTCTTGTTTAAGTTTAGTGAATTTTTTCACTTAAATAAATATCTCTTTATTCTTTTGCACCAAAAGGAAAAGAAAAAAGTTTTCTACTTTAATATACTGGTAAAATTTACATGCTTGAAACTTTCTATGCTTTTGAGCAGATAATTGCATCTGTAGTAACGATGCCAACAAACAAGCAACTTTTAAAGTCTATTATTTTGCTCTAAGGTCCTTGTGTTCACTAAAAATTCACTTTAGTTTGTAACTTGCCTGGTCTATCTATCCTTGATCTCTCTGAAAACAATGCGAGGCATCCGTTTCCGTTCTCTGATTTCAATCAGACATCCTCAACCAACCACCTAACATCCTCAGGACTCGGCAAGTCTTTGACATCATCAGTCTGCTCAAATGCAAGGCACTAATGGAGAGTGACTTTTCTCTGAAGCAAAATTTTATGCCTCGATTAAATTTAAGATTACAGTAGACATCTTCAATGTTTGGTTGCAGAAACAATCTAGACAAAGACGACGATGCACCCGGACTCAGATATGCTGTCCTTCATATGCATAACTTGGAGATATCCGATTGAGCATGATGGAATTAGGTTAGTTACAATTCACTCACTAGCATATTTTAACGGTTTCCAATTTCCAGCAAAGTAATATTGGTGTTAAAAGGAAATTTTTGTCCAAGTCAATTCAAGTGCAACTAGCATGTACATTGCATGTGCTAACTCTTACTAGTATTAATAAATAAATTGAAATCTAGGAAACTAAAAACAAGAGCGGCAACAAGAAACACTCGTTCAACTAGCACGCACATTGCACGTGCTAACTCTTAGCAGTATTAATAAATATATTGAAATCTACTCAAAATAGACTTTCTTTAGTACTCCCTGCAGCAAGCAAGTTAAAGAACGAGTCTTCCTTGTTACCACTCTTGTTTTCAGTTTCCGTTAAATGAATTCCCGTTGCATTTGTTGTTGTTGATGGCACAGAATTTTTTACCGCTACAAAGGCTACTTTTCTGGTTGCAGACTTTAGTTTTGACGCATTTGGAGAAGAGCTTGAGCAGGAAAGCAAGCTACCTTGAGGGAATTTCAGGCAATCTTCAACCTGTTTTCCATCATCATCTCTAATGGAGGGGCCTTGACCTTGATGCAAATCAGTCGCCATCATATCCTCCTTGACGTGCGTCAGGCCTTTTTCGGGCACGTGGTCTACTTTCACGCCCTCAGAAGGAAGTTCATCAACTGTACAAGCCTCAAATTCATAACCATTTTTGGAAATAGCTTGAACCAAGTAGCGAAACCAAAACAAGAGAAAAAGAAAAAGGAAAGAATTGAATCAAACATTAAAATTGTCCGGAACTACACTGCTGCAGCTAACTATATATATCATGCACAAGAACTAAATTGCTTTTATAGGTGCTGAAGCAATTCTTATTCCACTCACTGTCCTCATATACGATATAGACCATTCTGCCTACGAGGTTAAAACCTATAGTCATTGTTATCAATTATGCACCCTAATCCTTTACTACAGACTACCAAGTGCAATAAAGTAAAAGAAAGACAAGAAAGCGCACACAAGATTTATATTGATTTACCCTTAATGTGAAAGCTACATCCACTTTTAGCCACTATAGAAATTCACTCTGACGAAGGAAATTGCCGTAGAATTATACAACAAGCAGCTCTCAGACTCTCTCTATATATACATATATATTTTTATCTAACCTCTCCAATCTAAAAAACGACACCCCCAACATTTACACGAGTATCATTAAGGCAAGCCAAAAATACACAAGGGCAATAATTAAGCTTCACATCCTCAACATTCATATCGTTAAATGTCAAATTCTATACTTCTAGCCAATCAAATATTGCATGAAAGATGGAGCAGCTAGTCACATGATTGCATAACCATAAAGTAAAATATTCAACACCAAAATATATATATATATATATATAGAGTAAGATATGCATTGAAATATATAAAGGCGTTTTTTTATATCTTTTCCAAAAGCATAGTGAGGTTGAAATAACAAACCAGCAAATGCCATGAATATATATGTACCTCCAAGAAAGGACTCGATACTTTGATACTTTAAGGATGATCCTCTTACAGAAGCTTGTCCTTCCAGCTCTACATCATGACTTGCAATCTGAGTCTTATGCGTCCTTTCATGTAACACAAACTTATCCACTTCCCAAACACATTCCAAGATGACAAATTCCTCGTTCATTGGGAAAAACTCCCTGAAGACCTACATTAGATACTTGGGACAATGTTGAAACCTATTTTCAAGCAGAAAGGAAACCTAAAAGAATTTCTTAAAAAATTAAATAACTTTGCGGACAAATTAAGAAAGGAAACTTACCTCAACGCCATCTTGGGTTATCTTTACAGATTGCCTCTTTTGAGACAGAGAAGAAACCATGTTGAACACTGAAATAACATCAACTAATATCTGTGGAAGCAAAGCAAACAGCAATGTAACCCGTGATTCATACCAAGGATTTATGTTTATACCAGGCAAACTTCAAATCATCAGAAACTTGGAACAAAAGAATATCATAATAGAAGGGAGAAGAGGAGGGAGAGCGGGTGTGGGGGTGGTGTGGGTTGTTGGGGTGTGGGGGAAAGGGGAAGAAAAAAGAAAACACCAATTTATGATGGCAATCTTACATATCTCAAGTAACCCAGACAGTCTTCCTTCAACAGACAATTTAGATTCATCTATCCCATACGTAGCTTTGTGTCAAGGTTTTTGTGAGATAGTTCTCTTTCACACACACGCGCACACACACACACACACACACACACAAGGATATATTTTCGTCCCTTTCAATGTTTTTTAACAACAAACTATCTTTAAGGCTATACGTGAATCTAAGGACTGGATTAAGGTTCGATCGTCTACTAAAGACACAAAGTTTGTGCAGAAAATATCCAACTTAGCTTAAATATTCTTTCAACATTGAAAATATCGGTTTTGGAAGATATCAAACTCACCTGCTGGACCAAAACACGAATTCGTGCAAGCAGAGCCAAAATTGTCAGAGAGAATCCCATGAAAAACGATCGAGCAAACAAGACAGATATCTCACTGTAGAATAGTAAAGGAAAATTCATGCATTTACCTACCAACCCCCACATGACTCAACATGCACCTTTCAAAGATAAACAGGCAATCAACCAACAAAGGATACGAAGCTGCCTTTAGCATTGGCTCAACCATCTGCAAAGAGAAATAAAAAATATTATTATTGTGCAAAACTTCTTATTAGGTTGCTTGGATTGGTGAAGACTGATGGATAATATGGATCACAAGAAAGAAAGGCTTTAATTGTTTTTCTGCTAAGTTCTAGTATTACCAGCAAAATATTTGAGATAATCATTATTACTTAATTCCACTGGTACAAAGAAGTAATACAGAGTTTATAGGAAAAAAGAGAACATTCGTGAGCATTCGAGAGGCTCATTCTCTCTAAAAGGTCTTAGCCAAAACAATTCCTAGATTTTCCCTGCCTCACTTACCCTTCACCAGACCAATAAATCCCCCCAGTACATTATTCGGTTCCAGAAGGGAAAAATCACATTCCCATGACACCTCACCCCTGTGTCAAGACACATCACATGCCTAATAGCTCTTTAAGACGCGTGCTTAGCACGCCTTGCATATATGAATCTTATTGGAGGCTTATAATTTTCTTAGCAAATAAACAATATCACCATTGAAAGCATATATCTACCCGCCTTCCATCAATGGGACTTATGCTTTTACAAAGATGACAGAAATAGAACAAGCCACCGACCGCAGCAAAACTAAAGAAGCATTAAAAAGAAGATAAATGGCATATAAAAGCAAATTAAAACCTGAGAAAGGAGACGTGCAGCTCCCAAGAGACGCTCCAAGAAAGTGAACTTTCCAACTTCAATTTTTCTCCTCTTCAAACTGCAAGAAATGATATAATAAGATTATTATACACATTAACATCAGAGTATCTTACTGCATTGAGGCGCACAATCTAAGATTTGAATGTGGACAAGGATATATGGATGATTTCAACACATGAAAAACCAATAAAATCAAAAAATAAGTTTCAGAATCTTCCCCTTTGACACTGGTTTCCTAAAATCTAATAACCAGTTTAACCCCACATGCCAAATCATAGAGAAAATGGAATACCTTTCTAGAAGATGAATCTTTTGTTTAGGTCTCTTCCCTGTAATAACTTGGAAGCAAGAACTCAGAACCTCTTCCAGCTTAGCTGATTTTAGAAGCCTCAAATCCCTCCTTACCTAAAACCCCAGAACAATGATATCAACAACAGAGACTTTACAATATAAACAACCCCATTTAAGCTATTGCCCTGGAAAAATCAAATTAAAAGGAAAAATCAAATTAAAAAAAAAACTTAATAACAGACGATGAAAGGGAAAAGTTTAAACATAAAGGTTGAAAACCGTATAACAGACGATGAAAGGGAAAAGTTTAAACATAAAGGTTGAAAACTGTAAACCTTCAATAGATACTGGAAATAAGAGCAACGCCTATGCTGGTTCTTGTTTTTGTAAACCATTCTTTCGAAAATACCACACTCAAATTGGAGCTGACCAAGCAAAGATTTCAACTTCTCTTCAAGAGTTTCAGCATCTGAACCCATTAAATTCTTCTCTACATTCACAAAAATCACCACATAATCGATACTGCGAAATCCAAACCAGCTAAAATATAAAGAAAAATTAGAATAAACAAAAAAATATTCTCAAAAAAATAGAATACAAAGAAACCAAGATGGTCAATATTCTCAAATTCAAACAAGCAGCTTTAACAACGAAGCAATTATAATCCAACCAAAAAAATTCTTGTTAGACTATACATAACAGGATTATTAACCGAGACACACAATAATACATTCATCAAAAATTTATTGTTCTAAGATAAACACCCAGATTAACCAAAACACAAATTGGGGACATAATAATAATAATAATAGATTGAAGTAAATTAAAGTCTACGACAAATAAACGACTGCGGTGCACCTTCTTCCATTCGAGTAACGACCGTTTTCTTCGTTACAAACTTGGGATGGTTGAATACTTCAAGTTGTAGCTTTTGGCGACAGGAATGAGGCTGCCCACGGCTGTGCTAGGGCGGTTCTCCCCGCTAGTTTTTTTTTATGGGTAAGTTTTTGTTTTTAATTTTGTTTTTATCGGGGAGATTTGGAAGATTTTGACGAAAGGGTAAAAAAAAAAATTCTAATTGGTTAAATGGTCTTTTTTTTTTAACCAAAAAACATATTTTTTTATGTAGGTAAATTGTCTTAGTTTTTTTAAAAAAAATAAGAAAAATAACTGTAGCAGAATAAGGAATCTCAACAGAATGAAAAAAAAGAAACTGGAACTGTTTTTATGTCTAAAAAGCCTTTTTTTTTGTGCCAAAAACTGTCTAAAAAAATTGGCTCATAAGGCCCTTTATAAAAATCCCTCGAGAGATTTTGACAAAAGGGCAAAAAAAAATTTCTAATTGAGTAAATGGCCTCTTTTTTTTGCAGAAAAAAAGCACATTTTTCTAGGCTGTTAAACTGTCCCAGTTTTTTTCAGAAAAAAGACAAAAATAACTGTAACGAGGAAAGGAACCTCAACAGAGTGAAAAAAAAATCCCTTTTTCAAAATCCCTCTTTTTATCGTGTGGGTGTTTGCAGTTAAAACTAATGTTTTGTTTTTAAATATTGTAGTATGTGAAAGATTAACACATAGTAATTTTTTATTTTTTATTATAAGAGCTTTTTATTATTCTTTAACAAAAAAATTTGCTATAATCAACTTTATGAAATACCTTATTGTTTGGTTCAAATAGTACTTCAAGGTCCGTTTGTAAATATATTTGAATTAGTTATTAAGATTTGAGTTATGTGATTTAAATTAGGATTTGAGTTAGTGATTTAAATTGTTATCTAACTTGAATTTGGATGTGTATTTATGTTTTAATCTAAGTATGGAATAAAATTAGAATTTGTGTTTGGAGAGGTAGTGAAAATTTTTTTTTGATTTATTAACAAATCTAATAAAGTTTTAATGTTAATGATCCTAAAAGTATGCAACATGAATCTTAATTTATTCCTCTCTTCATTAAGGACGCAATGAAAAAAAAAATTGATTTGAATATCAAATAAAGAAGTTATGGTTTTTTTTCTTCAAATATAGGAGAGAGAATTTCAGCTTTTACTGTAGCAAAGATATCTGAGGATGAAGAGTTTAGAAAGAGGTCAGAACTTGATTCTTGATACTCATTTGATTTGGATTTTAGGAGAAACAAACATATATCCAAAAAATTCTTGATACTAGAACCTAAATTTGAATCCATTAAATCTATAAAAGATACACAAACCAAACAGACCCTCATGTATTATGTACACTTACTCCCAAACTTGTGGGGTTTTAACAAATTGCTCTCTAAAACTTCTAATTTCAATTAGCTTTTAAAATTGTGAAATTGTTGTAATTTGACTTATCATATCTATTTTTTCCCCTTTTTTGTGAGATTCAAGGATTGAGAGTGGAGCATTTATAAGATATTTGAGAGAGTAGTTTAAACCATCAGTTTAGGTTTGAGAATTATAATATATGAAAGCTTAACACTGTAGCTTTTTATTATAGCATATAAAAATTTTAAACTATTCACAATTCAAGTCATTAGTTTGAACTACTCTTTCAAATGCTCTCTTAGATATATATGTTACGGTTTAAATTGGGATGCATGAGTTATCATTTATCACCAAGATAAGAATTGTTGTAATAGTTTTAAAAGTTTGAGGGATAAACTGTCAAAATTAAAAGTTTAGACAGTGAGTTATCAAAGCCCTATAAGTTAAGAAGGCAAATATACAAATACCATAATAATTATACATAGAACGGAATGTGAAATAATTCTATATTTATTTGGTGGTTTTAAATATAGTCTAGTAGTAAAACCATACTGACTTTACCTATAAATGAAGAGTTCAAATCCTCTTGCCTTCTGTGTTTTAAAAAAAAAAAATCTATAATTATTTGCTTATAAAACAATTATATTTAAACATTCACTTTTATTCTAAATGGGAATAGACATATGAAGAGTGGACGTAAAATCACTTGTGCCTTGTCCAGTACATTGATTTAAACAAAAATTTAATTTTTTTCCAATAATCAACCATAATTTAAGTTTTAAATTATGGTTCAAAATTTATATCATATGGGAGCTTATTAATGCAGAAGAGTAATTTGGACATTAAATTTTCTTTTTGTCAAAATCTCTCCTTAAATGATAAAATGTATAAATTGAAACATCATTGCAATTTGAAAACTAATAAATCACGTGCTCTAAAATGCTGCCTTTTCTTTCTCTTTTTTATTTCTTCCCTTGACTCTTTTCTTTAAAAATCTAAAAATCAATAGTTTTTCTTAAAAAAATTTAAAATCAACAATTCTATTTTTTTTTTTGGGTCTAAATCAATAATTCTATTTGTTTTGGTTGGTGAATTAAAAATTCTATTGTTTTGTTAGGTGAATCAATAATTCTATTTGATCACAAGGATGGGTGGTAGTGACTAACCGCATTTTAAGGGAATAATTTTTCGCATGTTAAAGACTCCCGCTGATAAAAAAAGAAGTAGATTGACTATCAATTAAAAATAAATCAAGAAATAAAAAAATAAATTGGCAGAACCCCATCTTGGAGATAAACAAAATTTACATGTAAATTACGCTTCTTTTAGCTCAAATCAATATAAAATTGATGAACAGGACCCAAAATCATTTCAATTCACTCGAGAAAAATATACAATTATTTACAACATTTTATTTGTTAATATAAATGTTTATTCAAGAGATTTTGGTAAGCATAACTTAATAGTAAACGCACATAACTCCACCTAGAGTGTAGAGTTTGCAGCCCTGCCCCAACTTCAAAGGAAAAAAAAAAGAATCATGGTGTGTTCCATTATTTAGCAGCAAAACGCAGGCCTAACATAATGGAAAAGAAGAACGGTAAGCATTTTGTAGAACATGTACATAGTGTACTTCTCTTTAAATTTCTCGGTCAATACCTGCAAACAGAGCGCCAAAGTACCAACAACAAACTTGTGAGACATCAATGTCAATTGCCAAACCTGCTTTCTCTTTCTCTCTCTCTCTTTGTATATATATATATATTGTAAAAGAAAATAGTAATGAAATTTTGGATAAATAAAAACGATCTACGTTTTACCAATCCACTCCCATGTTTTTTGAATGGGAGAGTTTGTTGACATTCAGAATCACAGGGAAGATGAAGCAATGTAGTTTTGCATTTGGATCCTTGCTGAGGCATCTGAAAGAAAAACATTAGTATGCGATGCACTATGATCAACTCTAGCACTTTACTCTAAATAAAAGAAAAAAAAAGGTTAATACACTATAAACCTATAAAATTCGGAAACATCTCCCAACCCTCCAGTTTCATTCACCTTATTCTTCTTAGGATCAAAACTGAAACTACAATTTGCTTTATGTCAATATGAGATCTACTCTTAAAAATTAAATTAAGAAAAAAACAAAGAATATGAGATTAGTCCAACCAAGCCACCTAAAAGAAGTTGATAAAGGAATAGCCCCAACTCATTTATAAAATGACATTATTTGACACAAACTTATGGTGATTCAGACTTTGGACTACAGTTTATCCAAATTCAAATGAGCCAACCAACCAACCAACCATAAACCTAAAATTAAGCACGTCCGTAAGGCTAGTCCTCTACTTAGACACGATCAAAAGTCAAATAAACCATATCGATTTCACTGTGATTCAACCAAACAAACCCAAATTAACTTGACTTGCCTGTGTATGCTGAATTGCCAAAAATCATTGGGATTTACATCACATCCAATATGTCTACCTAAGAAATAAAGTTAGCAATTGTTTCATGACTCACCATCTTCATTGAGTTTATTCCGTTGGAATTAATCCAATATATGAGCTAATATATTAAATAAATGTGTTCAGATAAGGCTGCCCAAGTAAAGTGATCAATTTGGGCTTTGGGTTTTTAATGCATTATTAAGCATGGACCACCTATGTATAGAGACCAAGATATAATTACTGATTTTATAGTGGGCTAAATTAGTAATTAAGGTTAACTATTAGGGTTAGCAGTTGTATAAAGGGGTTGTGGTACTATTACCTTTCTACAGAGAGATTACAGAGGCATACTTTGAAGGAAGACTTATGTACTAGACTTGGATGATCATCAACCTACAGATTCAGGAATCATATCACATTCAATGGATTCAAGTTAGCTTCGGCATCTTATTAATTATCTCGATGATTTAACATGAATGATCTTAGTTGATGATGGTTTTCATCACAATATTTTATTCTAACAAGTGGTTGGTAGACGTGTATGCCCTAAGGAATAAAAATGTAATATATTTTTGGAGATATTTTTATCAATAAAGAGTTTATTTATTATTTATATACAAAATCTTGTCCTCTTTACGTTTATATTTGTTAAATGTATCTAAGCAAACAAAAGTCTGAGACTGTCATTCTAAACGTTTAAAAATTAGGCATATGATTGATAGATTATGCGAAAGACACAATTCTTAAGGTGACGGTCTAAATTATGAGATCTGCAATTGAGGGGATAAAGTTGGGTACTTTATTCTTGTAAAGATTATTATGTAGTCTATATCCCTATTGGGAGATAGTTTGTTTTGAGCATCGGAGATGGACTCCACGAATAGAAACATTAGCACATTGTCATAGGTAACGATGTGTTGGATCGGGACATAAAGTAAGTTGATGGATTAATAATTCTATCTCAACAAATTGATTCACTTTAGACAATCATATGTATTGTATCTTAATCTTGAGATGAATAGTGGGCCCGTTGTCTTGACTTGTATCTTTTGATGTACCAAAGGGTGACATCTATATTTTAATAGTGGTACGCATACCGGTATGTTGGAGCATGACTCTTGATAGCATAGACTTGCTATTCATAGATATGGAATCCATAGCTCCTTTTTAGGAGTAGATGATATCCTCTTATATGCATTATCCTATAATTAGAAAACTAGAGCGCCAACTATTTAGATACATAGGTATAACCGAATGGTATACTCTCTTTGGATGGTAAGTTTTTTGATGGTGAGATAATGAACATAAGATAAAAATAATCAGGAAGGTAAGACAGAACTTGTCTTTAAGCCGATTATGGATAATCTTATGGGGATATGATACATTATGACATGTCATGGAGACTTAGCTATACGGGCTTCGTAATTCTATATAGTTCGAAAGTGCAGCTCCAAGCTTTTAGTGGGTAGCGTTGGAGTTGATAATTATGAAATATATATTTGGGATATTGGGTTTCATAATTATCGGAAGCTTGAACTATATAGGTCTATCAGGTCCCCTTTGCTAGCTCACAAAAATCTTGTAACAATACGGCATGCTTTTCTAATAATTGTAACTTATATCAGATTTATCAAATTGGCTGAAATTCAGTAAAATCAGATAATTCATGTTTGTTTATCTGTTGAATTAATTTTGTGATAAAATTAATTCAAGATAAACTTGTTGAATTATTGGGATCAGATAATTCATGTCTGTTTATTGGTTGGATTAATTTTGAATTAATTCAAGATAAACTTGTTGAATTATCAGGAATATTCATTTTCCTAGAGATTATCTAGATATGACTGTGTTAATCAAATAACCTCTCTATTAGATTATTTGAATTAAAACCAAGGTTCTATCCCAAGAATCTCAGGTGGAAAATAAAGATTCGCAAGGATCTTTTATCGGAGGTTTGGTACGCCGATCTTTAAGTTTGGCCTGCCGATTGAGGAGGTTTGGCAAACCGATCTGCTAGTTCGGCCTACCCATCGGGCGATAAAAGGATCATGCATTTTCACGCGTGTTTTATTAGATATTGATTCTGATTCGAATTTTTAAGGCCTTAGTTGATAAGGACTGACTCTTGGGCTCAACCTCTATAAAAAGGGAGTGAGCCTCATTATTATTCAGATCAATTGAGAAATCTAGAGTGAGACTCTGTCAGCGAGACTCTATAACTCCCTGGAAAGCTATCATTCACAAACCACGAATTTTAGCTTTGAGTATTTTTCAATTGGTTGGAAGGAGAGTTGCCTAGTGGAAAGGCTGAACGACGTGAGCCCATACTCACTCTAATCGTGGATATAGAATAGCAAAGAAGGCCAATTGGTTGAGGTATTTCTGGAATGTTACTTCTCTTCATTGATTGCGGTAGTTTTTCGGCATATACAAGGTTAGTAAGATCTGGTTAATTTATGCCTAAAGTGTGTTAAACTTGTATTTCGGGAAATACTCTAGTATAAAAATTTTAAAAACTCCTCTACGTACTATTTTTCCAACAATTGGTATCAGAGACATGGTTTTTGCATAAATTTGCAAGTTTGTGATCATGCTATACGTATCCATTATTTGATTTTTATCTCTTCTATGCCTGAATTTAATTTTATAGAAAGTTGGCACTTTAGGGTTTTTATATATTTATGTTGTCTGGATTATATGGTGAATGTTTATTAATTAATTATAATTGATTAAATTATTATTTAATTATTAATTAATTAATTAATACATTTTATGGTTCCTTAGAGGTTAAAATGTGTATCTAGGTTTTTCATATAATTAGATGGCAGACTATCATATCTGTCTAGGAATTATTATTTAATTTTAAATTTGTAAGAATTTTATAATTAAATTGTCACAACCCGCCTTTTCGGGCTATGATAAAACTCTTTCTTACGCTTGTAAGGGCAAAAATTTAGGAAGATTTTTTTTTAAACGAAAATAAATAATTACTTACATTAACTTTGGTAACTCTCAAAATACTTTCACATACTTATATTTACATAATTAATACTTTTACTTTCATAACATCTTTCTTTTAAACATTTCATATCAAAATAACTTTAAACATACATAGCGAAAAATATTACAACAGCGGACTCCATACCCAATCTGCACTGTTAGATATGTATGCCCTAAGGAGTAAAAATATAATACGTTTTTGGAGACATTTTTATCAATAAAGAATTTATTGATTTATATATACTAAATCTTATCCTCTTTACGTTCCTATTTGTTGAATGTATGTTAAGCAAACAGTAGTCTGAGACTGTCGGTCTAAACCTTAAGAATTGGGCATATGATGGACTGATTATGCGGAAGACACGATTCTTAGGGTGACGGTCTAAAACATATGATCCGCAATCGAGGGAATAAAGTTGGGCGCTTTATTCATGTAAAGATTGTTATGTTGTCTATATCCCTTTAGAGAGATGGTTTGTCTTGACTATCGGAGTTGGACTCCGTGAATAGAAACATTAGCATGTTGTCATACGTGACGATGTGTTGGATCGGGATATAAAGTGAATTGATTTGGATTAATAATTCTGTCTTGGCAAATCGATTCACTTTAGACAGTCATTTGTATTGTATCTTAATCTTGAGATGAATAGTGGGCCCGTTGTCTTGACTTGTGTCTTTTGATGTTCCAAAGGGTGACTCCCACATCTCAATAGTGGTATGCATGCCGGTACATTGGAGGCAGGACTCTTGATAGCGTAGACTTGTTATTCATAGATAAGGAATCCATAGCTCCTTTTAGGAGTAATGATATCCTCTTATATACGTTATCCTGTAATTGGAAAACTGGAGCGCTCAACCATTTGGATACATAAATGTAACCGAATGGTATACTGTCTTTGGATGGTAAGTTTTCTAATGGTGAGATAATGGAACGTAAGATAAAAATAATCAGGAAGGTAAGACAGAACTTGTCCTTAAGCCGATTATGGATTTTCATATGGGGATACGATACACTTTGATATGTCATGGAGACTTAGCTATACAAGCTTCGTAATTCTATAAAGTTCGAGAGTGCAGCTCCAAGCTTTTAGTGGAGTAGCGTTGGAGTTGATAATTGTGAAATGTATATCTGGGATATTGGGTTTCATAATTATCATGAGCTTGAACTTTATAGGTCCATTTTGGTCCCCTTTGCTAGCTCACAAAATCCTATAACGATACGACGTGCTTTTTCAATAATTGGTGACTTATGTCGGATTTATCAGATTGGTTTAAAATTTGAAAGAATCAAATAATTCATGTCTGTTTATTGGATAAATTAATTTTATAATAAAATTAATTTAAGATAAACTTGTTGAATTATTGGGATCGGATAATTCTTGTCTATTTATCGGTTGATTTAATTGGATAAATTAAATTAAGATAAACTTGTAGAATTATTGTGAATTGATTTATTTTCTTAGAGATTATCTTGATAAAGTTTGTTTTGATCAGATAACTTTTCTATTGGGTTATTTGAATCAAAACTGAGACTTTATCCTATAGATTCTCGGGTGGAAAATAAAAGATTTGCGGAGATATTTATGCGGCAGTTCGGCCTGCCGATCTACGTGTTTGGCCTGCCGATGGTGCCTGTTCGGCCTACCGATCAGCGAGAGATAAGATTACACGTTTTCACACTGATCTTATCAGATATTGATCCAAACTTGATTCTGTTTCAAGTTTTTGAGACCTAATCTGATAAGGACTGACCCCAGGACCGATCGCTATAAAAAGGGAGTGAGTCTCATGATTTACTCAGATCAATTGAGAGATTAAGAGTGATACTCTCCTTGTGAGCATCTGAAAACTCCCTGAGAACTTTTGTTCACAAATCACGAACACTAGCTTTGGGTTCTCTCGATTGGTTGGAAGGAGAGTCACCGGTGGAAGAGCTGTACGTGTGAGCCCACACTCACTCCGGTCGTGGATAGAGAATAGCAAAGAAGACCAGTTGGTTGAGACTCTTCTGGAACGTTACTTCTCTTCACGGATCACGGAGGTTCTTCGGCACATAGAGGTTAGTAAGATCTGTTTAATTTATACATATAGCATGTCAAACTTGTGTTTTGGAAAAATACTCTGATATTAAAAAAAATTTTAATTTTCGCTGCGCACCTCTCGCCTATTTTTCCAACATGCACACTATCCACCCCTCTGCCAGCTCACCATTTGAGCTTATTCTGACCTTCTCGTTGGAATACCTACAGCATGAAATACTTAATGAGCTAACGCCCAGTAAGTCCCATAAATCCCACATGGATATTCAAATAAATGCATGAATCAATTATGCTTTCTTATAAACTTTTCTTATCCTCATCATTTCTTATTTTTACTAGGGCCCGAGTGTTCGTACCATTGCGCAATTTCATTTAGGTCTATGTAACACCGTGACCATAACATATCCTTTAAACTCCCATTGAGTCAGGAGTCGGTACGACACTCTTTTTACTTTCTGGTGTTACATTTACTAGTCCATTTATTATGGTTGACATACCATGCATGAAGTGATAATCACATATTATCCTTGAAACATAAATTCTCTTGCATAGCATAGTATACACAGATACCTACTTTATACATACTCAAGTATTTATCATTGTATACACAGGTACAAAATCATGATACACATGCTCATTTTCATTATTGTACACACAGGTACATACTTTATATACACACTAATACACATTAATATACGCACATGTATATAGCATAATGTACTCACAGGTACTTAACATAAAATATACACAGGTATCCCTTCGTATACTCACAGTTATTCATACATGACTATACCCCTAGGTATTCATATCATGGCAAACATACAAGTTTACACTTAATTATACGCACAGGTATACATATACAAACATTTCTTTCTAAACCTACATTTCATACTGTAGGTGGGAAGGGTACTTACTTGATGCGAATGTCAGGCAACTTGACCTCAATTTCCCTTCTCCTAGACTCCTAGGATCCTGTTGGCCAATTACAAAGCCATTAGCCAAATTCCACTATGTTTCAATACGAATCATCCGTTAGTTAATAAATTGAGTTGCATTACTATGTACAACTCTAAAAACCACTGGTTTTTCTTGTTTCTATCTAACTTTACCCTATCGTTTCTAACGAAGGGCGGAAACCTTTCTAGTTGTTTTCTTATCCCATTGGAAACATTTCAAAGCGGTTTGGGTTATTTGGACAAAAATGACGATTTTGCCCTCTGTGGGTCCACTAACCTACCCGAGTCGATTTCGTTATTCTTATAAAAAAACCACATACTAATTTCAAAATAACACCCTAGTGGGTCAAATCTCTTTATTTCTCAATTATACCCCATTTTCATTAAACTTTGCGGTTTAGTCCCTGAATTAAAAATTTTGACAATTTTGCCCCCGGGGCTAAAATTTACTTCTTTGCATCAAAATTTCCTATTTTTCTAAAGGATCATTTTTGCTCAAAGTACTATATTCAAAATCCTTTAGGAAATGGTGTTTTTGCCCTTTTTAAAATTTTTTACAATTTTTGTAAATTCTTTGAAAAATCAAAATCTCACAAACGACTGAGTTTTTTGACAAACCGTCCACAGAGCCTAACATTTTCGTTGACATCTACAACTTTTATGTTTTAACTTTTCCCAATCTCACTATACAAGGGTGTTTTTGGCCATTTCTCAATTCTACTGAGAGAAATCTTTTTCTTTCAATTTAGTCCCTATGGTATTTTTACAAAAATCCGTTTCTAACTTGTAATTCTATCCCTGCAGAAACCATTTCATGCCTTAATCAAAACATTCTCATGCTCAAACATCACTTTTACTAAAACTAACATTAAATTTATGAAAATAACACTTTTTGCACCATAAATCAAAATTTCACCACTAAAACATGCCATACTTCACATATGCATGAAATTTCAACAAATACATGCTTAAGAACCCACATGGGTTTGAAAGAATAGAAATCAAAATAAAATCCATAAAATTTCAAAACTTTAAAACTTTAAACTTACCAAAATAACACCCTTTTGGTTTCAAGCCTTCAAAATCCATTTGAACTCCCTCCTAAGCTTCCTTTCCATACAAAAATACCATGGATTAGTTTCTCTCTTCAACCCATGAAAAATCCCTTGAAAACTCATTAAAAACTTTAGGATTTTACCTTAAAACTTGTGGAAAATCCTTGTACTTGCTTATAAAACTTGTTTGGGGGCTGAGAAAATTTTTTTTGAAGCTTGGTTATGGCTGCCAGATCTTGGAGGAAAAGAAAGGAAAAGAAAAGTTGTGATAACTTTGTAATTAATACTTCCTTATCCATTTGGTGACTCATGGTAACCCATGAGTATACCACTAGGTGTCACAAGGTGATTGGGCCACTTTTCTAGACATGTGGCCCAATAGAAAACCAAGGAGTGTCCACTTTGTGGAGCTAAAAATTTATACTGTGTAATTTTTCACCACACAGTATTTTTTCTATACTGCCGTAGTCAAATCAGTGTATTTTCTATCCTTAGACTGTATAAAAATATTTGACTTACTTTTGGAGGTCAGTTATTCCATTTTTTGTATTTGCGTTTTCATTTAGCAGTATTCTTATACTGCTCTGGCCTCCTGTCTACCCCCAGTTAGGGTTTGGACAACCTCTATGTCCTATTTACATTCTAATCATCTATTTATTTATATCACAATTTCACAATTAATTGTGATATGAAATTCATTTTATGGATATTATGCACAAATCTCTGAGTCATCAAACTCATAAAATTTGTATTTTACAATATCCACCATTGCATTACATATGCCATAAAATTTGCAATCAATGCCGCTCATTCATATTTTAGTGTAATTTTCACAAAAATTACTATTTTTACAAAATTTCACATTTTTTAGAATAAATTTATTAATTAAACCCAATTCATATTATTAGGTTTCATTGATGACATTTCCTTGGTCATTACATAAATAATCATTCGAAAAGGACGGATCTAGAAGATGGATGATAGCGTTCCTAGGTATTTCCTGAGTCTCTAATTTTATGTTTTTGAATTGTTGAAAATGAAATTAATGACTTGCATTAAAAATTGTATTTTCTGAAATGGGGCGATCTCTTTCGGTCGGCATGTCGAACCTCCAGGTTCGATAGGCCGACGGTCACAGCATCGGTAGGTCAGACTTTGGGTTCGATAGGCCGTCTATGGGTAGAAATCTAGTGGCTCTAGCAGCAGGCTGAACCGTCATGATCGGCAGGCCGTCCTGAAAAGATCGGCAGGCTGGAGGGTCATGACCAGCAAGCCGGAGGGTCATGACCAGCAAGCCGATCATATAGATTGGCTTGTCGGCACAGAGCTAGAAATTTTTTCAGAAAAGGTGCAGTTTTCGATGCAGTTTTAATTTTATTTTTGGGACAATTCTGAGAAACATTAAAATTTAGACATGAATGGAAATATAGAGTATTCGATCTATGTGAGATTGAAGACTTTAAGATGGGCATTACATGAAGAAGGATACAACTTGAGGATTCAAGGCTGAAGAATCGTTAATATGTTTTCATTATTCTCTTGTAATCTTTATTTTCTATTATCTAGGGTGGAACCATAATATTATGGTTATTTATTATTATTTTGCTTGTAGCTTTGCTTGATTGCATTGCTTGTCTGTATTATAATATGATTTACCATGTATATTGATAACATGCCATTTAGAATAGGGAGTGCCGCTCATTTAAAATTATTCATGCATGTTTTTAAAACAAAAACCTTGATTTCAAAAGATTGAGTGGGAGAAGATTTTTGAAGAGAGGACCTAAGGCTTCTATTGTTGGTCCATAAGTAGCACATGGTGGTTTCGACCCCTAAGAAGGGACTTCATCATGTACCGAGTTGGATCTCTGAGAGGATATGGTATTTTAGCATGATTTATCGTTGCACACCCCTAGGTGGTGATTCTAAATCATGGATAAAATATTGAAACGATGGTTATACGCTCATGTTATTTTATTATTAACCTCCGCTAGAAGCTCTGTTAATAAAATTAATGACCAAAGAAACAATTATTAATATATACTGGATTATACAAGTCCTAGATGGCATATATTAATCAGGAGGGGATCCATGTTCTTGATTGAATTTGGCATGACTCCCCTAGGAGCTTGTTGATTTCTAAGTATTTTCAAGGTTTTGACACATAAACACATTTGTATGTTTGTACATGATTGTGTTATCTTACTAAATTATTATGCTATGTTTGCTTAGGTTTGGTATATGATTCTTTTTTATAGATTAAAAATGTCTGAAAATGTTTTATCATCGATACTTGACAAAAACCAATTAACTGAAGAGAATTATAATGATTGGAAACGGAACCTAAATATTGTCCTCTCCTTTAAGAAACTAAAATTTATGCTGACAACACCTTGTCGTCTCAAGCCTATAGGAGATTCCAACAATGATCAAATCCAAGCATATGATTGTTGAAAGGATGCAAATGATCAGACCCACTGCTATGTTACGACCAGCATGAATAACATGCTACAGGCTCAACATGAGGATTATAAGACTGCTAGACAGATCTTTGATAATCTAGAAGATATATTTGGAGGCTAGGTCTTAACAAAGTAGCATGGGGCACTTCAGAAACTTCTTAACTGTAAACAAAAACTAGGGACATCTGTAATAGAGCATATGATGTTGGTCATGGGTTACCTCACTAAGGCACAAACCAATGGAGCCAACACCGATGCTAAAACTTAGACGACTATAGTCTTTGAGACTCTGTTTAGGGAGTTTATCCCATTTAGAGCTACTTATAATTTACGTAATAGACAGGATATAACATTAACAGAGTTGATGAAACTATTACATGAGTTTGAACTGCTGATCAGGGAATCTCCTGTGGATGGCGAGACCAACTTGGCGGCTGCTTCTGGCTCCAATCCCAACACTAGGAATGGAAAGAAACAACAGGCCAAGAATGGGAAGTCTTCTATTCCTGCTTACAACAAGAGCAAGAAGAAGAAGAAGAAGAACCCAAAGAAGCTAAATTGTTTATTTTGCGGGAAGGTCAGGCACATCAAGAAGAATTGCAAGGACTTCCTTTCCCAAGGAGGTAGGTGTGATCTTATGTATTTAGAAACTTGTTTGGTTGAGAAATCCAGTAGCACTTGGGTCATAGATTGAGGTGCAACTAATCATGTTTGTATTTCTTTGTAGGGGTTCAAAGTGTAACACCCACCTATTTTTATGTAACGGATCACGTTAAGTTAGTAACAATGTTAAGAAAAATTTATTAATAATTTATATTATATGTTATGAAATATGATTTTAATGTTACTAACTTTTATGTCAAGTTTTATGACAGGTGACGATCGCATGGAATCGTTGTGCTCAAGTGTTCATGATTATTTTAATGTATGTTTAATTATGATGCAATGATTAATTGAATGTTTTAATGTATGGCATTTAAAGATAGTTCGGCAGGCCGAAAAAGACTACAAAGATCGACAGGCCGATGGGAACCATTGGCAGGCCGAACTTGGTGGAACTGACAGGCCGAAGAGGAGAATCAACAGGCCGAACACAGCTGACGAGTAGTCAGTAGGAATCTCTCCAAATTTATGGCTAAGATGACTACGTTAAATGGGTGATCTATTGTGATTAATTGGCATAATAATAGAATAATTTTGTCTGTTAAGGAAATAAAAGGTTTGACTTCGCATTTGATTTGTATTATTTTAAGTGGTTTCCTATTTTTAGAGGGCAAAAATATGGCAAGTAAGACTAAAGTTTTGACTTTCTTTTTTCTCTCTCCTTCCTCCACGCCAATAGTCATCAATTAGTCAGAAAATTCTGACTTAATGGAGGGCATTGAATTTTTCGGTTATGCTCATTACGTTAAAAAAAATTTTAACGTTCTTTTCCATCTTTTTCTCTCATCTTCTCACTTTTCTCTCTCTTAGTTTCTGAGAGGTTTTCTCATTCCTCTCTTCCTTTTCTCTTCTCCACGAATTCCATTTCTTTTCTCTTGAAAATTCTCTGCAAGAAAATTGAAAGAAAAAGTTATATTTTTGTTGGTTGAATTCAAGGGTTTTGAGAAGAAAATCTTTTAAGGTAAGGACTCGTTTCTTTGTGTTTTTGAAAAGAATTTCTCCTCCTCAATTCGTCTACGATACCTTTCTCTAGGTACTGTATTTTGCTCTGAGTTTTTAATATGATGTTCATGTATGTATTATGTGATGTTTTTCCAAGTTTCAAGTCTTTTCGTTGTTTCTATGATAAAATATGAATTTTCTATCCTCTACCCTTCACAATAAAATATTGCTATTTGGATATGATGCATGAAAAATGTAATGTTTATTCAAGGGGTAAATGAATGATGTTTTTCATGAAAGTTGACAAGAATGTTCTTGTATATGTTATGATATTGACTGCAAGGTTTGTTAATGTTTTGATGAATGTATTTTATGTTATGAAATTTTTATGAGATTACGTCAAGAAAACTGTTTTAACAATGTTGTTTTTGGATTTTTGTTTTATGAAATGTTTTATATGTTTAAATGATTTTTATTGATGATGAAATGATTCTATGATATTGAAATGCATGATAATAAGACGTTTGTATGAATTTTAAAATTAAAATATATGTATTTTAAATTATTAGAAAACGTTTTCAAAAGATTTTCGTGTTTGTAATATATGAGATGTTTTGATGATTATACTTAAGGATGCATGTTATGAATTATGTTTGTAATATGAGCTGAATGTATATGTGATGGTATATGAATGGATGTTATATGATAAGTATTAATTTTATTGTATTTTTATATGGATAAATGGCATGAACACTCAAAGGAACGAGCAAATCGAGACCGCGGCGTCGTCACCAAAGCATATTAAGGTTAAGTAAGCTAGCTTTAAGGTAAGTACATTCTCACCTGCAACATGACATGTTTTATAAGGTTTGATGATATGTTCACAATGATATTCATGATGATTTTATGGTTATTTTCCTTAAAGGATTACTTATGAAAGATTTTCATGATTTAAAGTTATGCATGTATGATGATGACATGTTTCAAAGCATGAAAATTATGTATACTTATGTATCACCTAATAAGTGTTGCACACCAATGTTATGTTATGATAAGTTATGATGTCATGTTTGGTTTGGGATTAGCTACCCTTCTCCTCTCATGACGGCGTGCCTACAATGATGATTATGGTGCAACACTTGGGCCCTTAAGATAAAATGGAATAAGTTTTAATATGGTCAATGTAATGAAAGATATGTTCTATGAAATTGTGCTTAAGACACTTTTATGATATGATGATGATGTATATGAAGTGTTTTTAAATTGTGGGAATTATATGTACTTACTAAGCATTAGCTTATTCAAGATTATGTCATGTTGCAGATAAGGGTAAGAAGATCATGGATTAGACGGAGGACATGGGAAGGCATGTGAGCATTAAGTACGATGAATTGTAACTAGAAGAATGTCAAGAAGAATGTTTTTATGTTTTAAATCAAGTTTTATATTTTGAACATATTTTTATGTTAAGTTTTAAGAATACTTGAACTATGATTTTATATTTTATTTTATTATTTTAAAGAATTTTTGATCTTCTGTATTTTTATGAAAAGTTGGTTTTGTTTTAAAAATTAAGTTTTCTCAAGGATTTTTGGCTCGGTCGGCCTGCCGAACATCTTTGGTCGGCTTGCTGATGTTTGAAAGTTCGGCCTGCCGATCACATTTTTAGCCTGCCGAACGATGATGAGTTTTTAAGCCTGATTTGCAAAGCCTCTGCCAGCCTGCCGGTTGAGGAACTCCGGCCTGCCGATCATGTCTGGCCTACCGAAGTCCCAAGTTCGGCCTGTCGAACTGTGGAAGTAAGTAATTTTTAAATGATGTGATGTGATTTTTTTATAAGTTATAATTTTACAACTTGGTATATCTATTCTATTAAAACAAGTTTATGATCAATTTAAAGTATAATTAAATTAATTATGGTATGGAATAAGTTAAACAATGTTGTTAACAAAAAATGCATGAATGGATCCTGGTTATGTATGTTTTAATTATGTTTACTATTAAACATATCTTATAAGTTTTGTATTTATGTTTATGTTTGAAGTTCAAATAAGTATGAATGTATGAATGTAACGACATCTGTGACGTCCGTAAGAGGGGCGTTACACAAAGAACAAGAAGTCTGCTTCATGAAGACTTCACGCTTTGGATGGATGATGGATCCTTGGTCTTAGCTAAAGCAGTGGGAGACATCCATTTGTATTTTGATAATTATAGGAATTTAATTTTGCGAGATTGTTTTTATGTTCCTAAATTTAAAAGGAATTTAATTTTTATAACTTGTTTATTTAAAGGCTGCTATTTGGTTTCTTTTAATAATAAAGTGGTGATTCATAAAAATAAATCTTTTATCTGTTCTGGATGGATGCAAAATAATCTATATTTTATCAAACCTAAGATGGACTTACTGCTTAATGTTGAGATGAATGATAATAACTCTAAAAGGCTTAAAACTTCTCACTCTAATAAGACTTATCTTTGGCATTTACTCCTTTGTCATATTAACCTTAATAGGATTTAAAGGTTGGTAAGAGATGGACCTTTAAGTCACTTAAAGGTAGAATCTATACCATAATGTGAATCTTGTTTGGAGGGTAAAATGACAAAAAGACCATTCAGGTCTAAAGGAAATAGGGCCGAAGGGGTTCTAGAACTTGTGCATAGTGATGTTTGTGGACCAATGAACATTCAGGCACGAGGAGGGTATGAGTACTTCGTCACTTTTATTGACGATTACTCAAGGTATTGGTATGTGTACCTAATGCACCACAAAAGCAAAACTTGTGACAAGTTCAGGGAGTTTTGAGCTGAAGTGGAAAAGTAATTGGGTAGACCCATAAAGGCACTTCGATCCGATGATAGTGGAGAATACGTTTCTGATGAGTTCTTAGGACACTTATTAAAGAACGAGATTTTATGCCGTTTGACTGTGTCGAGCACTCCGTAGCAGAATGGCATAGCAGAGAGAAGAAATAGGACTTTATTGGACATGGTAAGGCCCATGATGAGTTATTCATCATTGCCTTTATCCTTTTAGGATATGCACTATAAACCGCATGTTATCTTTTGAACAACGTGCCTTCCAAATTGGTCTCTAAAACTCCTCATGAGTTATGGACGGGCAAGAAGACATCCTTAAACCATATTTGCATATGGGGATGTCTGATTCATGTTCTGTTTAAGGATGTGAATAAGTTGGAAGCACGTTTGGAAGTTTGTATGTTTGTAGGATATTCAAAAAGGGCTAAAGGGGTTTATTTTTTATAACCCAAAGGAAAGTAAAGTCGTGGTTTCAACTCATGCAACTTTCCTTGAGGAGAGTTACATGGACGACTTTAAGCCTCGAAGCAAAGTGGTGCTTGAGGAGTTAAGGAGTGATCCAATCACTCCGGGGGTTCCTATAGAAGCCACTCCAATTGGTGTAGAAAAACCAAATGAACCTGAACAACAACCTAAGGGGCTTTGGCGTACTAGGAGGATCGGGAGTCAACCCGAGACGCATATGTTCAATGGTGAGGCCTTCTTGGCTAAACTAAATGAACATGACAAGGATCATTATACATACATAGAGGCTATAAGAGGATATTGATTTGAAACTCTGGACAGAGGCCATGAACATAGAGATGAAGTCTATGGAGACTAATTGGGTCTGAGAGCTTATGGATCTTCCCGAAGGGGTAAAACCCATAGGGTATGAGTGGATCTACAAGAGAAAAAGAGTAGTGGATGAAAAAGTTGAAACCTTGAAGGCTAGACTAGTAGCTAAGGGATACATCCAAAAGGAAGGAATCGATTACGAGGAAACCTTTTTGCCTGTAGCCATGCTTAAGTCCATCTGGATTCTCTTGTCTACAGCTACCACACTCAACTACGAGATTTGGCAGGTGGATGTCAAAACAGCTTTTCTAAATGGCTATCTTGATAAGTCCATTTATATGGAAGAACTAGATGGGTTCAAGGCTAAGGGTCAAGAAGGTAAGGTTTGTAAGCTGGTAAAGTCAATATATGGACTTAAGCAGACTTCCCGTTCTTAGAACATAAGATTTAATCAAGTGATCAAGACTTATCGGTTCTCATAAAATATGGATGAGCCATGTGTTTACAAACATATTAAGGATGAGAAGATAGTTTTTCTACTACTCTATGCAAATGACATTTTGCTAATTGGCAATGACATTAAGACGTTGTCACGGTCAAATTATGGTTGACCAAGCAGTTTGACATGAAGGACTTAGGTGAGGATAATTTTGTTCTCGTTATCCAGATTTTTTGGGATAGGAAGAACAAAATGATAGCTTTGTCCCGGGCTGGCTCCATGAACAAGATTCATAGGAGGTTTGCACTGTAGGATTCCAAGAAAGATGGGCAAAATTCTAGGTTTGGAATTAATCTTTCTAAGAAAGACTCTCCAAAGTCTGAGGAAGAAGGAGAATACATGAAGAAGGTGCCTTATGCTTCGGTAGTTGGTAGTCTCATGTATGCCATACTTTGCACACGATCGGATATTTGTTATGCGGTTGGAATTGTGAGTCAATTTCAAGCGGATCTAAGACCGAATCACTGGGTTATGGTAAAGCATATTTTCAAGTACTTGAGAAGGACTCGAGGGTATATGCTTGTGTATTCAGGTGAAGACTTAACTCCTCTAGGATATACTGACTTGGATTTCCAATCCTATTTGGATTTGAGGAGATTAACTTCAGGTTTTGCATTTACTTTGGGCGGCGGGTGCCATCAGCTGGAGAAGTGTGAAGCAAGATTGCACTTCAGATTCAACGATGGAGGCCGAGTATGTGGTAGCTAGTGATGCTTCGAAAAAAGCAGCATGGCTCTGCAAGTTCCTTAGGGATTTAGAGGTAGTTCTTGGTATGGATAAGGCATATCATTATACTGTGATAACAGTACTGCAGTAGCTAATGCTAAGGAACCAAGATTTCACAAGAAGAGTACGCCTATTGATTGGAAGTATCATGTGATAAATGACTTCGTCGAGGGCGGGCATGTCATGGTATGTAAAATCACGTCAGAGGACAACTTAGTTGATCCATTCATGAAGACACTTACTGGGAGAGTTTTCAAGAGGCATGAGGAAGCTATGGGGATGCGAGATTTGTCATATTTACTCACTTAGTACAAATGGGAGATTGTTAGACTTGTATGCCCTAAGGAGTAAAAATGTAATATGTTTTTGGAGATATTTTTACAATAAGGAGTTTATTTATTATTTATATACCCAATCTTGTCCTCTTTGCATTCATATTGGTTGAATGTATGTTAAACAAATAAAAGTCTGAGACTATCATTCTAAACCTTTAAGAATTGGGCATATGATGGACAGATTACGCAGAAGACACGATTCTTAAGGTGACAATATAAATTATGAGATCCGCAATTGAGGAAATAAAGTTGGGCACTTTATTCATGTAAAGATTGTTATGTTATCTATATCCCTATTGGGAGATGGTTTGTTTTGACCATCGGAGGTGGACTCTGTGAATAGAAACATTGGCACATTGTTATATGTGACGATGTGTTGGATCACACCATAAAGTGAATTGATTTAGATTAATAATTCTGTCTCGACAAATTGATTCACTTTAGATAATCATATGTATTGTATCTTAATCCTGAGATGAATAGTGAGCCCGTTGTCTTGACTTGTGTGTTTTGATATACCAAAGGGTGGCATCCACATTTTAATAGTGGTACGTATGCCGGTATATTGGAGGCATGACTCTTGATAGCGTAGACCTATTTTTCATAGATATGGAATCCATAGCTCCTCTTTAGGAGTAGTTGATGTCCTCTTATATGCGTTATCCTATAATTGGGAAACTAAAGTGCTTAACCATTTAGATATATAGATGTAACCAAGTGGTATACTGTCTTTGGATGGTAAGCTTTCTGATGGTGAGATAATGGAACGTAAGATAAAAATAATCGGGAAGGTATGACAGAACTTGTCCTTAAGCCAATTATGGATAATCTTATGGGGATACGATACATTATGATATGTCATGGAGACTTAGCTATACGGGCTTCGTAATTTTATATAGTTCGAGAGTGCAGCTCTAAGCTTTTAGGGGAGTGTCGTTAGAGTTGATAATTATGAAATGTACATCTAGGATATTAGATTTCATAATTATCAAGAGCTTGAACTATATAGGTCGGTTCCCTTTGTTAGCCCACAAAAATCCCGTAACGATATGGCGTGCTTTCCACTAATTGGTGACTTATGTCAGATTTATCAGATTTACTAAAATTTGGTAAAATTAGATAATTCATGTTTGTTTATCAATTGAATTAAATTTGTGATAAAAATAATTCAAGATAAACTTGTTGAATTATTGGGATCAGATAATTCATGTTTGTTTATCGATTAGATTAATTTTGAATTGATTCAAGATAAACTTGTTGAATTATTAAGAATATTTATTTTCCTAGAGATTATCTAGATATGACTGTTTTAATCAAATAACTTCTTTATTAGGTTATTTGAATTAAAATTAAGGCTCTATCCTAAGAATCTTGGGTGAAAAATAAAGATTTGCAAGGATCTTTTATCGGAGGTTTGGTAGGACGATTTTAAGTTCGGCTTTTCGATTGAGGAGGTTCGACAGGCCAATTTGCCAGTTCGGCCTATCGACTGGACGATAAAAGGATCACATGTTTTCACGCGTGTTTTATTAGATATTGATTCTGATTCGAAATTTTAAGGCCTTAGTTGATAAGGACTGACTCCTAGGCCTAATCTCTATAAAAGGGGAGTGAGTCTCATTATTATTTAGATCAATTGAAAAATCTAGAGTGAGACTCTGTAACTCCCCGAAAAGCTATCATTTACAAAAAACAAATTATAGCTTTGGGTATTTCTCAATTGGTTGGAAGGAGAGTCATCTGGTGGAAAGACTGAACAACATGAGCCCACATTCTCTCCAATCATGGATAAAGAATAGCAAAGAAAGCCAGTTGGTTGAGGTTCTTTTGGAACGTTACTTCTCTTCACTGATTGTGGTAGCTTTTCTTCATATACAAGGTTAGTAAGATATGATTAATTTATGCATATAGTGTGTCCAACTTATGTTTTGAAAAATACTTTGATATAAAAATTTTAAAATTTTTGCTGTGTACTATTTTTCCAACAGTGGTATCAAAGGACCTCTTCATGTTAAATCATTTGGAAATGAATAATTTCTAGATATGATTCTCGTAAAAAAAATTCTCAAATTTAACAATTTATGGTTCTTTAAAATTGTTGAATTTAAGAACAATTATTTGGAAATTTTGGTTGGATTATTCAAAAAATACTTATTGTATTTATATATATATACATACACACATATATATCTTTTCTTTGGATTCAGTAATATTTGTTTATACATATATGTTTTTTGGTTAGATTTGGTATGGAAATATATGGAGTTAGATTCTAGGTTTTTTTGTGTGTATATATTTGTAATATATATGTTTTGGTGGTTTACGTTAGTTTGCAAGAATTTTTTTTTCATTTTGATATTCAATACGACAGCTATGTCGAGAAAGAAAAAAAAACGTTATATTTATATATGTACATATATAGGGAGACCTTTTTTTTTCTTTTGATATTATGTATGGCAGCTTTGTTCCCAAAAAAAAGGGGGCTGCCACAGCCGGCATCGGCCCCTTCCAATGGCAATTGCTAGGGCGTCGACTGAAGAAGGATCCGCGACCATTTGGCCATGACATTGGGGTGGCGGTCATTTGGCTACCTATGTTCCCTAAGGATTTTGATCCCTAGGGCTTGGAGATGTTTTAGGCTTTGGCCTAGAACAGTTCGTAACCTACATGGGCGTAATTGGGCTCGTGACCAGATAGAACATAGGGTTAAACCCCTAAGTGAGCAGCAAAAAAAAAAAAAGAATGATATGAGCTTGGGCCTTTGAAAGAAAAATAAAAAGGGTTCGTTTCAGGATCCAAGATGGGTCCATACGACCCGGTCCATTTGACCCAGTCAAAGTTGACTAGTCAACAGTTGACTTTTGACTGCTGACTAATTTTTTTTCCTTTTTTATGTTTTTATTTTAATTTTGGTCATTTTTTTATGTAATTTTGAATTCAAATATTGGTATTTTATAAAAATTTTGAGATGAATTAATTGAAACAACATGTCACCAAAGTGGCCTCTCTTGTGAAAATTAATTTGTTTTGGAATATAAATGGTTGTGTTCATGCAACTTATGTGAATATTGACCGGCCCAAAAAAAGGCCAATATCTGACAGAATTGCATGTACACCTATGGTGATAAACACGTGATGATTATTTGGTTTTACATGTTAACAATAAATTGACCCAAAGGAAGATTTATTGTTTGATATATTTCTTATTGTAAGTGTTTGATTCTACATCAAGATGTCACTTACAAGTTAGTGTTTATGCCCAAAGACTAAATATTAATGGAGTGTATGATATCATGATATAGGGTTACCTTTTTTTTTATTTATTTTTTTATTTTGGATTCTTATGTGAACTTATGTTTTGTTTGTCACATTGTTCTCTGATTCAGCTACTAGTTCTACCTCAAAGATTACTGCCAACATCAATTTAATTTCTATGCTAAATGGTACCAACTTCAAATTATGGCAAGAGAACCTCCTTATAGTTCTCGGAGTCATGGATCTCAATCTTGCATTAAGGGTTCTTTCTCCTACACCTTTTACAGATAATAGTTCCTCCGATGAAAAAATGGACATGGAAAGGTGGGAGAAGTCAAATAGCATGTGTATGATAATCATAAAGAAGGCCATTACAGAAGCATTCAGAGGCACTGTATCGGAAACGATAAAGAGAGCTAAAGAGTTCCTTGAGGACATTGAGAATAGATTTACCAAAAATGAAAAGGCTGAAACAAGTACACTTTTGGCAAGCCTTATCTCAATGAGATACAAAGGTAAAGGGAACATTAGGGAGTACATCATAGAGATGTCTCATCTTGCTTCAAAGTTGAGAGTGTTGGAATAAAATAAGAAACACAGCGGAAGGAACAAATCATTGATAAACAAAAATTTTCTGAAAAACTTTGTTTATCAAGAATAGATATATAATTTTAATTAATAATAGAAAGCTTTGGGAATTTTACTAACCTTTTGAAGACTATCAGGGTATCCTAGCTTACCTCTTTGACACTATGATCTTCCAAGCTAAACCTCCACACCAATGGAAAGATGAGTAGGCGTCAAACTACAAAAATGAATTTTCCTCATACTTTTCTGAATCTGCTATGTACTCAACACATGAGATAGCAGACCTTTTTTTTTTCAAAGAAGAACTATCAGTTTTTCTCTCTGTGAAAGTTACGTGAATGATAGATCTCTAGAAATAACTGTTATCTCTAGCTTTTTTATATCTGAGCAGTTAATTATTTTTCAATTAATTTCAAATTTGAAATAACCACCATATCAGATATATAAGGAAGGGATGTATTCTACATTCCTTATCCTTTTGTTATTCTAAAAGGACTCACAAAAAAAAATCTTTAAAATCTTATTTAAATATATATATAAATATATACACATTTAGTTTACGTAAAACGTAAACTTTTACGTTTTTTTCTTTTTTTTTTAATTAATTAACGAATCACAACAGATTCGTATAATATATATATATATATATAAAGTGAAAAAAACGTAAACATTTTCTTTATGTAATATATATATTAATAAATAATAAAATCTAATATATATATATATATATATGAACATCCAAAAAATAAATCTCATTTGTTAAGGAATAGATTTTAAATATAATCAATTAATTAATTGCTTGGTTAAAAGTGAGAACATTTATCACATTATATTATGTGTCACAAAAAACATTTTTCTATGTCACATTAATAATTCAAGTGTGAAATAATTAATTCAACATTCAATAATTTCAAACTAAATATGTATAATTCATTCTATGCATTAAATCCAATATAGTGTCATAGAGGTAGCTTTGGGGACCTATGGACCTATAACCTAAGCTCTAATAAATTTGACAATTAATTAAACTCTTTAATTAATGTGCCAAATTTATTATTTTTAGTGTTACTCCACTAAAACCTGAAACTGAACTCTTGAGATTATTGTAAAATTACTCAAAGAAAATTAGAGAATAGTCTATTGATATAATCATTGCATATAAGTCAGTCCTCCATAAATAGGTCATAATAAGAGCTAGGTTCAATTTTCATTTACTCTCTTATTATATCTTTATCTTTGAGTTTTAATAATTCTCTACTGAATAGTTAATTCATAATCTTATTATGAATGAGCGCTCTAATGTTAAAACCTCAAATTATCACTCAAAAGAACTATTTTTCTAACTTCTATAAGGAAGGAATGTATTCCATATTTGTATAATATTATTCCCAGTCATTTATTAGATCATGTTTCTAAGATGTTAAGTTATGATCTATGTTTAAACAAATCTTACCAAGCAAGTCAAAAAACATAATGTCATAAACAAGAGTCTAATAAATACTCAGGATTAAGACTGTTAAATATATGATCATCATAGTGATAAATTTGAATACTCTATTTATAACAGATGATTATTAGAGATTCACAATTTATCTGGTCTAGTCCTATATAATCTCATTATATAAAGTACCTCCAATCTAATGTCTTTATATTAATAGTCTAGATAATGACTATTTCATTCTAAATGAGATTGGACTGTACTTGTAATATTTAATTAAAGATCTCAAACTTTAATTAATTATTACGGACTATTTTTATTATTATCTATAACTTTAATCCCTAAGCATATAACACTTATATGCTAAATTTATAGTCACATAAATAATCATGGAATTTTCTTGATATTTATAAAAGTATTCATAATATATATAAGCAACCAAAATAATTATAAATGTCACTTTATTTATTTATTATCAATATTTATAATGTCACAGCTTTTAGGCCAGCAAATACAACAATCTCCCACTTGCCCTAAAGTAGGTTAGACATGTCTCTAAGACCTAAGCCTTCCAAGTGTGCCTCGAAGCTCTTTGCACCTAACGTCTTGGTGAAAGGGTCGACAAGGTTATTATCCGACGCTATCTTCACAACTTTCACATCGCCTCGATGTACTATTTCTCTGATCAAATGATATTTTCTCTCTATATGCTTTCCTCTTTTGCGGCTTCTAGGTTCTCTTGAATTTGCCACTGCACCACTGTTGTCACAATACAGTGTGAGTGGTTTATCCATCCCTGGAACGACTTTCAGATTACTTAAGAACTTACGGAGCCAAACAGCTTCTTTAGCTGCTTCACAAGCAGCCACATATTTAGCTCCCATAGTCGAATCAGCAATACATGATTGTTTGCTTCTCCAAACTATAGCTCCACTACCAAAAGTAAACACTGATCCAGACGTAGATTTATGTGTGTCTTTGTTTGATTGAAAATCAAAATCAGTACATTCAATAGGAATCAAATTCTCACCGGAATATACCAACATATAGTTTCTCGTTCTCTTGAGATACTTGAGAATATGTTTAACTGCTACCCAATGATCTAACCCTGGGTTGGATTGATACCGACTGACTATACCCACTGCATAGCAAATGTCAGGCCTTGTACACAACATGGCATACATTAGACTTCCCACTGTAGATGCATAGGGTCCCGTCTCATGTATTCTTCCTCTTGAGGTGTCTTAGGACACTGCTCTTTTGAAAGATAAACTCCATGACGTGTAGGTAAATTACCTTTCTTGGAGTTTTGCATCGAAAATTTGATAAGCACCTTATCGATATAAGATGCCTGAGACAGCGCCAACAGTTTGTTCTTGCGATCTCTTATGAGTTAGATTCCAAGAACATAACTTGCTTCTCCCAAATCTTTCATTTGGAATTAGTTAGTGAGCCAGTTCTTTACATTAGATAATATCCCTACATCATTCCCAATGACTAGGATATCATCTCCATGAAGAACTAAGAAGACCACCTTCTTATCTTTGATATACTTGTATGTACAAGGTTCATCAATATTTTGATCGAAACCATAAGACTTGATCACTTCATCAAATCTTAGGTTCCAAGATCTTGAAGCTTATTTGAGTCCATAGATGGACCTTTGCAACTAGCAAACCTTTGCTCTTGACCTTTGACTACAAACCCTTCTGGTTGCACCATATAGATGCTTTCCACAAGATAGCCATTTAGAAAAGCAGTCTTGACATCTATTTGCCATATCTCATAGTCAAGACATGCAGCAATGGATAAAAGAATCCGAATGAACTTAAGCATAGCTACAGGCGAGAAAGTTTCTTCATAGTTAACTCCCTCTTTTTGGGTATAACCCTTTGCCACAAGTCTCGCTTTGAAAGTCTCAACTTTCCTATCCATTCCTCTTTCTTCTTGTAAATCCATTTGTACCCTATGGGTTTCATCCCTTCAGGTAGATCTACAAGTTCCTAACTGAATTGGAGTACATTGACTCCATTTCAAGGTTCATAGCCTTAAGCCATATCTCCTTCTCAGAATCTTCCATTGCATCACGATATGTCAATGGATCATCCTCACCATTATCAGAGATAGTAACATGTGCTTCTCCAATTTCCCTGTAGCGAACATGTGGTCTCACAACTCTCCTACTACATCGAGGTGGTATGACATTCTGATCTGGAGATGTGGTTTTCTCATTTTTTCCTTTGACAATGGTTGTTGGTTGCGGTTTGATCTGATCAGAAAGTAACTCTTCAAGTACAACTTTGCTACGAGGTTTATAGTTTGTCATATAATCATTCTCAAGAAAAGTGGCATTTATCGATACAAATACCTTCTTTTCTCGTGGACTATAAAACAAACCTCCCCTTGTTCCCTTTGGGTATCCCACAAACAAGCATACTTCAGAACGTGGTTCTAGCTTCCTGGTCTTTCCTTTCAGCACATATGCTGGATACCCCCATATACGAATATGTCGCATACTAGGTTTGGAACCATTCCATAATTGTAAAGGTGTTTTTGGAATAGACTTAGATGAAACTATGTTTAGAAGATATACTGCAGTTTGTAGTGCATACCCTCAAAATGAAGTGGGTAATGATGAGTAGCTAAGCATGAATCTCACCATATCAAGCAATGTCCGATTTCTTCTCTTTGCAACACCATTTTGTTGTAGTGTTCTAGGTGCGATGAATTGTGATAGAATACTATGTTCTATCATATAGTCCTTGAATTTAGTATCAAGGTATTCCCCTCCTCGATAAGAACGAATAGTCTTCACCATCTTTCCTAATTGCTTTTCAACTTCCACTTGGAATTCTTTTAACTTTCCAAAAGTTTCAGATTTCCTTTGCATTAGGTACATGTATCCATACCTCGAATAATCATCAATAAATGTGACGAAATATTTGTAACCACCATGTGCTTGTATATTCAATGGACCACAGACGTCTGAATGTATTAGCTCAAGTGGTTTCTTGGCCCTTTCACCTTTTGTAGAGAAAGGCCTCTTAGTCATTTTACCTTCAAGACAAGATTCACAAACTGGTAGAGAACTAACTTTTAGTTCTTTTAAAGGACCATCCTTTATTAGTCTATTAATTCTTTCAAGGTTAACATGACCTAATCTAAGGTGCCATAGGTATGTTTTATTATCAGAAGAAACCTTTTACTTCTTGGGTTTTGGTTGTTCAACTTTGAACAATTCAGTATTGAGCAATGATTTTTCGTTAGGCCTCAAGGTGTAAAGCCCATTTTCCAGATGCGTAGAACAGATATGCAAGCCATTTCTAGAAATATTAACATAATTATTATTAAAAGAAACATCAAACATTTGTTCAAACAACCTGGAAACAACAATCAAATTTCTACGAAAACTAGGAATGTAATAAACATAGTCTAAAATTAAAAACTTATTTCTAAAATAAAGGTTAACGACTCCCATTGCTCTTGTCGAAACAACCCTCCCGTTCCCACTCTCATTGTTTGTTCCCTTCGACAAGCTCCTTTGAAGAACTAAGTATCTACAAAGAAAAACAAGCATGGTTAGTTGCCCCTAAATCAATTATCCAAGGTGAAGTATCATTTTCAACTAAACGAGCTTCTAAAATGAGTAAATTTGATTTACCATTGTTCTCCTTTTCTTTGAGCTCTTGAAGATACTTCTTGCAGTTTCTCTTCCAATGCCCAACTATGCCGCAGTGGAAACATTTTCCTTTGGGCTTCTTTTATTTTGAGCTTTTTTTGTTGTTGCTGCTTTTGTTCTTCTTAGGCTGCCCTCCACTCTTAGACTTACCACTTCCTGTGTGGCTTTTTGTTGTTACCACTTCCTGTTCTTCTTAGATTTTGGAAACCTTCTCCCCTGCTGCTTTTTGTTGTTGCTGCTTTTGAACTAAAGGAACATAGGGGAGAGGGTTTCCAAAATCATCCCTACCTCTGTGGCTTCATCTATCACTACTCTGTTCACTTTGGCCTCATGGAGATAGTTAACCATGTTGAGAACATGTTCTCTGACCGTGACCTCTGCCTTCATCTTGGCATTCATCACAGCCTTGACGGCTTCATGACGTGCCTTTTCAGAATGCTTGCCAAACATGTCTTGTAGAGACTACATTATCTCATAAGTAGTTTCCATGCTTTCATGCTTCATCCTAAGCACGTCAGACATGCTAGCCAAAAGGAAGTAGCGGGCTTTGTTATTTGCCTCGATCCAACGATCATATGCTTCTCGTACATTACGAGGAGCATTGGCAGCAGGCGATAAAGGACATTCCTCTGTTAGGATAAACTTGTAATTTTAACAAATAAGTACAATGTTAATGTTACTCTTCTACCTGACAAAGTTATCTCCGGTTAATTTTTCATTTGAGAAAATAGCGATGATTGGATTAGACATTGTAGCTGTAATAAATAAATAAAATGACATAAATTAAATGGTTGCATAAACATCATAAATATATGTTTTAGAATAGTAAACGTGGTGCATGATGTATATAGAAAAACAAAAAAATATTTTACTAATTCCGCGATTATTCAATTTTAATAAATAAAATGCCACCGTAGTGTAGGTCAAATTATTTATGAATTGAATTGAGACATTCTCAATTAATAAATATATACAAAATATCTCATATTTTCTATATTTATTAATAACCGTTTATTTTTTGTCAAGATATAATTAACAATTCAATTATATCCTTATGAGTGTGACCCATTATTTCAGATTTTAACAACTTAACTCAAAATTGCCGCCGTAGGGTAGGTCAATTTACTACAGTGGTAATTTTGAAATACATTGTAAAATCCTATCACTTGGAAGCCAACCTTGTTATTGATTTAAATGGACACCCTCCGTAGGAAGGACGAAATCAAAGCGTCGCGAGGCGACACCTAAATCTCACGGTATTATCCCACTCATTATTTTAAAGATCTGTTTTATCTTATAAAACATCATATGTTTCATAACTCTAGTAAATAAAAATAATTTTTAATTACTAGGTTATATTGTGTGTTAAAAGAATCTCATCCTATTTACACTTAAATAAATTACCAGATTTTCTAAAAATCTAAATTTGTTGTAAATTGTCTAAGCTACTCAACATTAAACAATTTAAAATTAGATAACTTAGAATTAATATGAATTTTACCAAGTCTTAACTATTAAAATTATATTCACATTATTTAGTTGATTAATAAATTAAGATTCAATAAAACTAACCCAATTAATTTAATCTCATTAAATTAATTCTAACACATATTAAATCATTTTAAAAACAATTTTTTTTAAACAATGAAATAATTGCAAGTGTATGCATGTCATGTTACAATAACTATAAATGGGTACTTTCCTAGATAACATGTTATAATGCATGAACATGTTATCACAACCATCACATGAAGATAAAGCATGTAATAAACAATGAATTTTTGACCGGGTCCTTTTGGATAATTAAAATTACAACCCATAAAATGAAAGAAAGAAAAAATTAAAAAGGTCTTCTTGTAATTTAAACATAATTCCCTGCTCCAATTTTGCAGTCTTCATTAGGTGGTTTACTGTGCAACAATCTATTGGGTTTCCAATTAATAAATTTGATAGGCCCAAATTGAGAATTTGGGCCAGGTGATCCAATGGACTTCATCTTCTTCCCCACGTGCAGCATCTACTATTCTTCTCCATAGATGTGCAGTGGTCGATTAATAAGGTAAAAATGTAGCCACCTTTGCATGCGGCGCGCACACCAGATGTCCAACTTTTCTTCTTCTCTTAAATGTAGGTTAGGCGTGCAACCTGTTCTTGTTAAAAGTCTCTTTTACATAATGGTGCATTAATTGTCGTTACTGTGAAAGAGTCCCCTTTTTCTTATTACAGAAAAAAAATTATGTGCAGGTGCATTGATGGAGCTGCTTTTTTTTTATGTAAACCTGCTTCTTCACATGGGTTGCATTAAATGCACATTTAATAAAGGCAACTCTCATGGATGGAAGCATGCATGTATAGCAAGTGAAGGAGAAATAATAATAATAATAATATATTACAAAAAACCTATACTCTTTATGGGTTTATACATATTTGATCTAATCAAATTGAGAATAAAATTATCAATCCAAGAGGACCATATAATTAATGACTAAAAATCCATTCATAAAATAACCATTTATCTCATGAACAAAATTGTAAAAATACAAAGTCTCCACATACATATATCAAGAACATGATATTATCAAAATAAAATCATGTTAATTAAAATTATATATGCTATAACCCGCTCTAATGCCATTTGTTGGAATAAAATAAGAAACGTAGCGGAAGGAACGAATCGTTGACAAACAAAAATTTTCTGAAAAACTTTGTTCATCGAGAATGGATATATAATTTTAATTAATAATAGAAAGCTTTGGGAATTTTACTAACCTTTTAAAGACTATTAGGGTATCCTAGCTTTCCTTTTTGGCACCATGATCTTTCAAGCCAAACCTCTACACCAATGGAAAGACGAGTAGGAGTCAAACTGCAAGAATGAATTTTCCTTATACTTTTCTAAATCTGCTATGTACTCAACACATGAGATAGCAGACCTTTTTTTTTTTTCGAGAAGAGCTCTTAGTTTTTCTCCCTGTGAAAGTTACGTGAATGATAGATCTCTAGAAATAACTGTTATCTCTAGCTTTTTTATATCTGAGTAGTTAGTCATTTTTCAATTCATTTCAAATTTGAAATAATCACCATATCAGATATATGGGGAAGGGATGTGTTCGACATTCCTTATCCTTTTGTTATTCTAAAAGGACTCACAAAAAAAAAATCTTTAAAATCTTATTTAAATATATATATATATATATATACACACACATTTAGTTTACGTAAAACATAAACTTTTACGTTTTTTTCTTTTTTTTAATTAATTAACAAATCACAATAGATTCGTATAATATATATATATATAAAAAGTAAAATTTTACGTTTTCTTTATGTAATATATATATATATATTAAAAAATAATGAAATCTAATATATATATATATATATTAACATTCAAAAAATAAATCTCATTTATTAAAGAATAAATTTTAAATATAATCAATAAATTAATTAACTAATACTTAGTTAAACGTGACAACATTTATCATATTATATTATGTGTAACAAAAAAAATTTTTTTGTGTCACATTAATAGTTCAAGTGTGAAATAATTAATTTAAAATTCAATAATTCCAAACTAAATATGTATAATTTATTCTATACATTAAATTCAATATAGTGTCATAAAGGTGGCGTTGGGGACCTATAGACCTATAACCCGAGCTCCAATAAATTTGACAATTAATTAAACTTTTTAATTAATGGGCCAAATTTATTAGTTTTAGTGTTACTCCAGTAAAAACCTGAAATTGAACTCTTGAGATTATAGTAAAATTGCTCAAAGAAAATTAGCGAGTAGTCCATTAATAGAATCATTATATATAAGTCAGTCCTCCATAAATAGTTCATAATAAGAGGTAGTTCAATTTCCATTTAGCTCTCTTATTATATCTTTATCCTTGAGTTCCAATAATTCTCTAATGAACAGGTAATCATAATCTTATTATGAACGAGCGCTCTAATGTTCAAACCTCGAATTATCCCTTAAGAGAACTATTTTTCTAACTTCCATAAGGAAAGAATGGATTCCATATTTGTATAATATTTTTCCCAGCCATTTATTACATCATGTTTCCAAGATGCTAGGTTATGATTTGTATTTGAACAAATCTTACCAAGCAAGTCAAAAAACATAATGTCATAAACATGAGTCTAATAAATACTCATGATTAAGACTGTTAAATATATGATCATCATAATGATAAATTTTAATACTCTATTTATAACAGATGATTATTAGAGATTCATAAATTATCTGGTCCAGTCTTATATAATCTCATTATATAAAGTGCCTCCAATCCAATGTCTCTACATCAATGTTTGGATAATGACTATTTCATTCTAAATGAAATTGGACTGTACTTGTAATATTTAATTAAAGATCCTAAACTTTAATTAATTATTACGAGCTATTTTGATTATTGTCCATAAATTTAATACCTAAGCATATAACACTTATATGCGAAATTTATAGTCACATAAATAATCATGGAATTTTCTTGATATTTATAAAAGTATTCATAATACAAATAAGCAACTAAAATAATTATAAATGTCACTTTATTTATTTATTATTAATATATACAATGTCACAGCTTTTAGAGCACTAAACCCAACAGAGAGCACTTAAGCTTGACCTCTCTGAGGACTTGCTAGTGCATTTGGTTTTTATATCTCTTCCTACACAATTCAATTAGTTCAAGGTGAGCTATAACTATCAAAAGGAGGCTTGGTCTTTTAATGAACTCATCTTACATTGTGTGTAAGAAGAGGAAAGTTAAAGCAAGAAAAGAAAGAAAGGGCTCACTTGGCTAATACTTCCAAGGACAAAGGGAAGAAAAAGAAAGAAAAATAAGAAAGCTGTAGTTATGACACCTAAAAAGAAACAACAAAAGAGATTGGATGATCTAGAAGGTACGAGCTGTTTCTTCTATGGAGCTATAGGGCACAAGAAAAAGCATTGCACTAACTACCACAACATGCTAAGAAACATATGCTTCTTAATTTGGTTTGTTCTAAGATTAATTTAACTTCGTTACCTAAACACACTTGATGGATAGATTCTAATGCAACCACTCACAATAGTGTGTCTATGCAGGGATGCTTGAGATGCCAAAAGCTAAATGATGATGTAAGATACATCTATGTAGATGATGGCAAGAAAGTTAAATTTGAAGCATTAAGAAAATTTAGATGATTGTTAAAGATTAGATTTTATTTGGATCTTGATGAGACATTTATTGTACCATCTTTTAGACAAAATTTGATTTATATTTCTGCTTTAGACAAATCTAGTTCTTTGTCAGGTTATGATAATCTTTATTTAATTGATACAATTAATTCATTTAATGAATCCCTACAATTAAGTACACGGGGTACAAAGAAAAAATTAACTAATGAGAATTCAGCTGTAATAGCATAAGAGATTAGGTCATATATCTAGAAAGAGAATAGAAAGACTTGTGTCAGACGAAATTCTAGACCCTTTAGATTTTATAAATTTTGATGTTTATGTTAAATGTATAAAGGGGAAACATACCAATAAAAGGAGATTTGAAGCCAATAGGACTTTGAACATCTTAGAACTTATACAAACAAACCCTATGGTTTCTTAGAATGGTCAACATTATTTCATAATGTTCATAGATGATTTTTCTATATAGGGCTACATGTATCTCATTCATGAAAAGTCACAGTCACTGGATGTGTTCAAAAATCATAGGCTAAAGTTGAAAACCAACTCAGCAAAAGGATTAAAAGCGTTAGATCAAAACATGGTGGTGAGTACTATGGTAGATATGACGGTTCAAGTGAACAACATGTAGGACCATTTTCTAAATTCCTAGAGGTATATGGTATCGTCTCACAGTACACTATGTCAAGTTCGCTCACTATGAATAGTGTTGCTGAAAGATAGAACAAGACACTTAAGGACATGGTAAGGAGTATGATCTCTCATTCTACTCTATCAGAATCACTTTAGGAAGAAGCGCTTAAGACTGTAGTATATAACATTGACAGGGTTCCAACTAAAACAACTGTCAAAACCTTTTACAAACTTTGGACGGGCAAGAAGCTTAATTTAAAGCATTTACATGTTTGGGGATGTCTAGCCGAGGCAAGCCCTTATATGCATGATGAAAATAAACTAGACTCAAGGATGGTGAGTTATTATTTTATTAGACACTCTGAAAGATCTAGGGGGAATATGTTTTATGGTCCCATGACTAAGTCGATTTTTGAGACAGAAAACCCTAGTTTCTTTGAAGATGTTGAGTTTGTAGGGGGAGAAATAGTTAGGGATTTTGTCTTTGAAGAGGAATATGTTGATGTTCCTATAGCAATTATTAACATTGATTAGGTTCCTATTCTTGATGTTGTTCAAGAAGTAGATCCAAATCAAGACAATGTCAGAGAACCTCCCATTCCAGAAATTGTTCCAAAAGAACAAACTCTACCACCTAAAGGATCTATGCCATTAGGGAGATCTACTAGAGAAAGGAGAAGTGCAGTGCTAGATAATTATGTTGTATTTCTCTAAGAACATGAGTATGGCATTGGTGTGGTGGAAGATGATCTAATCAACTTCCATCAAGCTGTGAAAAGTTTTAAATTTCAATAGTGGATTGATGCCTTGAATTAGGAGATAAAGTCCATGAAGGACAATGACGTTTGGGATTTTGTTCCATTGCCTGAAGGAGCAAAAGCCATTAGTTACAAATGGATTTTTAAGACCAAGAGGGATTTGACAGGCGATGTGGAGAGGTACAAGGCTCGTCTTATCGCTAAAGGCTTTACATAGAAAGAGGACATCGATTATAAAGAGAATTTATCTCTGATTTCTTCAAAAGACTCTTTTAGGACTAAAATGGCATTGGTGGTGCATTTTAATCTTGAGCTTTATCATATTGATGTTAAGAATGCATTTCTCAATGGCGACATTGATGAAACAATCTACATGATGAAACCGGAAAACTTTGTGTTAAGAGATGCAAAGAAGATGGTTTGTAAATTGAAGAAATCCATATATGGGCTTAAGCAGGCCTCTCATCAGTGGTACTATAAATTTCATCATGCTATCATCTCTTTTGGTTTTGAGATGAAAGTGGTCGATGATTGTATATGCCATAAGTTCAGTGGGAGTAAGTATATTTTCTTGGTTTTATATGTCGGTGACATTTTGCTTGCTAACAACGATATAGACTTATTGCATGAAACCAAGAGACTTCTATCAAAGAAATTTGAGATGACCTCTTTTGTGTTGGGCATTGAAAAATACATGGGGATGGCTCTCGAGGTATTCTTGGATTATCATAAAAGGCTATATCTAAAAGGTTCTTAAGAAATATGGCATGCAGGATTACAAACCAAGTGATACTGTTGTGGCTAAGGGAGACAAGTTTAGTCTTAATCAGTGCCCTAAGAATGATTTTGACTTTTAGGAAATATAGAAGATTCCATATATGTCAGCAATAAGGAGTCTAATATATGTTCAGGTTTGTACGTATCCGGATATTGCATATGTTACAAGGATATTGGGCAGATACTTAAACAATCCTACAAAGGATTATTGGATAGAAGCGAAATAAGTTTGGAGGTATTTATAGAGAACAAAGGACTGCATGCTCATGTATCAGAGGTCAGAATAGATTGAGATCATTAGGTATACCGACTTTGATTATGCTGGATGCAAAGATAGTATGCAATCTACATCGAGCTATGTCTACCTTCTAGCTAGAGGTGATGTTTTTTGAAAGAGTGCTAAGAAATCTTTTATAGCATCTTTTACCATGGTGGCAGAGTTCATAGTATGTTAAAAGGCATCCAATCATGAAATATGGCTATAGAATTTTGTCACGGGACTACACATAGTGGACAACATTTAATGATTACTCAAATTATTTTGTGACAATAATTCGGTAGTTCTATATTTCAACAACAACAAGAGCTTGATGAAGTCAAAGCATATAAATATCAAGTTCCTTGTTGTGAAAGAAAGAGTTTAGAATAGACAGTTGTCTATAGAGCATATCAGTACAAACTCTATGATTAAGGATCCGCTTACTAACGAGTGCCACCTAAAATGTTTTATGAGCACACTGCTCCTATGGGTATCATGTCTTTTAGGATATTCTATTTTAGTGGGAGTTTGTAATTTTAGATGCTTTTCTTATGTAAACACTTTTCAATTATTTCAGTTTATAGATATTTTGAGGTTATTTTCTACAAAAATAAAGTTTTGGTTTCTTCACACTCTAATTTTGATATGGTTTGATCTCACTAAGGCTTTAAGACGAACTAGTTGGAAATGGGCATATTAAGATCATATTGCATGAAATTTTCATGCTACACATCCATGGTTGATCTTTGTTATTAGTTATATTGGTATATGTGATCATTAATAGGTCTAGTTACGATATATGTAACTAAGGTCGCTTTGGTCCTATAATGATATGGTTGATGGACAAGATTGTTGAGATGCATAAGGTTTTGATAGCAAAATTCATGAGCTCATAAGGTAAAATTCACATTTATAAAGTTTCATATATAGCTCAAGTGGGAGATTGTTGGAATTAATCCAATATACGGGCTAATATATTAAATAAAAGTGTTTAAAGGCTATCATATAAGGCTGCCCAATTAAAGTAATCAATTTTGTTTTGGGCTTTTAATGCCTTATTAAGTGTGGCCCTTCTATGCGTGGAGATGAAAATATAATTATTGATTTTATGATGACCTAAATTGGTAATTAAGGATAACTGTTAGGATTAGCAGTTATGAAAAGGGGTTGTGGTCCTTAACTCAATATGCATGACATTTTTTCTGTCACCCACCTATAGAGAGATTATAGAGGCATACTTTAAAGGAGGACTTAGATACTAGACTTAGAAGATCTTCAACCTATAGAATCAGGAATCACATCACATTCAATGGATTCAGGTTAGTTTTTATATCTTATTAATTATCTTAGTGATCTGGCATGAGTGATCCTAGTAGACGATGGTTTTCATCACAATATTCTGTTCTAATATATTCACCAATTGTGCCTTAGTTGGTAGAGTATACATCCCTGCAACAACAACTTTTCTGATTGCCAAGCATGGTTAGGGGGTGTAATACCTAAGCATAGACTTTGGAAGTTGGATCCTTAAAGGAATCACCTCTACAACATGAAGATCAATAACTGTTAGTTGCATGAACTAATTATCCAATTATGTGCAAATCATAAGTACTTATTTAGTATTTTGAAGCTTATAATTAGTCTTTCATTAGTGGTTCAACAAATAGCCCAATAAGACGAACAATAGTTTCAAAGCTAAGACAATCAAACTAGCTTGTGAAAGGGCATAGTATTAGCTAGCTCTCTTTGGTCAATGCAATTTTTAACCATAATTGGGCAACTCATGAGCCTAATAAACTTTAGAACAAATCTTCTTGTCTGTCCCTCCATTCTGTTCCAGTTATGGAACATAAATCAAAAACCTTCAAATTAGTTCAAAATAGGATTCTGACAAAACTTAAGAAGATAGATTGTAATTTCTAATTTAAAGAACCAAGAATGTTCACAACACAAGTTCCTGAAACTACACTGAAATAGGACCATGATACACGTAAGACAAAAATTGAAGCTAATATCATTATCTTATTCCATGTGCCCCCAAAATTTTTCTTTTCCAACTACAAAAAAGTTACTTTTAAAAAGTTCCTCAATTACGTATATTATATGCTCAACCTTTTTACTATAATATTTTCTCTTACAAAAATTAAAATTTCAGTTTAAGTTTTCCACTCGAACCTGGAAAAAGTACAGAACCGTTACATCAAATGCCAAGAAATCAAGGGACAATGAGTTCCGATGTAAACCAAAATTCAAGAAAAATAATTATATACACTCCAATTTCCCATTTCGGCCAAACATTTTAGTGTATTCTTTGCCCATATTTTGTTGGAATTAAATATGAAAATGCAGCGGAAGAAACGGATCGTTTGACAAACACAATTTTTTTGAAAACTTTGTTAATTGGGAATAGCTATGTAATTTTAATCAAATACCGAAAGCTTAGAGGAATTTGATTCAATCTTCCAGGCCAAGCCTTCACACTAATAGAATGACGAGTGAGCGTCAAACTACAAGAATAAATGATCGCACATTTTTTGTAGATTTGCTATGTACTCAATACATGAGATAGTAGATTTTTTTTTCAGAGAAAGAACTCTTTGTTTTCTCTCTAGATACTCTGTAAAAAAAATTACGTAAAAAGGTTCTAAGATAACCGGTATATCTTTCATTTTATAAATGAGTAGTTAATTATTTTTTAATTAATTTTTATATTTGAAATCCTCCTACTAAACTCTTTAATGGATGAGCCACATACACATACAATCAGCTATGTGGAGGAGTATATATTAAACTATATAAGATCCAATTACATTATGTATACCTTTACATATATATATAAACAATCACATAACTTCAATTGTGATTTACTTGTTTATATATACATTTATTTAATACAAAATAAATCTTATATATATTTAAATTCAAAAATAAATCATATGTATTTAAGAATCAATTTTAAATTAATTAATTATTTATTTAATTTTGTCTCCATGTTGGAAAAAACAAAATGTGGTCCAATCATACATGTGTCACACACAAAATTGAAATTATATTTAAATAATCTCATTATTCAAATATTATCAATTAGTTAATTTAAAACATATTTACTTAATCTCATTAATTAAATATAATCAATTAATTAATTAAATGATGCTTAATTAAATGTGACATTTATCACATTACATTATGTGTCACAAAGAATATTTTTCCATATCACATTAATATCTTAAGTGTAAAATAATTAATTTGAAATTCAATAATTCCAAATTAAATATGTATAATTTACTCTATTCTTTAAATCTAATACAGTGTTATAGAAGTGGCATTGGGGACATATAGATCTATAATTCAAGCTTTAATAAATTTGACAATTAATTAAACTCTTTAATTTAATGGGCCAAATTTATTAGTTTTAGTGTTACTCCACTAAAAACCTAAAACTGAACTCTTGAAATTGTAGTGAAAATTACTCAAAGAAAATTGACGAATAGTTCATTGATATAATTACATATAAATTAGTCCTCTATAAATAGTTCATAATAAGAGCTAGGTTTAATTTTTGTTCATCTCTCTTATTATATCTTTATTCTTCAGTTCCATTAATTCTCTAATTTATAGTTAATTCATAATCTTATTATGAACGAGCGTTCTGATGTTCAAATCTCAAATCATCACTCAAGAGAACTATTTTTCTAACTTCCATAGGTAAGAAATGGATTTCTTATCTATATAATATTATTCCCATCCATTTATTCTATTATGTTTCAAAGATGTTAAGCTATGATCTGTCTTTAAACAAATCTCACCATGTAAGTCTAAAAATATAATGTCATAAATGGCAGTCTAATAAATACTCAAGATTAAGGCTGTCATATATATGATCATCATAGTGATAAATTTAAATGCTTTATTTATAATAGATAATTATTAAAGATTTATAATTTATCTGATCTAGTCCTATATAATTTTATTATATGAAGTACCTTCAATCAAATGTCTCCACATTAATAGTCTGGATAAGACTATTTCATTGTAAATGAGATTAGACAACACTTGTAATCTTTAATGAAAGATCCCAAACTTTAATTAATTATTACGGACTATTTAGATTATTATCTATAAATTTTATCCCTAAGCATATAACTCTTATATGCTAAATTTATAATCACAGAAATAATCATGGAATTTTCTTTGATGTTTATTAAAGTATCCATAATACATGTAAGCAACTAAAATAATTATAAATGCCATTTTATTTATTTATTAACAATTCAATGCTTATAGGGCATTAACCTTAACAATCTCCCACTTGCCCTAAAGCAGGTGAGACATATCTCTTAGACCTAAGCCTTCTAAATATCCCTCGAAGCTCTTTACAAGCAATGCCATGGTGAAAGGGTAGGCAAGAATGTTTTCCAATGCAATCTTCACAACTTCCACATCGCCTCAATGCACTACCTCTCTGATAAAATGATATTTTTTTCTCCATATTCTTTTCTCTTTTATGGGTTCTGAGTTCTCTTGAATTTGCCATTGTACCACTGTTATCACAATATAGTGTGAGTGGTTTATTCATATCTGGAATGACTTCCAGATCAGTCAAGAACTTGTGAATCTAAACAGCTTCTTTAACTGCTTCACAAGCAGCCGTATATTTAGTTCCCATTGTCAAATCAGCAATACAAGATTGTTTAATGCTTCTATAAACTATATCCCCACCACCAAAAGTAAACACTGCACTAGAAGTTGACTATACCCATTGACTGTACACATATATGTGTCTTTATTTGATTGAAAAGAAAAATTAGTGTATCTAGTAGGAATCAAATTCTCACCAGAGTATATCAACATATAGTTTATCATTCTTCTAAGATACTTGAGAATGTATTTAACTGCCACCCAATGATCTAATCTTGGGTTGAATTGATACGGACTAACTATTGTTGGGAAAATAGTGCACAGTGAAATTTTAAAAATTTTATATTAGAGTAATTTTCAAAATACAAGTTTGACATGCTATATGCATAAATTAACAAGATCTTACTAAACTTTGTGTGTCGAAGAACTCTCGCAAAACGTGAAGAGAAGTAACGTTCCCGAAGAGCCTCAACCAACTGGTCTTCTTTGCTATTCTCTATCCACGACTGGAGTGAGTGGGGGCTCACACGTACAGCTCTTCCACTGGTGACTCTCCTTCCAACCAATCGAGAGAACCCAAAGCAAGTGTTCGTGATTTGTGAACAAAAGCTCTCAGAGAGTTTTCAGATTATCACTAGTAGAGTATCTCTCTTAATCTCTCAATTGATCTAAGTAACTAGTGAGAATCACTCCCTATTTATAGAGGTTGGTCCTAGGGTCAATCTTCATTAGATTGGGTCTCAAAATTCAAATCGGAATCAAATTTGGATCAATATCTGATAAATTCTGTGTGAAAATGCGTGATCTTATCCTGCACTGATCGGTAGGCCAAACAGGTCCCATTGGCCAGCCAAACAGGTCCCATCGCCAGCTGAACACGTCCATTGGTAGGCCAAACTGCCAAATAAAAAATCTCGCAAATCTTTTATTTTCCACCCAAGATTCTATAGGATAAAGTCTCAGTTTTAATTCAAATAATCCAATATAGAAGTTATCTGATCAAAGCAACTTTATCTAGATAATCTCTAAGAAAATAAATCAATTCCTAATAATTCTACAAGTTTATCTTGATCTAATTTATCCAAAATTAAATCAAGCGATAAACAGAGAAGAATTATCCAATCCCAATAATTCAACAAGTTTATCTTAAGTTAATTTATTACAAAATTAATTCAACCGATAAACAGACATGAATTATTTAATTCTTCCAAATTTTAACCAATCTGATAAATCTGGCATAAGTCACCAATTATTGGAAAAACACGCCGTGTCGTTACAGGATGTTGTGAGCTAGCAAAGGGGACCAAATGGACCTATATAGTTCAAGCCCCCGAAAACTATGAAACCCAATATCCCAGATATACATTTCATAATTATCAACTCTAACACTATTCCACTAAAAGCTTAGAGTGGTACTCTCGAACTACATAGAATTACAAAGCTCGTATAGCTAAGTCTCCATGACATATCATAGTGTATCGTATCCTCATATGATAATCCATAATTGGCTTAAGGAGAAGTTCTGTCTTACATTTTTTATTATTTTAATCTTACATTCCATTATCTCACCATCAGAAAACTTACTATCCAATGACAGTATACCATTTGGTTACACCTATGTATCCAAATGGTTGAGCGCTCCAGTTTTCCAATTACAGGATAACGCATATAAGAGGATATCATTACTCCTAAAGAGGAGCTATGGATTCCATTTCTATGAATAACAGGTCTACGCTATCAAGAGTCATGCCTCCAACGTACTAGCATGCATACCACTATTAAGATGTGGGTGTCACCCTTTGGTACATCAAAAGACACAAGCCAAGACAACGGGCCCACTATCCATCTCAAGATTAAGATAGAACACAAATGATTATCTAAAGTGAATTGATTTGCCGAGACAGAATTATTAATCTAAATCAATTCACTTTATGTCCCGATCCAACACATCGTCACTTATGACAATGTGCCAATGTTTCTATTCACGGAGTCCACCTCCGATGGTCAACACAAACCATCTCCCAAAAGGGATATAGACAACATAACAATCTTTGCATGAATAAAGCGCCCAACTTTATTCCTTCGATTGTGGATCATATGATTTAGACTATCACCTTAAGTATCGTGTCTTCCGCATAATCCGTCCATCATATGCCCAATTCTTAAGGTTTAGACCGATAGTCTCAGACTATTGTTTGCTTAACATACATTCAACAAATATGAATATAAAGAGGACAAGATTTGGTATATAAATAATGAATAAATTCTTTATTGATAAAAATATCTCCAAAAACTTATTACATTTTTACTCCTTAGGGCATACATATCTAACAATCTCCCACTTGCACTAGGTGAGTAAATATGACAAATCTCGCATCCCCATAGCTTCCATATGCCTCTCAAAGACTCTCCCAATAAGTGTCTTCGCAAATGGATAAGCTAAATTATGCTCTGATGTGATCTTGCACACCATGACATGCCCGCCCTCAACGAAGTACTTTATCACATGATACTTTCGATCAATATGCTTACTCTTCTTGTGAAATCTTAGTTTCTTAGCATTAGCTACCGTCACACTATTATCACAGTACAGTGATACTGCTTTATTCATACCAGGAACTACCTCAAGATCCCCAAGGAACTTACGGAGCCACACTGCTTCTTTCGAAGCATCACTAGCTACCACATACTCGGCCTCCATCATTGAATCCGAAGTGCAGTCTTGCTTAGCACTTCTCCAACTGATGGCACCGCTGCCCAGAGTAAACACAAAACCTAAAGTCGATTTCCTAGAATCCAGACAATATTAAAAATCTGAGTCAGTATATCCTAAAGGAGTCAGGTCCTCACCCGAATATACAAGCATATACCCTCGAGTCCTTCTCAGGTACTTGAAAATATGCTTTACCACAACCCAATGGTTCGGTCCTAGATCTGCTTGAAATTGCCTTTCAATCCCAACTGCATAACTAATATCCGGTCCTGTGCAAAGCATGGCATACATGAGACTACCTACTGCCGAAGCATAAGGCACCTTCGTCATGTATTCTCTTTCTTCAAAAGACTTTGGAGAGTCCTTTTTAGAAAGAGTAATTCTAGACCTAGATAGTTGCCCATCTTTCTTGGAATCCTGCATTGCAAACCTCTTGAGAATTTTATCTATGTAGCCAGCCTAGGACAAAGCTATCATTTTGTTCTTTCTGTCCCAAAAGATCTGGATACCGAGAACAAAATTAGCCTATCCTAAGTCCTTCATGTCAAACTGCTTGGTCAACTATAATTTGAATGATGATAATGCCCCAACGTTATTGCCAATCAGCAGAATGTCATCTACATAGAGTAGTAGAAAAACCACCTTCCCATCCTTACAATATTTAACGTGAGTGTATAACCATCGTTTCAATATTTTATCCATGATTTATAATCACCACCTAGGGGTGTGCAACCATAAATCATGCTAAAATACCTTATCCTCTCAGAGATCCAATCTGGTACATGATAAAAATCCCTTCCTAGGGGTCAGGACCACCATGTTCTGCCCATGGACCAACGATGGAGGCCTTAGGTCCTCTCTTCGAAAACCTTCTCCCACTCAATCTTTTGAAATCAAGTTTTTATTTTAAGAATATGCATGAACAATTTTAATATGAGCGGTACTCCCTATCCTATATGACATGTTATCAATATACATGGCAAATCATATTATAATGCAGACAAGCAAAGCAATCAAGCAAAGCTACAAGAAAAATAATAATAATAACCGTAATATTATGGCTCCACCCTAGAGAATAGAAAACTAAGATTATAAGAGAATAATCGAGTCCTTCTCAGGTACTTGAAAATATGCTTTACGCAACCCAATGGTTTGGTCCTGGATCCGCCTGAAATTGACTTTCAATCCCAACCGCATAACTAATATCCGGTTGTGTGCAAAGCATGGCATACATGAGACTACCTACTGCCGAAGCAAAAGGCACCTTCTTCATGTATTCTCTTTCTTAATAAGACTTTGGAGAGTCTTTTTTAGAAAGAGTAATTCCAGACCTAGATGGTTACCCATCTTTCTTAGAATCCTACATTGCAAACCTCTTGAGAATTTTATCTATGTAGCCGGCCTGGGACAAAGCTATCATTTTGTTTTTCCTATCCCGAAAGATCTGAATACTAAGAACAAAATTAGCTTCTCCTAAGTCCTTCATGTCAAACTACTTGCTCAACCATAATTTGACGGATGACAATGCCCCAATGTCATTGACAATCAGCAGAATGTCATCTACATAGAGTAGTAGAAAAACCACATTCCCATCCTTACAATATTTAACGTGAGTGTATAACCATCGTTTCAATATTTTATCCATGATTTATAATCACCACCTAGGGGTGTGCAACCATAAATCATGCTAAAATACCTTATCCTCTCAGAGATCCAATCTGGTACATGATAAGAATCCCTTCCTAGGGGTCGGGACCACCATGTTCTACCCATGGACCAACGATGGAGGCCTTAGGTCCTCTCTTCGAAAACCTTCTCCCACTCAATCTTTTGAAACCAAGGTTTTATTTTAAGAATATGCATGAACAATTTTAATATGAGCGGCACTCCCTATCCTATATGACATGTTATCAATATACATGGCAAATCATATTATAATGCAGACGAGCAAAGCAATCAAGCAAATCTACAAGCAAAATAATAAAAATAATCGTAATATTATGGCTCCATCCTAGAGAATAGAAAACTAAGATTACAAGAGAATAATTGAGATATATTATCGATTTTTCATCCTTGAATCCTCAAGCTGTATCCTTCTTCATGTAATTCTATCTTCAAGTCTTCAATCCCATATGAATTGAACACTTCATATTTCCGGTCATATCCAAATTTAATGTTTCTTAGAATTGTCCCAAAAATAAAATTAAAACTGCATTGAAAAGACTGCACCTTTCTAGAAATTTTCCAGCTCTCGGTTGGCAGGCCGATCTGGGTGATCGGCCTGCCGGTCATGCTCCATCGGCCTACTGATTAGAAAGATTGGCCTACCGAACTGGAAGTTCAGGCTGCTGATTTCTGCCGGCAAAGCCGGTCGATTTCTGCCACATTGACGGCTTGCTAAACTACACATCTGGCCTGCCGATCTGTGATCATCGGCCTGCCAAACTGTGATTTTAGGCATGCCAACTGAGCAAAAATCTCCATTCTAGAAAATATAATTTTAAAGCAATTTATCAATTTTATTTTCAACAATTCAAAAACATAAAATTAGAGACTCAAGAAATACCTGGGAGTATCATCATCAATCTTCTAGATCCGTTTTCTTCAAATAATTATTTAATTACAAAATTCTAACAAATTTAAAATAAATAATAATTCTTAGATGGAGATGATAGTCCGCCATCTAAGTACATGAAAAATCTAGATACACATTCTAACCTCTAAGGAACCATAACCGGTATAAATTAATTAATTAATAATTAATTAAACGATGATTTAATTAACTATAATTAATTAATAAACAATCACCACATAATTCATGACAACATAAAATTATATAGAAACCTAGAGTGCCAACTCTCTATAAAATTAAATTCAAGCATAGGAGAGATTAAGATCACAAAATTCATACATATAACATGATCACAAACTCGTAAATTTATATAAAATTCATGTCCCTGATACCAATTGTTAGAAAAATAGTATGTAGCAGAATTTTAAAAATTTTAGATTAGAGTAATTTCTAAAACACAAGTTTGACATGCTATATGCATAAATTAACAAGATTTTACTAACCTTTGTGTGCCGAGGAACTTTTGCAAAACGTGAAGAGAAGTAACGTTCTAGAAGAGCCTCAACCAACTAGCCTTCTTTGTTATTCTCTATCCATGACCAGAGTGAGTGTGGGCTCACACGTACAGCTCTTCCACCGGTGACTCTCCTTCCAACCAATCGAGAGAACCCAAAGCAAGTGTTTGTGATTTGTGAACAAAAGCTCTCAGGGAGTTTTTAGATTCTCACTAGCAGAGTATCTCTCTTAATCTCTCAATTGATCTAAGTAACTAGTGAGAATCACTCCCTATTTATAGAGGTTGGTTCTAGGGTCAGTTCTCATTAGATTAGGTCTCAAAATTCAAATCAAAATCAAATTTGGATCAATATCTGATAAGATCCGTGTAGAAACGCGTGATCTTATCCTGCACTGATCGGTAGGCTGAACAGGTCCCATCGGCCAGCCAAACACGTCCATCGATAAGCCGAACTGTCGAATAAAAAATATCACAAATCTTTTATTTTCCACCCGAGATTCTATGGGATAAAGTCTCAGTTTTAATTCAAATAATCCAATATAGAAGTTATTTGATCAAAACAACTTTATCTAGATAATCTCTAAGAAAATAAATCAATTCCCAATAATTCTACAAGTTTATCTTGATCTAATTTATCCAAAATTAAATCAACCAATAAACAGACAAGAATTATTCGATCTTAATAATTCAACAAGTTTATCTTAAATTAATTCATTACAAAATTAATGCAACCGATAAACAGACATGAATTATTTAATTCTTCCAAATTTTAACCAATCTGATAAATCCGACATGAGTCATCAATTATTGGAAAAAAACACCGTATCGTTACAGGATGTTGTGAGCTAGCAAAGGGGACCAAATGGACCTATATAGTTCAAGCTCCTGATAATTATGAAACCTTATATCCTAGATATACATTTCATAATTTTCAACTCCAACGCTACTCCACTAAAAGCTTGGAGCTGCACTCTCGAACTACATAGAATTACAAAGCTCGTATAGCTAAGTCTCCATGACATATCATAGTGTATTGTATCCCCATATGATAATCTATAATCGGCTTAAGGACAAGTTTTGTCTTACCTTCCCGATTATTTTATCTTACGTTCCATTATCTCACCATCAGCAAACTTACTATCCAATGACAGTATACAATTCGGTTACACCTATGTATCCAAATAGTTGAGCGCTCCAGTTTTCCAATTATAGGATATTGCATATAAGAGGATATCATTACTCCTAAAGAGGAGCTATGGATTCCATATCTATGAATAAAAAGTTTACGCTATCAAGAGTCATGCCTCCAACGTACCAGCATGCATACCACTATTAAGATGTGGGTGTCACCCTTTGGTACATCAAAAGACACAAGCCAAGACAATGGGCTCACTATTCATCTCAGGATTAAAATACAACACAAATGATTGTCTAAAGTGAATCGATTTGCCGAGACAGAATTATTAATCCAAATCAATTCACTTTATGTCCCGATTCAACACATCGTCGCTTATGACAACGTGCCAATGTTTCTATTCATGGAGTCCACCTCCGATGGTCAACACAAACCATCTCCTAAAAGGGATATAGATAACATAACAATCTTTGCATGAATAAAGCGCCCAACTTTATTCCCTCGATTGCGGATCATATGATTTAGACTATCACCTTAAGTATCGTGTCTTTCGCATAATCCGTCCATCATATGCCCAATTCTTAAGGTTTAGACCGACAGTCTCAGACTATTGTTTGCTTAACATACATTTAACAAATATGAACGTAAAGAGGACAACATTTGGTATATAAATAATGAATAAATTCTTTATTGATAAAAATATCTCCAAAAACTTATTACATTTTTACTCCTTAGGGCATACATGTCTAACAACTATACCCATTGCATAGCAAATATCAGGTCTTGTACACAACATGGTATGCGTTATACTTCCCACCATAGAGGCATAGGGTACCCGTCTTATGTTTTCTTCTTCTTGAGGTGTCTTAGGACTCTGCTTTTTTGAAAGATAAACTCCATGACGTGTAGGTAAATTTTCTTTCTTGAAGTTTTGCAGCGAAAATTTTATAAGCACTTTATCTATGTATGATGCTTAAGATAGTGCCACTAGTTTGTTCTTGTGATCTCTTATGAGTTGGATTCCAAGAATATAAGTTGCCTCTCCCAAGTCTTTCATTTAGAATTTTTTGACGAGTGATTTCTTTACAGTAGATAATATCCCTACATCATTCCCAATGAGTAGGACATTATCTACATAAAAAACTAAGAAGACCACCTTCTTATCTTTGATGTACTTGTATACATATGGTTCATCAACATTTTAAATCAAAACTATAAGACTTGATCGCCTCATTAAATCTTAAGTTCCAAGATCTTAAAGCTTGCTTAAGTCTATAGATGGATCTTTACAACTTGTAAACTTTTTACTCTTGACCTTTGACTATAAACTCTCATGGTTGCACCATATAGATGCTTTCCTCAAGATAACCATTCAAAAAGGTACTCTTGACATCCATTTGCTATATCTTATAATCAAGACATGCAACAATGGATAAAAGAATTCGAATGGATTTAAGCATAGCTATGGGCGAGAAAGTTTCTTCGTAATCAACTCCCCTTTTGGTTGTAACCTTTTGTCGTGAGCCTAGCTGTGAAAGCCTAAACTTTCCCATCCACTCCGCTTTTCTTTTTGTAGATTTATTTGCACCCTATGAGTTTTATTCCTTCAGGTAGATCTACAAGTTCCTAAACTAAATTGGAGCACATTGACTCCATTTCAAGGTTAATGGCTGGCATGTATGATATGTCAATAGATCATTCTCACTATTCTTAAAATAGCAACATGTGCTACTCCAATTTCCCTATAGCAAGAAGGTAGTCTTACAACCCGCCCACTACATCGAGGTGGTATGACATCTTGATCTGGGGATGTAGTCTCTTCATCTTGTCCTTCAACAACAGTTGTCAATTGTAGTTTGATCTGATTAGAAAGTAACTCTTCAAGTACAACTTTGTTGTAATGTTTATAGTTCATACAATCATTCTCGAGAATAGTGGCATTTATTGACAAAAATACCTTTTTCTTTTGTGGATTATAAAACAAACCTCTCCTCATCCCCTTTGGGTATCCTACAAACATTTATATTTTAGAACGTGGTTCCAGCTTCCTAGTCTTTTGTTTCAGTGCATATACTAGATGCCCCCATATATGCGCATGTCACATGCTAGGTTTACAACCATTCCATAACTCTAAGGATGTTTTTAGAATAGACTTAAATGGAACCATGTTTAGAAGATATACTATAGTTTGTAGCACATATCCTTAGAGTGAAGTGGGTAATGATGAGTAGTTGGGCATTGATCTCACCATATCAAGCAACTCCCAATTTCTTCTCTTGGTAACACCATTCTGTTGTGGTGTTCCAACCGTGGTGAGTTGTGATAAAATATCATGTTCTATCAAATAATCTTTGAAGTCAATATCAAGGTATTCCCTCCTTGATCAGATTGAAAAGTCTTCACCGACTTTCTTCATTGCTTTTCAGCTTCCACTTAGAATTCTTTAAACTTTCTAAAAGTCTCAGATTTCCTTTACATTGGTGTATGTATCCATACCTTGAATAATCATTAATAAATGTGGCGAAGAATTCGTAACCATCGTGTGCTTGTACATTCAAATGGGATTTTGTGTGCAAATCATGTTTAAATGAGTTTAAAAGTGTTCTAGTATGTTTTTCTATCATCTATGATTGTTTTTCATGCCTAAAAACTGAGAAAAACAGGTTAAAATGAAGATTTGAGGTTTAGGAGGCCCAAAACCTGTGGCTGGAAAATTCTAAAATTTTCTAGTTTGGCAGGCTGAACTTCGTGTTCATTAGGCCAGATTCAAGGGATCGGCAAGCCGGATTCATCCATCCGGTAGGCTAAACCTAAAGAAGTTTGGCTGACTAGACTTGGTTTTCTGGCAGGCCGATTTGCACAGTTCAGCCAATCGAACCATGGTGACCGACGGGCTGACTGAACAAAGAGAAAATTTGTGATTTTTCATCCGTTTTTACTCTTTTGAACCCAGATTAAAATTCTAACTTTATAAAGTGATTTTATTAATACAAAAGGCACACTAGGACACCATGAACTAGTTTAGCAACGTAGAATATCTTAAACTAGATACTGATAGGCCTAGTTTTATCTAGGGTCCTTCATGGTTCTACGGAGCTAACGTATAGTAGACCAGGATTACAATGAGGGGCACCTGTACGAGTATCGAGGTAGGACTTCTACCCCAATTCTTTGATAACCCAGTTTCAAATGATTTGGCCTTCAAAAGGGTTTTTACCAAAATATTGTCAATGGTTGATTGAAAAAGGAATTTTATCGGTTATTTTTATAAACCATAGACTGAGATGAACTTCATAATGAATGTAAATAAAAATACCTGGTAAATGGGCTTTGAATAATGATAAAAATGAATATATGGGCATGATGCCATAATAGAGATCGAATCGTGTAGCGTGCGACCTTGGGGGTAGGTCTCGAAACCCAGCTGGGCCACTACGGTGGTGTTATTCATATGGTTTGCCTAGGAAAAGAAATTAAAGATCTTTCTATTGGACCAATAAACTATTTGTGTAAGAATAGTTTTGTTTAAACTTATTTATTCAAGCTTTCCCTTAAATAATTTCTTAAGTAATGATATTTCCTTTTGAATTTAATATTTCTCAAAATATAGTCCTATTTAGCCTTTCATTCACATTTTATTTGTTTTCAAACTTTTCCCCCTCTAGGTGGACTTCCGTTTAGGTTTAGAGAGGATTATACGGATAGAACTCTGGAGCAGTAGGAGAACTTAGTAGGTTGTTTAAATTATTATATCAAGGCATGTAACTTTTTAACTTTCTCTTTATTTAGACTGTGGATGTAATGTAATATTGTTAGTACTATGTGTGTGCACAAGATGTGGGTCAGTAGGACCCATTCTCGTTTCTCTTATTTATTATTACCTATTTAATGTTTGCCTCAAGTTCTTATCTGTTTAATGAATATAAGTGCTTCAAAAATTTCCATATTTTCATATTTAAATTAAATTTTACTTTAATTGTCTTAATCAATCCGCGACATCACCCCCCGTACTACAGGGTTTGATAGAATGGTATCAGAGCTCAAGGTTATGAACCTTGAGAATTGTGCACGCATATGTATGACAATGAAATACTATTGACAGTCCAAATTTTGTTTTCAAAAGTGAGAGAATGGCACCTAGACGTCGTTCAATAGTCGATGCCGAGTTTGGAAATGACAAGGGCATGATGAGGGCTATGTTTGCTGCATTTCGACAAATGGCAGCTAGGGCCAGGCCAAAGGATTTTGAGGCTAGTCGTCTGTACACATATTTTAAGGAATTTCGACGTGCATCTATACCGACTTTTGATGGAAATGGGGACCTGCAATTGGCAGAATATTGGCTAGACTCGATCGTGAAACACTTGGATACTCTTGGTGTGCCAGTTGAGTATCGTGTGGAGTTTGCCACATATAAGTTTGAGGGTGGCACTAATACTTGGTGGAAGCAAGCTAAGTGTTTGGAACGTAATGGTATAACATCAGTTGGGACAGGATTGAGGAGCTGTTCTACGATCGATATTTTTTGCAAGGGTATAGAGACCAAAAGGTGGCTGAATTCTATAGGTTGCAGTAGGGTGATTTGTCAGTTCGAGAGTATGAGGCAAGGTTTAATGAGTTGGCCAGGTTTGCTCCATCAGCAGTGGCATCAAAACGTGAAAAATGTCTTAAGTTTCAGGAAGGGCTCAAGGTTCCTATTCGACTGCAGGTGGTTGCTCTGCGACTCAGGAGTTTTTGAAAGCTTGTGTCATCAGCAATATCAGTGAAAGTGATTATGTATAGCATTGTGAGGATCAAGCAAAGACGTCAGGAGGGCCCTAGAGGAGCGGTAGGAGGAGTACCAGTAGTCATCCAAGTCTGGGAAAGAATAAACAGGGTGGCGTGAATAGCGATAGTAGTAGTTCATCAAGCAGCGAGCGCAGTAACCCCTACAGCTTTCATTGTCATTATTGCCAGTAGCCAGGACACATCAAGAGGAATTACCCGATCAGGAGTGCCCGTCTAGGATCTTAGACCGAAGAAGGTGCCAGTCGTCAGCCTCAGCCTCTACCTCCATCTCAGCAATATCTGTAGCTTTAGTTTCCTCAATTCTCTCCCCAACAATCTCCATATTCAACACAAGGGCAGCAGCCATAGAACTTCTAGCGCAATGTCCCTCAGTATCAAGCATCGAGTAGAGCTAGTGTGTAGTCGCCTCCGTCACAGTAGTATCGGTTGAATAATCCAGGACCTAGCAGTGTTGGCAAGAGAAAAGGAAAGGCACCAGTTCAGGTTCATGCGATGGCATCAGGAGGTTCAGTTGCCCAAACCAATAATCCGGTTGTCGATGGTATGATCTTAGTTTCCCAATCCTTAGCTCATGTTTTATTCGATACAGATGCTACTCATTCACTCATTTTGAGTTCTTTTGTACATGCCTTGGGACTAGAAATAGAAGAGTTCAATGAACCCCTAGTTTTGGTTCTCCCTTGGGGCGGGTGTTTGTGAATTGTGTATGTAAAGCTTGTAAAATCAAGATTGGGGATTAGATTTTGAAAAGTGATTTGATTGTACTTCCCATGAGCTCATATGATGTAATCCTAGGGATAGACTGGTTGTCCAGGTATAATACAGAGGTAGACTGTTAGCTTAGAAAAGTGACCCTAGTGTCTAATAAGGGTATGATGATTACTTACCAGGGTGGTGGTGATCAGTTAATGAGTGAACGTCTCATGAAGACATGTCTTGGAGGGTGAAAGAACCTAGTTTGTTATGCTTTTCTTACAAGTCTGGAAGGTGAGCCCTATGCTTCGAAAAGAAATGTAGCGATACCGGTGGTTGATGAGTATGAGGATGTCTTCCCCGACGAGTTACCAAGATTACCACCGCATCGGGAGATCGAATTTGGTATTGAGTTATTTCCAGGTACAACACCACTTTTAGTAGCACCTTATTGGATGACACCAACAGAAATGAAAGAATTGAGAAAGCAACTTGAGGAGCTTGCTGATAATGGATATATTCAGAATAGAACGTCACTGTAGGGAGCACCAGTTTTGTTTGCTAAGAAACATGATAGGACTCTCAGGTTATGTATAGATTATCGACAGGTGAATCATGCCATGGTGAAGAAAAAGTATCCTTTGCCCAGGATCGATGAGTTGTTTGATCAACTAGGAGGTTCATGGTACTTCTCAAAGGTAGATTTGCGCTTGGGGTACCATCAGCTCAGGATTAAGGAGGAAGATATTCCTAAGACAGTTTTTAGGACCTAGTATGGACACTTTGACTTTCTGGTGATACCGTTTGGATTGACAAATGCTCCGACAGCTTTCATGGATTTGATAAACAAGATATTTAGGCCTATCTGGATCAGTTCGTGATCATGTTCATAGATGATATTCTAGTGTATTTTAAGACTTGGGAGGAGCATGAGCAGCATCTCTGGATCGTGCTTCAGACTCTGTAGGAGCACCAATTGTATGCCAACAAAGAAAAGTGTAAGTTTTGGTTAACAGATGTTAAGTTTTCGGGTCATGTCATCTCTAAGCATGGTATTTCTATGGATCCATCCAAGATTAAAGCCATAGTGGAGTGGGAATGACCAAGAAATTTAGCAGAAATCTGTAGGTTCTTGGATCTTGTAGGGTACTACAGGAAATTTGTAAAGGATTTCTTAAAGATCGCAGCGCCATTGACAAGATTCATCAGGAAGAATGTCAGGTTTGAGTGGGATGAAGAATGTGAGCTCGCTTTTCAAGAATTGAATAATTGGTTGACTTCAGCCTCAGTATTGGTTATTCCTAGCAGCAACGAGCCGTATGAGGTTTACACTGATGCTTTAGGACACAGGCTTGGGTGCGTGTTGATGTAGATAGACGTGTGGTGGCGTATGGATTGAGACAGCTACGACCTCATGAGCAGAATTATCCTACTCATGACTTGGAGCTTGCGGTGGTGATTCACGCACTGAAGATTTAGAGATGTTATTTGTATGGGGCAACATTTCAGGTCTTCTTTGATAATAAGAGTTTGAGGTATCTGTTCACTCAAAGGGATCTTAACTTGAGGTAGTGCAGATGGATAAAGTATATGGAGGATTATGATTTCACGTTGCAATTCCATCTTGGGAAAGCTAATGTGGTCGCGGATGCGCTTAACAGGAAATCTTCAGGGATTCTTGCTTGTTTAGCCCTTGAAGACTGGAAAAGAGATGCGACAGTGAGCGAGTATGGACTATAGTATTACGAAGACTATGATAGAGCTTCGGTGTATCATATGGAAGTGACCCTAGCTCTTATTTAGATGGTGAAACAGAACCAATGGCAGGACCAGCATCTACGAGGAATCTGAATGTGGATTCAGGACGAAGATCAATTTGAAGAGTGGAGGATTGATACGGATGATCGTTGTACTTTCAGGAGTGCTTAACAGTTCCAGCAATCGCAGAGGTGATGAAAGCCATTATGGACGAAGCCCATAAGTCTTAGGTCGCCATTCATCTAGGAAGCACAAAGTTGTATTGCGATTTAAAAAGGCAATATTGGTGGAGAGGTATGAAGAAGGACATCTGGCAATACGTAGCCAAGTGTACAACATGTCTTTAGGTGAAAGCCAAGCATTAGAAGCCAACAGGTCAGCTTCAGTCGCTTCCTATTCTAGGGTGGAAATGGGAGAATATGACGATGGATTTTCTCACTGGTTTGCCTAGGACGGAGCAACGACATGATGCAGTTTGGGTCATGGTCGATAGGTTGATGAAATCGATGCATTTTATTCCGTTTAAGTCGACATGTTCTAAAAGGATTCTCGAGGACTTGTATCTGCATAATATAGTGAGATTGCACAGAGTTCCTTTGTCCATCACATCTGATTGAGACACTAGGTTTAATGCTAAGTTTGGAGGAGCTTTCAGGAGGCTTTCGGTACAGATTTGAATTTTAGTATGGCGTTTCATTCTTAGACCGATGGATAGTCTGAGCAGGTTATTCAGATTCTCAAGGACATGTTGTGTGCTTGTGCATTAGACTTCCACGGGAATTAGAAGAAATATTTGCATCTGGCAGAATTTGCATACAACAACAACTATCAAGCAAGCATTGGCATGGCACACTTTGAGGCGTTGTATGGGCGGCTGTGTAGGTCACCAGTATGTTGGGCAGAACCAAAAGACAGGATTATTCTCGGGCCAGATGAGATTCATGATAGCAACAAAAAAGTCACTGTAATTTGAGATCGATTGAGGGCAGCTTAGAGTTGATAGAAGAGTTATGCGAATAGAAGACGTCGACCCTTGGAATTTATGGCAGGGGATTTTGTTCTCTTGAAAGTATTGCCTAATAAAGGTATTATGCGGTTCGGAGTAAGTGGTAAGCTTACACCAAGATATGTTGGACCGTTCGAGATCACCCAGCGTGTTGGTGCGGTTGCTTATCGGCTTAACCTTCCCCTTGAACTATCTCATGTTCATGATGTGTTTCACATGTCGATGCTTAGGAAGTGTCCGCCTGAGCAAAGTAAGGTAGTTTCATTTCATGATGTGCAGGTTCGGGAATACACGACGTATGAGGAAGTGCTGATTTAGATTATCGACCGGAAGGTGATTAACTTGCGTCATCATGATATACCATTAGTTAAGGTTGTGTGGCAGCATCACGGGGTTGATGAAGCCACTTGGGAGTTAGAATCGAGCATGCGGGAGTTGTATCTGCATTTGTTTTGTTTCTGAAGTGATATGTAAAATTTCGAGGGCAAAATTTCCTTTCAGGGTAGAGAATTGTAACGCCCCAAAATTTATTAAATGATATTAGAATGTAAAATGGTGGATTAGTGTGTCATAATGAATATTTTAAACTTAATTTGATCATTTGGTGAAATTTTGAGTTTAAAGTTGTTTATCTTATTTTAATGATTTCTATTGATTTCTTATTGTTTTAAATTGTTATTTTGAGTTTTAAAAGAAAACAATATGTCAAATGTTAAATATATTTGTTTTACAAAATCATAGGTGACGCATGGTTTTCGGACAGTAAAATCACCCACTTTTTCCCTCTATTTAATCTCTCACTCTCCCTCTCTTCCTCTCATTCTCTCTTTCTCTCTCAGCTCTCCCTCTGTCTCTCTCCTTACATCACTCTCTCTCTGCCTCTCCCTTTCTCTCTCATTTTCTCTCAAAATCTTTGAGTTAAATCAAGCCCCAAGCTTTGGTTTAGTGGATTGGAGGCTTGGGAACATGTTTGAGTAACCAAAAACACGATTTAAAGCTTCGATCCGAGGTTAATTTTTAAATTTCAAAACTTTTTCTGTTTTACAATTTTTCTTGCAGTTTGAAATTCAAGCTTATATGAACTTAGAAAACCTTTGATCTAAGTTAGAGGAACTTAGAATAACTAGGATCTAAGCTTTGTTTGAAGAAAAACAGATTCAAATCAAGATTTTTCATTTTTATCCATTTTTCATCATTTTTGGATTTTTTGGGATTTTGTGCGCAAATCTTCTTTAAATGAGTTTAAAAGTGTTCTAAATAGTTTTTCTATCATTTATGATTGTTTTCCATGCTTGAGAACTGAGAAAAACAGGTTGAAATGAAGATTTGGGGTTTGGGAGGCCCAAAACCCGTGGCTAAAAAATTCTAGAATTTTCTAGTTCGGTAGGCCGAACTTCGTGTTCTGTAGGCCGAACTTCGTGTTCGGTAGGCCAAATTCATCCGTCTGGCAAGCCAAACCTGGAGAAGTTCGGCCAACCAGACTTGGCTTTTTGGCAGGCCGATCTGCACAGTTCGGTCGGCCAAACCATGGTGACCGGCAAGCCGACCGAACAAGGAAAAAATTTGTGATTTTTCATCCTTTTTTACTATTTTGAACCCTGATTGAAATTCTAACTTTATAAAATGATTTTATTAATACAAATGACACACTAGGACACCATGAACTAATTTAGCAATGTAGAATATCTTAAACTAGATACTGATAAACCTTGTTTTATCTAGGGTCGTTCGTGGTTCTGCGAAGCTAATGTATAGCGGACCGAGATTACAGTGAGGGGCACCAGCACAAGTATCAAGGTAGGACTTCTACCCCAGTTCTTTAGTAACCCAGTTTCAAATGATTTGGCCTTCAAAAGGTTCTTACCAAAATGTTTTCAATGGTTGATTGAAAAAGGAATTTTATCGGTTATTTTTATAAACCATAGACTGAGATGAACTTCATAATGAATGTAAATAAAAATACATGGCAAATGGGTTTTGAATAATGATAAAAATGAATATATGGGCATGATGCGATAACAGAGATCGGGTCATGTAGCGTGTGACCTTGGGGGCAGGTCCCGAGACCCAACTGGGCCACTACGATGGTGTTATTCATATGGTTTGCCCAGGAAAAGAAATTGATGATCTTTCTGGTCGACCAATAAACTATTTGGGTAAGAGTGGTTTTGTTTAAACTTATTTATTCAAGTTTTCTCTTAAATAATTTCTTAAGTAATGATATTTCCTTTTGAATTTACTATTTCTCAAAATATAATCTTACTGAGCCTTTCGCTCACATTTTATTTGTTTTCAAACTTTTCCCCCTCTATGTGGACTTCCGTTTAGGTTCAGAGAGGATTCTACGGACAAAACTCATGAGCAATAAGAGAACTTAGTAGGTTGTTTAAATTATTATATCAAGGCATGTAACTTTTTAACTTTCTCTTTCTTTGGACTGTGGATGTAATGTAATATTGTCAGTATTATGTGTATACACAAGATGTGGGATAGTGGGACCCATTCTCATTTCTCTTATTTATTATTACCTATTTAATATTTACCTTAAGTTCTTATCTGTTTAATGAATATAAGTGCTTCAAAAATTTTCATATTTTCATAATTTAAATTAAAGATTTAAACTCATATTTAAATTAAATTTTACATTAATTGTCTTAATCAATATGCCACGTCACCCCTTGTACTGCGGGGCACGGTCAAACATATTTTTAAGTACTTGAGAAGGACGAGAGGTTATACGCTAATGTATTCTAGTGAAGATCTAATAGCTCTTAGATACACTGATTTAAAGTTTCAATCTTGTCTAAATACAAGAAGATCAACTTCAAGATCTGTGTTTACTCTGGGAGGAGGCACCATTGTTTGGAGAAGCATCAAGCAAGATTGCACTTCAAATTGAGCGATGGAAGCCAAGTATGTGGCAGCTAGTGAAACTTCGAAAGAAGCTATGTGGCTCCACAAGTTCCCTAGGGATCTTGAGATAGTTCTAGTATGGATAAGCTGATGTCGCTGTATTGTGATAACACAACAGCGATAGCTAATGCTAAGGAACTAAGATTCATAAGAAGAGTAAGCATATACATCGGAAGCATAATATGATAAAGGAGTATATTAAAGGTGGACATATTGTAGTATGCAAGATCGCGTCTGAGAACAATATAGCCAATCCTTTCATGAAGACACTACCAATGAGGGTTTTCGAGAAGCATGTAGAGGCTATAGGGTGCGAAACATGTCATATTTACTCACTTAGGGCAAGTGGGAGATTGTTAGACTAGGTGCCCTAAGGATTAAATAAATTAATTTTAATCAATAAAAGTCTATTTATTACTCATATATCAAATGCTGTCCTTTTTATGTTCATTTTTGTTGAATGTATGATAAGCAAATAAAAGTTTGAGACTATCAGTTTAAGCCTTTAAGATTGTGCATATGATGGATAGATTATGTAGAAGACATGAATCTTAAATGTGATAGTCAAAATGATAAGGTCAGCAATCAACAGAATAAAGTTGGGCGCCTTATTCATGCTAAGATTATTATGTTGTCTACATCCCTAATGGGAGATGACTTGTCTTGGTCATCAGAGTAGAACTCCATGAGTAGAAATATTGGTATAATATCATAGGTGATAATATATTGAATCGGGACAAAAGAATTGATTTGATTCATAATTCTGTTTATTTAAATTAATTTACGTTAGGCAATTATATGTGTTATATCTTAATCCTAAAAGGAATTAATTTGTCTGTATTCTTGACTTCTGTCTTTTGATATATCAAAGGGTGAAATCCTATTTTGATGATGGTACACATACTAGTATGTTGAAGATTGATTATTGATTGATGTAGACTATTATTCATAGATATTGAATCCACAACTCTTTAGTAGAGTTAATAATATTCTCATATACTCATTATTTTGTAATTGAAGACTGGGGCTCTTCATCATTTAGATACGTAGGTGTAATCAAATGGTATACTATTTATGAATAGTAAGTATTCTAATGGTGAGATAATAGAACATAAGATAAAAAATAATTGGGAAGGCAAAATGGAATTTATTTTTAAGTTGATTATGAATATCCTATGGGGATGTTACACATTATGAAATGTCATAAATGATTAGTTTATGTTAGAAAAATAGTATGCAGCAGAATTTTAAAAATTTTACATCAGAGTATTTTTCAAAACATAAGTTTGACATGCTATATGCATAAATTAACCAGATCTTACTAACCTTTGTATGCCAAAAAACCCTCGCAAAACGTGAAGAGGAGTAATGTTCCAGAAGAGTCTCAACCAACTGGTCTACTTTGTTATTCTCTATCCACGACCGGAGTGAGTGTGGGCTCACACGTACAGCTCTTCCACCAGGTGGCTTTCTTTCCAACCAATAGAGAGAACCCAAAGCTAGTGTTCGTGATTTATGAACAAAAGCTCTCAAGGAGTTTTTCAGATTCTCACCAGAGAGTATCACTGTTAATTTGTCAATTGATCCGAGTAACTCTTAAGACTTACTCCCTATTTAAAGAGGTTGGTCCTGGGGTCAGTCCTTGGTAACGCCCCAAAAAATGTTTATTCTTTATAAACATTGGACGTATGTAGTATAGAAAAGATTGTCGTATCCATAGGGAGGTGAAAATTTGTAACTCAAGAGATTGTTAAAAATAAGCGTTCAAAAAGGCAAGCACTTTTTCAAATCAAAGTTTAAAATGAAAGAAATAATTTTATGGTTTATATTTTATTTAATTCAAAATTAAAGCATAAAATTAAAACGATGGAGCTTTGAGAATCTCTTGTATATTTCGCAACTAATATGAAATTTTAACTCTAAATAATAATTATCTAAAGCATTTGATTTATTATATCTTTTCTCATTAATTGTAAGCACTTTTTACTAATTATATAGGTCGACCGAGAGCGACAATATATCAAGCCATAATGCAGTAAGGGTTTTCCTATAAAAACTAGCAAAATAATCATCTCTCACTAATGATTTGGTGCACTAATTATGAAAATTATAACCGCTATCACTCAATTATAATTAACATAATTTTAAGATAGAAAAGATAATAACAAATCAAAATCAATATATTTTTATGGAATAAATTATTGCGTTAATTTCGGCAGCACCTCGACTTATTATATGGTTTAAGAATACACTATGCCATCCTCTGTTTACAATAAATCAAGAATAACCAAGCATTTATTGTGCCAGTCTATGTCTATAATGCAGCAGAAACTCAACTTAATAAATGAGCATGACTTTAGTATTATTAATATTAATTATGCAACATAATTAAATTACATAAAGAAAGCATGACTGAATTTATGTAAAAATTGACAGCATAACAACAGTAACAATAATTATTGAAAACATAAAGATATATTTTATTTCACAAAAATATAAGCATTACAAAACAGATATAAAGTTACAATCCATACCAAAATACTATGCATACAAGATCATCTCTCTACCTTACCAGACTCTCTACACTAATTTCAGCATTATTTTATTATTTTTTTTACCTAAAAGAGTTACTGTTGAGTCTAACTCAGTAGAAAGAAAAAGAAGAAAAAGGGCCAAAGGCCCGAAGGCATGCCTGAACTGAGGCAAATGCCTCGGTATTTATAGGCCTTAATAATTACTATTGAGGGATTCTCTCAATTATTTACACTGTTTAAGCGTTGAAAATTTTGATCCTTTCTTTTCCCCCTTTTCTTCTTCGCGCTGCAGCCGGCCCCCCCTTGCACTGAGAATCATGGGATTCTCATGTTTGAATTTTTTTATTTTTCTTCTTTTCTTGTGCTGAGATTTGCTCTTCATTGTGTGTTTCAACCTTTGGGATCCTGTGTGACGCAGGTCATGACAAGACTATAACGGACTGATCGTGGCCGTTAATCGCGCGATCCAACAGTTGTTAGATGCTCGCAAATTGGGCTCAGGTGGGACCAGTGGGACCGCAATTGTGGATCGTCAGATTGGTCCAAGTATTCTCATCTAACGGCTGACAGAACACTTAAAGTGAACTTGCCCGCACACGATTCGAGACTGCCTAAGACACTCCTCTGACTCGCTACAGTTTGTCGGCGCGTGTAACGCACGCGCCAATCAGATTTCAACACGTGGACTGCACTCTGAGATTCCACTGACGCACCAAATGACGCGTTGACACACGTCTCTTCCTCAGACGGCTGAGATTAATTTGCTAGTGAATTCGACGGCTCCCATGACGCCACGTGTCCTCTTCCTTTTGAATTTTGAATTTTTCAAAGATTTTTTATGCATTTGATGTCCAATTTTGCCCCTTTTTGCAACGATTTGCTCCGTTTTTCCTCCAGATTTCAAATCTAAAAATCACAAAAACACTAAAGTTAATTATTTTACAAACATAATATTTACAAAAATATTAAAAATATTTATTTTACAATAAAACACATAAAAATAGATAAAAACTCTTAAAATTTCTAGTCCCTTACGGTTTAGCACAGATATAATTTTTATGACTTAGAAATATTTTTAAAAATTACTAAAAATATAATAGAACATATTTATAAACTTAAAACACTATCAAATACATTAAGACTCAAAATAAAATAACCATATTACTTTTACAGTTTTAACTATTTACAGACTAGACACTTATTTAATACACCGAATTGACTCTAAAAAATACAAAAAATTCTATTAAACATAAAAACACAATAAAAATACATTTTTAAACATATTTACACACTAAGACATAAAAATACTTATTAATACAAAAATGCTATTAATTAGAGGATTTAATGAGAAATAAAAGTATAAATAAATGATTTAAGCCTTGAAAAATGTGCACTTTTATACTCTCATCACACCCCCCAACTAGCTTATTGCTAGTCCTAAGCAATTAAAGCGATAAAATTTTGAAATGAATTATTGAATATCTATATAATGAAAAATTATTTAACTATAATTTGACTTATCTAACTAGATAAACTAGCAAAACAAAAATTTTATTTGAACAATTTATATGCTATTTAACAAAATGTATATATGCCAAACTTAGTGCAAAAATAGATAATGTATAATTATGAAGTTTCATCCAAGACTAAGAATAAAATTATTATGATATTTTGCTTCAAATCACTCTTGCAGACAGCAACACTTCAAATTTATTTACGAGAACAATTAAAAAGCAGAAACATAAAAAACAAATATTTACAAACTTTACAACTGTGGATAGTGCAATGTTTGGCTCCCTTAAGCTTTCTCCATAACCCATTTAACGAGCTTTAGGTCAGTAACTCCCAGACCAGTTGGCCTAAGGTACTAGGTGTTGAAGCACCCCTTAGAACTTACTTACTCGAGCTAAAGAGGCTACGAAACCAAACTTATCCAACTTTATTCATTTACATAATTACACACTTTATTTATTTATTTTTCTTTCTTTTTTTTTAATTTTGAAAATATTGCTGCCTTTAATTCTTCATCTTCACAAAATAACAAAACTCAAATATTCATAGCTTGGACTTACCACCACAATTAAGCATTATAGTGAGTGTGTGAAAAGAATGGCTTACAAACACTTTGAAAAATAAACACATAAAAATGTTAAATAAAACTAAAGTTTTGAAAGTGTATAAAATTAAATAATTCAAAGAATAGAAAAATAATATTACATTAATATGAAATTCAAAAATCAAAACAAAATAATAACACATTAATTACTAAGAAACTAATATTTACAAAACATTTTTTTTAATTTTTTTTAAATTATTTTATGACTCACAAAAATAAAATAAATAAAGAACACACAAAATCTGGAACAAAAATAAAAAATATAGGCAAAAATCAAAAAATTTTAGCACAGCACAACATTGAAGAATAAATTTGAAGCACAACCCTCTCATGCACAACTTTTATGCACAATTGTGAAGCACAACTTTCAAGCACAACCCTCTCCCCCCAACCTAAAATATACATTATTCAAAATGAATAAAAGAATGGTGAAAGCATAAAAAATATTACCTGAATCAGCACAGCTGTAGAGATGATCTGTAGCAAACCAAACTAAAAACTAACAAAAAAACACACATGTTTTTGTTGAAATTTATTTGAAAATCCAAACCAATTGCATTTACAAAATTAAACTTATTAGAATGCGTCTCAAGAGAAAACAATTTAACTCCTTAACTCAGCCATTTTGAACAAATTTAATTAATAGCCTTCACTTTAAATTTTCAAAATAAATTTCATTTTTTTTTATAAAGAAAATCAAAATAGCACATAACAACACAAAAGAATATATTACAAAGAAGGGAAGGTAAAGATATTACTTGAAAAGTGTTTTCCCATTGTTTGATGCTCTGAAATCAGCAATTCTTTCTTTCAGCTCCTGCTCCTAGTGAACAATCGTCAAAGAGCGACTTTCTCCTATAGTAAGTGTCGAAAGACACCACATATGGGTCTTGTGTGAACATGCCCTCAAGATTGGCAAAATATGAAACATTTAAACTCATGCAACTTAGACATATTTTATATTCTTGGTAGGTCCTTAAAAACAATGCTAGAGACAGTGGAGGAGGTGTTGGCCACATAGGATCTTAGTAAAAATCGTCTTTAGTAAATTCTTGTGGCAACTGAGGTTGAGACTCTAAGACTAAGGGTGATGATTGTTCCTATTCTTTAGCTAAGTCTTCATTCTCTTCCTTGCATTCCTCTCCCAAAGGTTGTTCCTCAAAATAGATGGGTTCTAAAGTTTCTTCTATTATTTCTTCCCCACCTAAAGAATCAAGATGATATTCAAGCCTATTTAATTCTATTTTCCCCATGGTTTCCATGTATTTTTCTATAGTTTCTTCCAATGTTTCTAAGGTTTCTTCTAGATTCACCCTATTTGGGTCACTATATGTTTCTTACAATTCAAAATTTGACTCCAAAATTTCGGGTTGATTTTCAGGCCAAGGTTCCAAAAACTTTGAATTGTTCTCCCAAAATAAATTGTTCCTAAAACTATTCAATTTTCAATAATCATATTCGTCCATATCTTCCAACATATAATAGGCTTCGTCGATAGGTAATTGGTAAAAAGCAGTGGTATCATCTCTTCTCTCTACCCAATTTCTTGTTTCAGGACTTAACCCATATATGAAAATTTCTAAAAGATAATCCTTAGAAAAACCATGGTGAGGATATTGATCTAGCAGGTCCTTAAATCTCCACCAAGCATTATAAAATGGTTCTAAGTATTGTTGGGAAAAACTTAAAATGAAATGTTGATGAATTTCCCAAATCATTTTTTTTTTGTTTTTAATTTTTTAATTTTTTTTAAAGAAAAAATTTTCAAGCTGAATAATGCTCAATTAATTGGATTCCCAGATCATTGGGGGGTCACAATGGACACGCTTAGAATTCCCAACTTTCTTAGTCAAGGGTGTTAGCCTTATGGTCGTGAGATTGAATCCCAACGGTGCCCTTTTTGACAGAATCCAACAAATTTTACAACTACCCAAACTTGCAAAACAAAAGGCAGGATGCAAAGCTTTTCTTTATCCGAAACGAATAAAGTAGTGAGTGAAAAGCATCCATCCCTTTTATTTATTTTTTTAATTTTTTTGTTTTTTTTAAAATTTTAATTGTTTTAATTTTTTTCTTAATAATAAACACACAAATTAAAAATGCAAATAACTTAAATAATATTTACAAAGGATATGGATAGATTACTTACCTGTTTTTCCGTTTAATTCAGCAATCTGACAGAGCAACGGCACCTCCCCGACAACGGCGCCAAATTTGTTTTGTGGTAACGCCCCAAAAAATATTTATTCTTTATAAACGGCGGACGTATATAGTATAGAAAAGATTGTCATTTCCACAGGGAGGTGAAAATTTGTAACTCGAGAGATTGTTAAAAATAAACGTTCAAAAAGGCAAGCACTTTTTCAAATCAAAGTTTAAAATGAAAGAAATAATTTTGTGGTTTTATTTTATTTAATTCAAAATTTAAAGCATAAAATTAAAACGGTAAAGCTTTGAGAATCCCCTGTATATTTCACAACTGATATGAAATTTTAACTCTAAATAATAATTATCTAAAGCATTTGATTTATCATATCTTTTCTCATTAATTGTAAGCACTTTTTACTAATTATATAGGTCGACCGAGAGCGACAATATAGCAAGCCATAATGCAGTAAGGATTTTCCTATAAAAACTAGCAAAATAATCATCTCTCACTAATGATTTGGTGCACTAATTATGAAAATTATAACCGCTGTCACTCAATTATAATTAACATAATTTTAAGATAGAAAAGATAATAACAAATCAAAATCAATATATTTTTATGGAATAAATTATTGCGTTAATTTCGACAGCACCTCGACTTATTAAATGGTTTAAGAATACACTATGCTATCCTCTGTCTACAATAAATCAAGAATAACCAAGCATTTATTGTGCCATTCTATGTCTATAATGCAGCAGAAACTCAACTTAATAAATGAGCATGACTTTAGTATTATTAATATTAATTATGCAACACAATTAAATTACATAAAGAAAGCATGACTGAATTTATGTAAAAATTGGCAGCATAACAACAGTAACAATAATTATTGAAAACATAAAGATATAATTTATTCCACAAAAATATAAGCATTACAAAACAAATATAACGATAAAATCCATACCAAAATACTATGCATACAAGATCATCTCTCAGCCTCACCAGACTCTCTACACTAATTTAAGCATTATTTTATTATTTTTTTTACCTAAAAGTGTTACTGCTGAGTCTAACTTAGCCAGAAAGAAAAAGAAGAAAAAGGGCCAAAGGCCCGAAGGTATGCCTGAACTGAGGCAAATGCCTCAGTATTTATAGGCCTTAATAATTACTATTGAGGGATTCTCTCAATTATTTACACTGTTTAAGTGTTAAAAATTTTGATCTTTTCTTTTCCCCCTTTTCTTCTTCGCGCTGCAGCCGGCCCCCCCTCGCATTGAGAATAACGGGATTCTCATGTTTGAATTTTTTTATTTTTCTTCTTTTCCCGTGCTGAGATCTACTCTTCATTGTGCATTTCAACCTTTGGGATCCTGTGTGACGCAGGTCATGACAAGTGATACGAACCCCGCCAAGAACTGATGCGACCCTAACCAAAATTGGATTCCAAGATCAAATTCCTAATCGGTTTTGGATGGAACCACAACCCGATGCCTAACAAGAAGCACGAACCTTGGTATGTGAGGACGCCACAATCAGCAATGGATGGACTGATTGATAAGTCTTGGTATGTGAGGACGCCACAATCAGCTATGGATGGACTGATTGATAAGTCTATGAACACCACATAATTTTCTGATAAGTTCAAATAGTTCGTTTAGGAACCAAAGAGAATTAAACCTCAAATTGTGTGTTAAAAATTTGTATTCAATTGATTGAAATTCGTTAAAATATATAGGGGTTCCCCTATGCGAATTTTTAGCTCCTAATTGCCCATGGAATTTCGGGCAAATCAATTACCAAATGTCAAATCTAAAGCAAATAAGGAAAGTTCCCATAATGGCTTAAAGCCTTACAATAATAGAAATAAAACAAACACAAAAAAGGAAACTAGACATTAAAAGGTCATAAGCTGATTCTTCTCGCCATGTGTCGCCTCAAAATGGGAAAGTAACTGAAATGGAAATTACTCAATCCCTTCTAGAGCTTGAATCACGCATTTGTTGGTCTGGTTGTCGCATGTAATTCCCTTAATGGGCCTCCATGCAATGGCTTGAGCCCAAGTTGCTTGAATCAACCCAATAAGTGTTTCTTTAAACTTCTTCGCACGAGCTCTCGTAACTGGACCAATGGGAACTTGGATTGGATCTGAATATGTCTCCCACGTGCTCTTGCTAGTACTAATGATGTCCTCATCATTCCCCTCCTCTTGAGAGGGATTTGTCCTCAAATCGTCGCCTGCATCAAAAGGACTTAGATCAGAAACATTAAAGGAGGCACTTACACCATACTCACCTAGCAAGTCTAGCTTGTACGCATTATCATTGATCCTTTCGAGAATTTGAAAAGGACTGTCCCCTCTAGGCAATAGCTTGGATTTCCTTTGTTTCGAAAATCATTCCTTGCGTAAGTGCAACCACACCCAATCACCGGGCTCGAAGACGAGCTTGTGACGGCCTTTGTTGGCTTGTTTAGCATATTGTTTAGTCTTTCGCTCGATGTTGAGTCTTGCCTTCTCGTGTATCTGTTTAACAAGATCAGCTTTTCTTTTCCCATCTAAATTCACATGCTCAGACAAAGGTAATAGCATTAAATCCAAAGGAGTTAAAGGATTAAAACCATAAACAATTTCAAATGGTGAAAATTGAGTAGCAGAATGAACAGATCGATTATAAGCAAACTCAGCATGTGGTAAACACTTCTCCCATGATTTGATGTTCTTTTTAATGACAGCCCGCAACAAAGTAGACAAGGTTCTATTCACAACTTCTGTTTGACCATCGGTTTGTGGGTGACAAGTAGTTGAAAACAATAATTTAGTCCCTAACTTAGCCCACAAAGTCTTCCAAAAGTAGCTTAAGAACTTGGTGTCCCTATCAGATACAATTGTCCTAGGAATACCATGAAGTCTCACAATTTCCCTAAAGAACAAATCAGCAACATTGGAAGCATCATCTGTCTTGTGGCATGGAATAAAATGGGCCATCTTGGAAAACCTATCCACAACCACAAATATCGAGTCTCTTCCCCGTTTAGACCTAGGTAATCCTAACACAAAATCCATCGAAATATCAATCCAGGGTTCACTAGGTATTGGTAAAGGGGTGTACAAACCATGGGGCTGCACTCTTGATTTAGCCTGCCTACAAGTTACACATCTACCACAAAGCCTCTCAACATCTCGTTTCATATGTGGCCAATAGAAGTGTTCCTGTAACATAGCTAAAGTGTTCATTACTCCAAAATGTCCCATCAATCCTCCCCCATGGGATTCTCTCACTAGCAAATCTCTTAATGAACAATTAGGCACACATAATTTATTCTCCCGAAACAAGTATCCCTCATGCCTATTTTACTTACCACTAGCAAATCTCTCACAAGCTTAGTACTTAGTACTAAAGTCACGGTCATCAGCATATAACTCTTTAATGTGTTCAAAACCCAGTAGTTTAGCATTAAGAGTTGAGATTAAGACATACATGCGAGAAAGTGCATCGGCAACGATGTTTTCCTTACCTTGCTTGTAGCGAATGAGATACAGAAATGTCTCTATGAATTCTACCCAACGAGCATGCCTCTTGTTCAGCTTGTGTTGGCCCTTCAAGTGTTTCAGGGACTCATGATCGGTGTGAATCACAAACTCCTTAGGCCATAGGTAGTGCTGCCATGTCTCTAATGCCCGAACCAATGCATACATCTCTTTATCATAAGTTGGGTAATTAAGAGTCGCCCCATTCAGCTTCTCACTGAAATATGCTACTGGTCTCCCTTCCTGCATTAAAACAACACCAATTCCAACACCTGAAGCATCACATTCAATCTCAAACGTTTTGGAAAAACTAGGTAAAGATAACAATGGAGCATTTTGTCAACTTCTCCTTGAGTAGCTGAAATGCATTTTCTTGCTCTTCTCCCCATCTAAACCCAACGTTCTTCTTGATCACTTCAGTCAGTGGTGCGGCTATAGTACTGAAATCTTTCACAAACCGCCGGTAGAAACTAGCAAGTCCATGAAAACTCCGTGCGTTTCCCACACTAGTTGGACTCGGCCACTCCTGGATGGCTCGCACCTTTTCTTCATCAACCTGTATACCTTGAGCACTAACAACAAAACCAAGCAACACAAGCTTATCTGTGCAAAAGGTACACTTCTTGAGGTTAGCATACAACTTTTCCTTCCGTTAAACATCTAAAACAAGTTTCAAATGTTCAATATGATCATCCAAATTGCTGCTATAGATAAGGATATCATCAAAATAAATAACGACAAATTTTCCAATAAAAGCTCGCAAAACATGGTCCATTAAACGCATAAATGTGCTAGGCGCATTGGTTAAACCGAAAGGCATTACCAACCACTCATACAAGCCTTGTTTTGTTTTGAAAGCCATCTTCCACTCGTCTCCCTCTTTCACACGAATTTGATGATATCCACTCTTCAGATCAATTTTATAAAACACACAAGCACCATGCAATTTATCTAACATGTCATCCAAGCGAGGAATGGGATGTCGATACTTTACCGTGATGTTGTTGATGGCTCGACAATCAACGCACATCCTCCAAGTCCCATCTTTCTTAGGCACAAGTAAAACTGGTACGGCGCACGGGCTCATGCTTTCTCTCATGTGTCCCTTCTCCATCAACTCACTTACCTGCCATTGGAGTTCCTTTGTCTCCTCGGGATTACTCCTATAGGCTGGTCGGTTTGGGATTGTAGCTCCAGGTATGAAGTCGATTTGATGTTCAATCCCGCGGATTGGAGGTAAACCTTGCGGTGTTTCCTCGAGAAAGATATCCTCATATTCCTGCAAAAGAGAAACAACAGAACTATGCAAGGTGGAATCAAGATTGTTAGTGTTTGATAACGCCTCCTTGTACATGAGTAAAATCATCGGCTGATTAGAAAACAAAGCTCTTCTCGCATCACTCTCTCTTGCATAAAAGTTTGTTTTTCTCTCTATTTTTACCTCATTGGCCAAATCTTCTTTTGTACTGGCTCTCTCAATGTTCTCTCCTTTTCTCTCCTTTTTCTCGGCCATCTCTTCCTTTTTTCTCTCACTAGCCGAACTCTCTCTCTGCACTCCCACTCTTGATTTTTCTCCGTTCTTCATTGTTTTATCACTTTCTCTCTGTAAGCTCACTTGGTCTTCATAGACCTGTTTTGGTGTTAACAGAACAAGAGTGATCGTTTTTTGATTGTGAACAAATGAGTACTTGTTGGTGAAACCATCATGTTTAACTCACCGATCAAATTGCCATGGTCTGCCTAATAACAAATGCCTAGCTTGCATTGGAACCACATCGCACAAAACTTCATCTTCATATCTTCCAATGCGAAAAGGAACTAACACCTGTTTATGCACCTTTACCTCACCAGTATCATTTAACCATTGCAATTTATATGGTCGAGGATGCTTAATTGTTGGCAGCCCTAACTTCTCTACCATGGTTGTGCTAGCAACATTAGTGCAACTCCCACCATCAATAATCACACTACATACCTTGTTTTGGACATGGCACCTAGCGTGGAAGATGTTTTCCCGTTGCACCTCTTCATCTTCTTCTTTGGCTTGCACACTTAAAGCTCTCCTTGTAACCAACAATTCTCCTTGGACAGCACACTCCTCATCATCGGCATCCTCTAACGAAGGCATAGAATCATTGTCCGAATCCTCCTCGGTTTCAATCTCTCCATTGTCCCGCATCACCATAACTCGTTTGTTCGGACATTGGCTTGCTATGTGACCCCTGCCTTGACATTTAAAACATATAATATCATGATTCCGAGTAGTGGAAGAATCGGATTTACCTTGATTCCCATGGCTGGCCACCTCTTGTTTTTTCTCGGTCTTTGGCTTGGTGTTGGGTTGCTTCTCATCCTTCTTCCATTGGTTCATTTTCCAAGCGGATGTACTCGGGTTTTGGCTAGGACGTGTGTTACTGCCCCTCCTCATAAGTTGATTCTCAATTTTAATAGCCATGTGCACCATGTCCTCCAACTCCACATAATGTTGTAACTCAACGGCATTGTGAATATCTCGGTTCAAGCCCGCCAAAAACCTTGCCATTGTAGCCTCCCGATCCTCCTCTATATTAGCCCGAATCATCATAACCTCCATCTCCTTATAGTACTCCTCTACACTCTGGTTGCCTTGCTTAAGATTTTGTAGTTTGTTATACAACTCCCGGTAGTAGTAAGTTGGTACAAACCGCTTCCTCATCACGGTCTTCATCTCTTCCCATGACTCAATAGGTCGCTCTCTATTTCGTCTCCTGTTTATAACAAGTTGATCCCACCAAGTAATAGCATAATCAGAAAATTCAATTACAGCCATTTTTACCTTCTTCGCCTCAGAATAGTAGTGGCAGTCAAAGATGAACTCCATTTTCATCTCCCATTCTAGGTACGCTTCTGGATTGGATTTGCCTTGAAATGATGGTATCTTCATTTTTATGCCTCTCAAACTATCATCTTCCCGGTTCCTAACTCCTCTATCCTGTCCAAATCTTCGGTGACTACCCGCTGAATCTTCTCCTTCGTCAAACTCTTCCCCATCAATCCTATAGTAGTCATCAACCTCTCCTCTAACCGGAACCCTTTCTCGCCTACGCGCATGAGGAACATGTTGTGGCTGTTTCACACGTGCGTTTTCTATCCGGTCTATCCTCTCATGAAGCTGTCCTAACTCTCCCCTCAACAATCGCCTCATCTCCCCCATCATCGCTTCCATAAGAAGTTTTGGGTCTGCTGCACCCGAGGTACCCTCAATAGTGTTCTTGTTGTTGTTTGACATTTTTTTTTTTTTTTGCAAAACAAAATAAGAAACAATGCAAAGGACCTTACCACACTCCCTTATGTGTTTCACTCATGAAATGGTTCACTCAATTTCACTCATGTTTACACTCAATACTTTCGGCTTTTGTCCACTCTAATGCTCTCGCCTCTATGCCTTTTTCCACTCGTTAATTCTCACTCAGTTCCTATAAAACTAGTCAAATCAATATCAAAAATTTCCTTGACAATTCACAAATAGATTACCAAGGAGGCTCAGATTAGAAACAAGACTATAATACGAACAAATAATTTAGCCTTTCAGAAATCACACCCAAAAGGAATGAAATTTGATGAAAAATTATTGGTCTATGCAAGGAATTCAATTTCGGATTCCTTAAATGATGAATAACAAGAATCTGAAAAAAAAAATTAAGGAAGGTTTCCAAACTCTTTTTTTTTTAACCGACTTTGATAATGGAAATCAAAACTCACGAATAACTGAAACAAACATAAACTAAGAGAACGGATAAGCAAAACCTGATTAGAACCTCGCTCTGATTACCAAATGATACGAACCCCGCCAAGAACTGACGCGACCCTAACCAAAATTGGATTCCAATATCAAATTCCTAATCGGTTTTGGATGGAACCGCGACGCGATGCCTAACAAGAAGCACGAACCTTGGTATGTGAGGATGCCACAATCAGCTATGGATGGACTGATTGATAAGTCTTGGTATGTGAGGACGCCACAATCAGCTATGGATGGACTGATTGATAAGTCTATAAACGCCACAAAATTTTCTGATAAGTTCGAATAGTTTGTTTAGGAACCAAAGAGAATTAAACCTCAAATTGTGTGTTAAAAACTTGTATTCAAGTGATTGAAATTCGTTATAATATATAGGGGTTCCCCTATGCGAATTTTCAGCTCCTAATTGCCCATGGAATTTCGGGCAAATCAATTACCAAATGTCAAATCTAAAGCAAATAAGGAAAGTTCCCATAATGGCTTAAAGCCTTACAATAATAGAAATAAAACAAACACAAAAAAGGAAACTAGACATTAAAAGGTCATAAGCTGATTCTTCTCGCCATGTGTCGCCTCAAAACGGGAAAGTAACTGAAATGGAAATTACTCAATCCCTTCTAGAGCTTGAATCATGCATTTGTTGGTCTGGTTGTCACATGCAATTCCCTCAATGGGCCTCCATGCAATGGCTTGAGCCCAAGTTGCTTGAATCAGCCCAATAAGCGTTTCTTTAAACTTCTTCGCACGAGCTCTCGTAACTGGACCAATGGGAACTTGAATTGGATCTGAATATGTCTCCCACGTGCTCTTGCTTGTACTAATGATGTCCTCATCAACAAGACTATAACGGACTGATCGTGGCCGTTAATCGCATGATCCAACGGTTGTCAGATGCTCGCAAATTGCGCCCAGGTGAGACTAGTGGGGCCGCAATTGTGGACCGTCAGATTGGTCCAAGTATTCTCATCTAACGGCTGACAGAACACTTAAAGTGAACTTGCCCGCACACGATCCGAGACCGCCTGAGACACTCCTCTGACTAGCTGTAGCTTGTCGGCACATGTAACGTACGCGCCAATCAGATTTCGACACGTAGACTGCACTCTGAGATTCCGCTGACGCACTAGATGACGCGTTGACACACGTCTCTTCCTCGAACGGTTGAGATTAATTTGGTAGTGAATCCGATGGCTCCCATGATGCCACATGTCCTCTTCCTTTTGAATTTTGAATTTTTCAAAGATTTTCGATGCATTTGATGTTCGATTTTGCCCCTTTTTGCGCCGATTTGCTACGTTTTTCCTCCAAATTTCAAATCTAAAAATCACAAAAACACTAAAGTTAATTATTTTACAAGCATAATATTTACAAAAATATTAAAAATATTTATTTTACAATAAAACACATAAAAATAGATAAAAACTCTTAAAATTTCCAGTCCCTTACGGTTTAGCATAGAAATAATTTTTATGACTTGTAAATATTTTTAAAAATTAGTAAAAGTATAATAGAACATATTTACAAACTTAAAACACACTATCAAATACATTAAGACTCAAAATAAAATAACCGTATTACTTTTACGGTTTTAACTATTTACAGACTAGACACTTATTTAACACATCGAAATGACTCTAAAAATTACTAAAAATTCTATTAAACATAAAAACACACTAAAAATACATTTTTAAACACATTTATACACTAAGACACAAATATACTTTTTAATACAAAAATGCTATTAATTAGAGGATTTAATGAGAAATAAAAGTATAAATAAATGATTTAAGCCTTGAAAAATATACACTTTTATACTCTCATAGGTCCTCATTAGATTAGGTCTCAAAATTCAAACCAGAATCAAATTCAGATCAATATCTGATAAGATCCACGTGGAAATGCGTAATCTTATCATTCGCTCATCTACAGGCCAAACTTCCTCATCGGCAGGCCGACCAGGCCCCATCAGCAGGCCGAACACATGGACTGGCATGCCAATCTCTCAAACTACATAGAATTACAAAGCCCGTATAGCTAAGTCTCCATGACATATCATAATGTGTCGTATCCCCATATGATAATCCATGGCTTAAGCACAAGTTCTGTCTTACCTTCCCAATTATTTTTATCTTACGTTCCATTATCTCACCATTGGAAAACTTACCATCCAAAGACAGTATACCATTCGGTTACACTTATGTATCCAAATGGTTGAGCGCTCCAATTTTCCAATTACAGGATAACGCATATAAGAGGATATTATTACTCCTACAAAGGAGTTTGGATTCCATATCTATGAATTACAAGTTTATGTTATCAACAGTTATGCCTCCAACGTACTGGCATGTATACCACTATTAAGATGTGGGTGTCACCCTTTGGTACATCAAAAGACACAAGTCAAGATAATGGGCCCACTATTCATCTCAGGATTAAGATACAATACAAATGATTGTCTAAAGTGGATCGATTTACCGAGACAGAATTATTAATCCAATTCTATTCACTTTTTGTCCCGATCCAACACATCGTCACCTATGACAACATACCAATGTTTCTATTCACGGAGTCCACCTCCGATGGTCAAGACAAACCATCTCTCAAAAGGGATATAGACAACATAACAATCTTTGCATGAATAAAGCACCCAACTTTATTCCCTTGATTGCGGATCTTATGTTTTAGACCGTCACCTTAAGAATCATGTCTTTCGCATAATCTGTCCATCATATGCCTAATTTTTAAAGGTTTAGACTGATAGTCTCAGACTATTGTTTGCTTAACATACATTCAATAAATATGAACGTAAAGGGGACAAGATTTGGTATATAAATAATAAATAAATTCTTTATTGATAAAAATGTCTACAAAAACTTATTACATTTTTACTCCTTAGGGCATACATGTCTAACAATCTCCCCCTTGCACTAAGTGAGTAAATATGACAAATCTCGCAACTCCATAGCTTCCATATGCCTCTCAAAGACTCTCCCAGTAAGTGTCTTCGTAAATGGATCAGCTAAATTGTCCTCTGACACGATCTTGCACACCGTGACATGCTCGCCCTCAACGAAGTCCTTTATCACATGATACTTTTGATCAATATGCTTACTCTTCTTGTGAAATCTTGGTTCCTTAGCATTGGCTACCACCGTACTGTTATCACAGCACAGTAATACCGCTTTATCCATACCAAGAACTACCTCAAGATCCCTAAGGAACTTGTAGAGCCACACTGCTTTTTTCAAAGTATCACTAGCTGCCACATACTCAAGCTCCATCGTTGAATCCGAAGTGCAATCTTGATTAGCACTTCTCCAACTGATGGCACCGCTGCCTAGAGTAAACACAAAAAGTCGGTTTCCTAGAATCCAAACAGGATTGAAAATCTAAGTCAGTATATCCTAGAGGAGTCAGGTCCTCACCCGAATATACAAGCATATGCCCTCAAGTCCTTCTAAGGTAGTTGAAAATATGCTTTACCGCAACCCAATGGTTCAGTCCTGGATCTGCCTAATATCGACTTACAATCCCGATCGCATAACTAACATCCGGTCATGTGCAAAGCATGGCATACATGAGACTATCCACTACTGAAGCATAAGGCACCTTCTTCATGTATTCTCTTTCTTCATAAGACTTTGGAGAGTCTTTCTTAAAAAAAGTAATTCCAAACCTAGATAGTTGCCCACCTTTCTTAGAATCTTGCATTGCAAACCTCTTGAGAATTTTATCTATGTAGCCGGTCTGTGACAAAGCTATCCTTCCTATCCCGAAAGATCTAGATACCGAGAACAAAATTAGCCTCACCCAAGTCCTTCATGTCAAACTGCTTGGTCAACCATAATTTGACAATGACAATGCCCCAATGTCATTGCCAATTAGCCGAATGTCATCTACATAGAGTAGTAGAAAAACCACCTTCCCATCCTTAATGTGTTTGTAAACACATGGCTCATCCACATTTTGTGAGAACCCATAAGTCTTGATCACCTGATCAAATCTTATGTTCCAAGAACAAGAAGCCTACTTAAGTCCATAAATAGACTTCAGCAGCTAGTAAATCTTCCCCTCTTGACCCGTGACCTTGAACCCGTCTGGTTGTTTCATATAAATAGACTCATCAAGATAGCCATTCAGAAAAGCCGTCTTGACATCCATCTGCCAAATCTCGTAGTCGAGAGCGGCAGCTATGGATAAGAGAATCTGGATGGACTTAAGCATGGCTACAGGCGAAAAGGTTTCCTCATAATTGATTCCTTCCTTTTGCATATAACCCTTAGCTACCAGTCTAGCCTTAAAGGTTTCGACCTTTCCATCCACTCCTCTTTTCCTCTTGTAGATCCACTTACACCATATGGGTTTTACCCCTTCGGGAAGATCCTTAAGCTCCCAGACCTGATTAGTCTCTATAGACTTCATCTCTATATTCATGGCCTCTGTCCAGAGTTTTGAATCAACATCCTTCATAGCTTCTACGTAAGTATAAGGATCCCTGTCATGTTCATCTAGTTCAGCTAAAAAGACTTCCCCATTGAACATATACCTCTTAGGTTGACGCCTGATCCTCCCACTATGCCAAAGCCCTTGAGTTTATTGTTCAAGTTTGTTTGGTTTTTCTGCACTGATCAGAACGGTTTCATTCAGAACCTTTGGAGTGATCGAATCACTCCTTAACTCCTCAAGCACCAATTTTTTTCGAGGTTTAAAGTCTTCCATGTAATTCTCCTCAAGGAAAGTTGTATTAGTTGAAACCATGACTTTATTTTCCTTTGGGTTATAAAAATAACCCCCTTTAGTCCCTTTTGGATATCCTACAAACACGCAAACTTCCGAATGTGCTTCCAACTTATTTGAATCCTTGAACAGGACATGAGCTGGACATCCCCATATGCAAATGTGGTTTAAGGATGTTTTCCTACTTGTCCACAACTCATGAGGAGTTTTAGGGACCGATTTTGAAGGCACATTGTTCAAAAGATAACATGCGGTTTGTAGTGCATATCCCCAAAAGGATAAAGGTAATGATGAATAACTCATCATGGACCTAATCATGTCCAACAAAGTCCTATTTCTTCTCTCTGCTATGTCATTCTGCTGCGGAGTGCCCAGCACAATCAAATGGGATAAAATCACATTCTCTAATAAGTGTCTCAAGAACTCATCAGAAAGGTATTCTCCACATCGATCGGATCAAAGTGCCTTTATGGGTCTACCCAATTGCTTTTTCACTTCAGCCCAAAACTCCCTGAACTTGTCAAAAGTTTCACTTTTGTAGTGCATCAGGTACACATACCCATATCTTGAGTAATCGTCAACAAAAGTGATGAAGTACTCATACCCTCCTCATGCCCGGATGTTCATCAGTTCGCAAACATCACTATGCACAAGTTCTAGAACCCCTTCGGCCCTATTGCCCTTAGACTCAAATGGTCTTTTGGTCATTTTACCCTCCAAACAAGATTCACATTGAGGTATAGATTCCACCTTTAAGTGACTTAAAGGTCCATCCCTTACCAACCTTTGAATCCTATTCAAGTTAATATGACTAAGGCGCAAATGCCAAAGATAAGTCTTATTAGAGTGAGAAGTTTTAAGTCTTTTAGAGTTATTATCATTTATCTCAGCATTAAGCAATAACTCCATCTTAGGTTTGATAAAATATAGATTATTTTGCATCCATCCAGAATAGATAAAAGATTTGTTTTTACAAATCACTACTTTATCATTAAAAGAAACCAAATAGGAGTCTTTAAATAAATAAGCTACAAAAATTAAATTCCTTTTAAATTTAGGAACATAAAAAAATCTTGCATAAATAAATTCCTATAATTATCAAAATAAAGATGGACGTCTCCCATTGCTTCCGCTGACACCAAGGATCCATCGTCCATCTGAAGCGTGAAGTCCTCATGTAGCAGACTTCTTGTTTCTTTGAACTCATGCAGAGAAACACAGACATGATTAGTTGCACCAGAATCTATGACCCAAATGTCACTGGATTCCTCAACCAAATAAGTTTCTAAATATAGAAGATCACACCTACCTCCTTTGGAAAGGAAGTCCTTGCAATGCTTCTTGATATGCCCGACCTTTCCATAGAAGAACCACTTAAGCTTCTTCAGGTTCTTCTTTTTCTTCTTCCTGCTCTTGGTGCTAGCAGGAATAGAAGACTTCCCATTTTTAGCCTGTTGCTTCTTTCCATTCCAAGAGTTAGGATTGGAACTAGAAGCAGCTACCATGTTGGCCTCACCACCGGCAGGAGACTCCCTGATCAGCAGTTCGAACGCCTGTAATTGTTTCATCAGTTCTTGCAAGGTCATATCCCGTCTATTGCTTAAATTAAAAGTAGCTCTAAACAGAATAAATTCTTTTGATAGAGTCTTGAAGACCATAGTCATCTGAGTTTCAACATCGATATCGACTCTATTGGTTTGAGCCTCAGCGAGGTAACCCATGACCAGCATCATATGCTCCTTTACAGATGTCCCCGGCCTCTGTCTACAGTTAAGAAGTTTTTGAAGTGCCCCTTGCTGCTTTTTTATGGCCTGGCCTCTAAACATATCCTCAAGATTATCCAAGATCTGCTTTACAGTCTCATAATCTTGATGTTGAGCTTGCAGCACATTATTCATGCTGGCCATAACATAATAGCGGGCCTGATCATTAGCATCTTTTCAATGATCATACGCTTAGAATTGCTCATTAGTTGAGTCTCCTGTAGGCTTGGGAGGACAAGGGGTTGTCAGTACATATTTCAGTTTCTCAAAGGACAGGAGATATCCAGGTTTCGTTTCCAATCATTATAATTCTCTCTGGTTAATAGGTTTTTGTCAAGTATCGATAATAAAGCATTTTTAGACATTTTTAATCTACAATAAAGAATCATATACCAAACATAAGAAAACATATCATAATAATTTAGTAAGATAATACAATCATGTAAAAACATACAAATGTGTTTATGTGTCAAAACCTTGAAAATATCACAACCTTACAACGATAATTCCCAACTTAGAATTTAACAAGCTCCTAGGGGAGCCATGCCAAATTCAATTAGGAACACAAATTCCCTCCTGATTAATGTATGTCATCTAGGACCCGTATGATCCAGCATATATTAATAATTGTTTCTTTGGCTATTAATTTTATTAACAAAGCTCCCAGGGGAGGTTAATAATAAAATTAATGTGAGTGTATAACCATCGTTCTAATATTTTATCTGTGATTTATAATCACCACCTAGGGGTGTGCAACCATAAATCATGCGAAAATACGTTATCCTCTCAAAGATCCAATCTGGTACATGATAGAAATCCCTTCCTAGGGGTTGGGACTACCATGTTATACTTATGGACCAACGATAGAGGCCTTAGGTTCTCTCTTTGAAATCCTTCTCTCACTCAATCTTTTGAAATCAAGGTTTTATTTTAAGAATATGAATGAACAATTTTAATATGAGTGCCACTCCCTATTCTATATGACATGTTATCAATATACATGACAAATCATATTATAATGCAGACAAACAAAGCAATCAAGCAAAGCTACAAGCAAAATAATAAATAACCATAATATTATGGCTCCACCCTAACGAATAGAAAACTAAGATTACAAAAGAATAATCGAGACATATAATCAATTCTTCATCCTTGAATCCTCAAGCTGTATCCTTCTTCATGTAATGCCCATCTTCAAGTCTTCAATCCCGTATGAATCGAATACTTCATATTTCTGGTCATATCAAAATTTAATGTTTCTCAGAATTGTACCAAAAATAAAATTAAAACTATATAAAAAAAACTGCACCTTTTTTATAAATTTTCTAGCTTTCTGTTGGCAGGCCGATCTGAGTGATCGGCCCACTGGTCATGCACCATCGGCCTGCCGATCAGGAAGATCGGCTTGCCGATCCATGAAAGTTTGGCCTGTCAAACTGGAAGTTTGGCCTGCCACCAAAGCCACCTGATTCTGCCCCACTAACAACCTACCGAACCACATGTCTGGCTTACTGATCCATGACCATCGGCTTGCCCAACTGGTGGGTTCGGCATGCCGATCGAGCATAAATCTCCCATTCTAGAAAATACAATTTTTAATTCAATTCATCAATTTTATTTTCAACAATTCAAAACATAAAATTAGAGACTCAAGAAATACCTGAGAGCACCATCATCCATCTTCTAGATCTGCCTTCTAGATCCGTCTTCTCGATTGGACTTCTCCGAATAATTATTTAATTACAAAATTCTTACAAATTTAAAATTAAACAATAATTCCTAGACGGAGATGATAGTCCGCCATCTAATTACATGAAAAACCTAGATACACATTCTAACCTCTAAAGAACCAAAACCTGCATAAATTAATAAATTAATAAATAATTAAATAACTACTTAATCAACTATAATTAATTAATAAACATTCACCACATAATTCATGACAACATATAAAATATATAGAAACCTAGAGTGCCAACTCTCTATAAAATTAAATTCAAGCATAGGAGAGATTAAGATCACAAAATTTATACATATAACATGATCACAAACTCGTAAACTTATGTAAAAACCATGGCTCTGATACCAATTGTTAAAAAAATAGTACGCAGTGAAATTTTAAAAATTTTATATCAGAGTATTCTCCAAAACACAAGTTTGACATGCTATATGCATAAATTAATCAGATCTTACTAGCCTTTGTATACCGCAGAACCCTCGCAAAATGTGAAAAGAAGTAACATTCCAGAAGAGCCTCAACCAACTGGTCTTCTTTGCTATTCTCTATCCACGACTAGAGTGAGTGTGGGCTTACACGCATAGATCTTCCACCAGGTGACTCTCCTTCTAACCAATCGAGAGAACCCAAAGTTAGTTTTCGTGATTTATGAACAAAAGCTCTCAGGGACTTTTCAGATTCTCACTAGCAGAGTATCACTCTTAATCTCTCAATTGATTTGAGTAACTCTTAAGACTTACTCCCTATTTATAGAGGTTGGTCCTAGGGTCATTCTTCATCAGATTAGGTCTCAAAAATTCAAACTAGAATCAAATTCGGATCAGTATCCGATAAGATTCATGTGGAAATGCGTAATCTTATCATTCGCTCATCAGCAGGCCGAACAGGCCCCATCGACAGGCCAAACATGTGGACCAGTATGCCAAACTGTCGAATAAAATCTCCGTAAATCTTTTATTTTCCACCCGAGATTCTATAGGATAAGTCTTAGTTTTAATTCAAATAACCTAATAGAGAAGTTATCTGATCAAAACAACTTTATCTAGATTATCTCTAGGAAAATAAATCAATTTCTAATAATTCTATAAGTTTATCTTGATATAATTTATCCAAAATTAAATCAACCAATAAATAGATAAGAATTATCCGATCCCAATAATTTAACAAGTTTATCTTGAATTAACTTTATCACAAAATTAATTCAACCGATAAACAGACATGAATTATTTGATTCTTCTAAATTTCAACCAATTTGATATATCTGACATAAGTCACCAATTATTGAAAAAGCATGCCGTATTGTTATAGGATGTTATGAGCTAGCAAAGGGGACCAAATTGACCTATATAGTTTAAGCTCCTGATAATTATGAAACCCAATATCCCAGATATACATTTCATAATTATCAACTCCAACGCTAATCCACTAAAAGATTGGAGCTGCACTCTCGAACTATATAAAATTACAAAGCCCGTATAGCTAAGTCTCCATGACATATCATAGTGTGTCGTATCCCCATATGATAATATATGGCTTAAGGACAAGTTCTGTCTTACCTTTCTGATTATTTTTATCTTACGTTCCATTATCTCACCATCAAAAAACTTACCATCCAAAGACAGTATACCATTCGGTTACACCTATGTATCCAAATGGTTGAGTGCTCCAGTTTTTCAATTACAGGATAACGCATATAAGAGGATATCATTACTCCTAAAGAGGAGCTATGGATTCCATATCTATGAATAACAAGTCTACGCTATCAAGAGTTATGCCTCCAACGTACTGGCATGCATACCACTATTAAGATGTGGGTGTCACCCTTTGGTACATCAAAAGACACAAGCCAAGACAACATGTCCATTATTCATCTCAAGATTAAGATACAATACAAATGATTGTCTAAAGTGAATCAATTTGCCGAGATAGAATTATTAATCTAAATCTTTTCACTTTATGTCCCGATCCAACACATCATCACCTATGACATTGTGCCAATGTTTCTATTCACGGAGTCCACCTCCGATGGTCAAGACAAACCATCTCCCGAAAGGGATATAGACAACATAACAAAGATTGCATGAATAAAGTGCCTAACTTTATTCCCACGATTGCGGATCTTATGTTTTAGACCGTCACCTTAAGAATCGTGTTTTTCGCATAATTTGTCCATCATATGCCCAATTCTTAAAGGTTTAGACTGATAGTCTCAGATTATTGTTTGCTTAACATACATTCGACAAATATGAACGTAAAGAGGAAAAGATTTGGTATATAAACAATACATAAATTCTTTATTGATAAAAATGTCTCCAAAAACTTATTACATTTTTACTCCTTAGGGCATACATGTCTAACAGTTTATTAGAGCTTCATAATTTTATATAGTTCGAGAGTGCAACTCTAAGCTTTTAATGGAGTAGTGTTAGAGTTGATAATTATAAAATATATGTATCTGGGATGTGTTATTCTATAATTATAGGAGCTTGATCTATATATGTCCATTAGGTCCCCTGTGCTAGCTCATAATAATTCTTATAATGATACTGCATTTTTTTTATATATTGGTGACTTATGTTAATTATTAGATTAGCTGAAATTCGATAGATTGGATTTAATAATTCATGTCGACTTATTAGTTGAATTAATTTTTTGAATTAATTCAAGATAAAAATGTTAAATTATTTGGATAATATTTTATTTGATATGGGATTATCCGTATGTGACAGTCTTAATCAAATAACATCTCTATTGAGTTATTTGAATTAAAACCGAGGCTCTATCTAAGATTCTTATGTGAAATAAGATATTCTGAGATTTTTAGATTATCACTTAGTTTGTAGACCGGTTGTCGAGTTTGGTAGGCAAGTGGAGCCAGTTCGACAAGCTGCTCTCATAGATCAATAGGCCGACCGTGCGATAATCCTGTTGCATAGTTTTGACATGTTTTTGATTGAAAGTTGATCTAGACTTGAATTTTGAAGCCTACTCTGAAAGGGATTGACCCCAAATTTGATCACTATATAAAGAGAACTATTTTTCATTGTTCCTTAGATCATTTGAGAAGTAAAGAGTGAGTACTCTAGTAAGAGAAACTCTAAAAACTCCCCGAGAGCTATTGTTCAACATCTGGAACTTTAGTTCTAGGTTTTCTTAAGTGTTTGGAAGAAGAGTCACTAGAGGAAAACTATACAACGTGCGACCACCCACACTCCAATCATGGAAAGAGAGTAGCGAATAAGACCAGTTGGTTGAGGCTCTTTCAGAATGTTCTTCTCTAGTCGGAGTTTTCTGCTGCCTTTAGTATACAAAAGAGATGTAAGATCTATTGTTAATATATGTACTTAGCTTGTCAATCTTGTTATTTGGAAAAGAATTTGATTTAAAATTTTTTAAGATTTCATTGTGTATCGTTTTCTAACAATTGTTTATGTTTTTCTATAATTGTTGTTCATGATTATTTTCATTTTTTTGGGTCGCTAACTAAATAAGACTTGAATTTAATCTATTATTATATTGGAATGCTTGATCCATAATTGTCTTATCATTCTAATCATTAGTAACACATTGTAAGGTATGACGAGAGGTTTTCATTCGTTGTAATATGGAACGTAACCTAGGTTGAATGGACTAAGCTTGTGTGTTTATTTCCTTGATTAACCTATCTCTCTTATCTTAATGTTTCCATTAAATTGAATCTATAGAGCTTATTCTTTGTTATTTGAGGGAAAAAGATTAAGTGAACGGCTCGTTTTGTTTAACGACAAAGTAAAGAGACATTAGGATACCAGAGCTTGTTGCTATCTACAGTTGGTAGTTTCGATAGATAATTGGGAACAATTTTGTAATTAATTGTATTGTTGTTATTTAGTAGTGGAGAATGATCCTTTAGCCAATTTTTTTATCATTGTTTAATTTTCTTGTGTTTTCTTTTATTTCGTAATTTTGTTCATAATCAAAATCCCCTATCTTGTGTTTAGTTTTAGTATCAATAACTAATTAGTTAGACCCAATCTTCTGCAGGAACAATTCTTACTCATCACTACACTCAATAATGAAAACATTTTAAGTAAGGTTAATTTGGTGTCCCTCGAGACATACCACACGCACATGCTCACACTAAACAACTTGAGCTAGCCTCTCAAGTGGCTAACTGAAATTGCATTTGCAAAAACAAATTGTGGTAGTATCAATGGCTCAATAATCCAAGCATAAAATAAGATGGTGACTAAAGCTGAAATAACACAGCGAGAAAACTTGTTTGATGTTAAAGGCCATAAACTTTTTGATGAACAACACGAATGGAACCACTAAAGTACACAAGTAGGATGATAAAATACTTGAACTCTTACCCAGAGTGGTCTTAGCTATAGGTATGTAGAGTACCAAGTATAGAATAAGTGATTAGTAATGCATATATTTAAGCATTAGATCAAATATTTAAAAAAAGCATAAGGCTAAGAGGTAAATCTCATGCCCATCCTACAGACGTGGCAGGGAAACATTACTGTTGATTTGGATGGGCTAGGGTTGTACATCAGTCGATTTTTGGTCAATCGGTTTCGAAAAAATGGAACCAAAAACTGATAGAGTGGCTAGACAGTCGGTCGATTTTCAACTGACAATAGGTTTTGTGGCAGTCGGTTTCTGTCAGTTTCTGACTAGAGTAACTAGTCGAGATACTAGAAATAATCCAATATGAGAGTATGAGTATTAAATTGGACAACCCAAATTCTTCAAAATCGTCTACCACAACAAACATCTCTCTTAGTCATTCTGGATTATACAAAGATTCAGCCCCAAGAAAGGATCGAGAAACACCTTGCCGAGCATATATATATATAAATAATATTTGTCACAACAAATGTAATATAATATATAATAGTGAAAAAAAAAAAGAAAGAAAGAAACTAATCACCTTTTTCAACTATGGAGACATCATAGCCGATGAAGGCCTCAAAAAACCAAGCCTTTGAAGAAGAAAATCGTGGGACCGATCCCAAGGAACATGATGAAGACCAAAGTGCTGCTCAGGAGTTTACTGAAGAACTTGACAAAAATTCAGCCTTTCATTATTTTATTACATGTTATAATATAGATATATATATAGTATAATTCACAGCCTAAGTTGTTAAAATAATGGCTGGGAAGACCCATACCGACTGACCAAGAAAGGGCTTTCTAAAATCGACTAAAAAAAATACATAGATGGTCAGTTTTCAATTGATTTTATTGGTTTTTGTCCTAAAAACTATTTTTTCAATTTTTTCAGCCGATTTGAAAGTCGGTTTTGGTTGGTTTTAGTTTTTTGGGGTTTTTTAATAGTCCTAGGTGGGACCATGATACTAAAAAAAACTTGGGTGTATAAATGCTCGTAGGGCTTACTAAAAGAACTCTACTTTTGCAATCCTTCTTCTCTACCCTACTTCCTTCAACTTTCTCCTTCCATACGTCTCTCCTTTTTAACTCCATGTTTCTCACTTCTTTTGTTTTTTCTGTTTCTCTTCTACGCTATATATGTGATGAAAGATCCAGTAACGGAATGACAATGATCACTTTTGGCAACGCCCGTGACGGAGATTTTCAGCGGCATCTCAGCTGAAGCTTTTTAATTCTTAATGTGTTCCTTGTTTTTAAAAATCTGAAATCAAAGACGCATTCTTGTTTTTATATTTTTCTTTGAAAGAGTTAAAAGGGTATTTTTCTTCTCAGTAAAACAATCTCTTTAAAGGTTAGCGGAGCAGAACGAAGAAGACTACCTTGTCAAATTTTTTGGGGGCTTCAATCAGTTCTTTGAAGAGGATAGTACTTTTACGAAGAAGTTAAAAAAAGGGTGATTCAAGTTTTATTTTGAGAATTTTTTATGTTTTTTCCTTTCTAAGTTCCTTTTACCTTATTTTGATGAGGATTCATGACATGGACTCGAATTTTGACGGGTTTAAAAGGCGTTTGAATGGGGTTTACCAAAAAATATTGATAAAATATGGGAATTTTTTTTTTGTGGCAACAGATTTTAATTTTTAAAAAAGTTATTTATCATTTTTTTGGATGCTGAGAAAATGCTCAAAATAAATTATGAAGATGATCGATATTCCTTGAAACTTTACACCATGAACCTATAACAGAGTGGTAAAGTTGCAATAAACCAGCGTCTTTATCAAAAGTTCTCAAGTTTCCTCTTTTTGAAGTAGATACGATCAACATCTAATTAGATCACCAACAAACCATAAAAAAAAACACCCTATCAAAAAAAACCACAATCCATTTCTTATTTTTAAAAACTCATCTTTGAATAAAAACTGAAATCATCAATATCAAAACCTATTAATTTTTGAAGTTGCAATTTCAGAAAAGCCTAAACATTTCTGCTACAAATCTATTTGAAAAACTAATCTAAAACCTCACTTTTTTTAAAAAAGCCAAGAATCTGTTTAACATTGTCTGTGCATAGAAAAGAATAGACTAATGGAAAAAACGAAAAAAGAAAGAAGAAAGAAGGAAGAAGGAAGAAAGGCAAAAGAAAATGGGATTGTAAGAAGATACATTACTATTTAGTGGGCCCTATGAGGTGTGATGTCACGCCGCGGAGTACGGGAAGTGACGTGGCGGATTATTTAAATTAATTAAAGGAGAATTTAATTTAAAATCAAGAGTTTAGGGGTTAAGTCAAATAATAAAAATATAAAAGTTTCAAAACTACATTGTGTAAGAGAATTCATAAACATTAAGCAATTAATAAAATAGGAAAGAACCGCGAGTATGGGTCCCACTGACCCACAACTTGTGCACACACATAGTACTAACAATATAATAATACAACCACAGTCCAAGCATAAAGACAGTTAAAAACATTACATGCCTTGGTCAAATAGTACAATTAATTTACTAATCCTACTACTGCTCCTGAGTTCGGTCTGTTGAGTCCTCTCTGAACCTAAATGGAAATCCACTTAGAGGGGGAATTTAAAACAAAGAAAATGTGAGCGAAAGGCTCAATAGGACTATATTTTAATAAATCATTTAATTTAAAGAAAAATCTCATTATTCAGGGAATTATATAAAAGAAATATTGAATAAATAAATAAATTTAAATAAAACCGTTTTTACTCAAAACAGTTTATTCGGTCGACCAGAAATATCATCATTTTCTTTTCCTACGCAAACCATAAGGATATCACCACCGTAGTGGCCCAACTGGGTTTCGGGACCTGCCCCCAAGGTCGATCGCTACACGACCCGATCTTTGATATGGCATCATGCCCTTATATTCATTTCTATTATCACACAAAGTCCATTTACTACATATTCTCATTCACATTCATTATGAAATTCATTATGAAGTTCACTTCAATTCACGGTTTACAAAAATAACCGATAAAATCTCATTTTTCAATCAATCGTTGAAAACATTTTTACAGAAACCCTTTTCAAGGCCAAATCATTTTGAAACTGGGTTACCAAAGATAGGATAGAAGTCCTACCTCGATACTCGTGCTGGTGTCCTACACTGTAATCCCGGTTCGCTATACGTTAGCTCCGTGAAACCACGAATGATCCTAGATACACACTAAGTCGATCAATATATAGTTTGAGACATTCTATATTACTAAACCATTTCATGATGTCCTAGTGTGCCGTTTGCATCTTTAAAATCATTTTACAAGGTTGGAATTTCAATCGGGGTTCAAAACAGTGAAAACGGGTGAAAAACCACAAAGATTCCCATGCCCGGTCGGCCTGTCGAATGCCCTGCTTTGACCGGTCGAACTGTGCAGTTCGGCCTACCGAAAACCAGGTCTAGTCGGCCAGACATTTCCTAAGTTCGGCCTGCCGAATGGTGTAGTTTGGCCTGCCGATCCTTTGAATCCTGCCTACTGAACACGTAGTTCGGCCTACCGAATTGGAAAACCCAGAAATTTCAGCCACGGGTTTTGGTTCTCCCAAAATCCAAATCTTGATTTTAACTTGTTTTTCTCAATTCTCAGGCATGGAAAATAATCATAAATGATAGAAAAACATAATAGAACACTTTTGGACTCATTTAAACAAGATTTATACATAAAAATCTCAAAAATCCAAAAATGAGAAAAAATGAGGAAAAATGAAAAATCTTGAATCTAATCCGTTTTTCTTCAATCCAAGCTTAGATTCTAGTTGTTCTAAGTTCATTTAACTCAAACCAAGAGTTTTCTAAGCTTAAACAAACCTAGATTTCAAAAATGCACAAAATTGAAAATTTTGTAAAAAGTTTAGAAATTTCAAATCTAACCTCGAATCGGAGCTTCAATCCACGTTCTTGGTTGTCAAATCATGTCACCAAGCTTCCTTCTTGCTAACTCGAAGCATGGATTCAAATTTTGATTTAAAAATTTGAGAGATAAATTGAGAGAGAAGAGAGAAACCGAGAGAGAACGAGAGGGAGTGATCACGGGTGGGAGAGGAGGAGAGAGAGAGTGAGAGCTGAGAGTAAAGAGAGAGGAAGGGGAGAGATAATAAATAGAGAGAAACGATAGGCAGTTTTACTATGCGAAAACCAAATGCCACCCACGGTTTTGTAAAACAGAATATTTTTAACATTTTACAACTGTTGTGCTTTAAAAATCAAAACATTATTTTAAAACAATAAGAAATCATTTGAATTTATCAAATTAACAAAACAACTTAAAATTCAAAATTTAACCAAATAATCAAATTAATGTTGAAACATTAATTATGGCACACTAATTCATCATTTTACATCACAATAACATTAAATAAATTTCAGGGCGTTACAACTCTCCACCCCTAAAAGAAATTTCGCCCTCGAAATTTACAACTCAATTCAGAAACAAAACAAACGCGGATACAATTCCCGCATACTCGACTCTAGTTCCCAAGTGGCTTCATCAACCCTGTGATGTTGTCACACGACCTTTACCAGCGGTATCTCACGACGACGCAAACTGATCACTTTCCGTTGAATGATCTGAATCGGCACTTCTTCATACATCGTATCCTCTCGAACCTGCACATCGCAAAATGAAACTATCTTACCCTGCTTAGGTGGACACTTCCTAAGCATCGACACATGGAACACGTCATGAACGTGAGAGAGTTTGGGCGGAAGGTCGAGCCGATAAGCAACCACACCAATACGCTGAGTGATCTCAAACGGTCCAATATACCTCGGTGCAAGCTTTCCACTCACTCCGAATCGCATAGTTCCTTTACGAGGTGATATCTTCAAGAGAACGAAATCTCCAACCACAAACTCTAAGGGTCTACATCTTCTATCCATATAACTCTTCTGTCGACTCTGAGCTGCCCTCAATCGATCTCGAATCACAGCGACTTTCTCGTTACTATCACGGATCTCATTTGGCCCAAGAATAACCCTGTCTTTCAGCTTTGCCCAACACACTGGTGACCGACACGGTCGCCCATACAACGCGTCAAATGGTGCCATATCAATACTCACCCGATAGCTATTGTTGTACGCGAATTCTGTTAGATGCAAATATTTCTTCCAATTCCCGTCGAAGTCTAACGCACAGGCACGTAACATATCCTCGAGAGTCTGAATAACCTGCTCAGACTGCCCATCAGTCTGAGGATGAAACGCCGTACTGAAGTTCAAATTCGTACCTAAAGCCTCCTGAAAACTCCTCCAGTACTTAGCATTAAACCTGGTGTCTCGATCAGAAGTGATGGACAAAGGAACTCCATGCAAGCTCACTATGTTCTGCAGATACAAATCCCCGAGAATCCTCCTCGAACATGTCAACCTGAACGGAATGAAATACGTCGATTTCGTCAACGTGTCGACCATGACCCAAACTGCATCATGCCGCTGCTCTGTCCTCTGCAAACCTATGAGAAAATCCATCGTCACATGCTCCCATTTCCACCCCGGAATAGGAAGCGGCTGAAGCTGACCTGTAGGCTTCTGATGCTCGGCTTTCACCTGAAGACCCGTCGTACACTTGGCCACGTACTCTTGAACATCTTTCTTCATGCCTCTCCACCAATATTGCCTCTTTAAATCATGATACATCTTTGTGCTCCCTGGATGAATAGCGAACTAAGACCTATGAGCTTCGTCCAAAACGGCTTTCGTCACCTCGGCGATAGCTGGAACTACGAGACGCTCTCAAAAATACAGCAATCCATCTGCATGCACACTTCATTCTTCAAACCACTCTCCGTTCTGAATCCGAGACCAAATCCCCTACAAATGCTGATCCTGCCACTGATTTTGCTTCACCATCTGAACAAGAGCTGGGGTCTTCTCCACATGATATACCGAAACTTGATCATAGTCTTCATGATACCGTAGCCCATACTCGCTCACTATCGCATCCCTGCTTCAGTCCTCAAAGCCAAACAAGCGAGAATCCCTAAAGATTTCTTGCTAAGCGCATCCGCGACCACATTAGCTTTCCCAAGATGATACTACAACGCGAAATCATAATCCTCCATATACTCTATCCATCTACGCTGCCTCAAATTAAGATCCCTTTGAGTGAACAGATATCTCAAACTCTTATGATCAGAGAAGACCTGAAATGACGCTCCATACAAATAACACCTCCAAATCTTTAACGCGTGAATCACCGTCGTGAGCTCCAAGTCATGAGTAAGATAATTCCGCTCGTGAGGTCGTAGCTGTCTCAATCTGTACGCAACCACGCGTCCATGTTGCATCACCACGCACCCAAGTCTGCGTCCTGAAGCGTCTGCGTAAACCTCATACAGCTCGTCATTGCTAGGAATAACCAACACTGGAGCTGAAGTCAACCGGTTCTTCAATTCCTGAAAAGCAAGCTCGTATTCTTCACCCCACTCAAACCTGACATTTTTCTTGATCAATCTCGTCAACGGAGCTGCAATCTTTGAAAAATCCTTTACAAATTTCCTGTAATAACTAGCAAGACCTAAGAAGCTGTGAATCTCCACTACATTCCTTGGTCGTTCCCATTCCACTATGCCTTCAATCTTGGACGGATCCACAGAAATACCATGCTCTGAGATGACATAACCTAGAAATTTGACCTCAGTTAACCGAAACTCGCACTTTTCCCTCTCAGCATACAACTGGTGCTCCCGCAGAGTTTGAAGCACGATCCGGAGATGCTGCTCATGCTCCTCCCAAGTCTTAGAATACACTAGAATGTCAACGATGAACACGATCACAAACTGATCCAGATACGGCCTAAATATCCTATTCATCAAATCCATGAAAGCTGTCAAAGCGTTTGTCAACCCAAACGACATAACCAGAAACTCAAAATACCCATACCGAGTCCTAAAAGCTGTCTTGGGAATATCCTCTTCCTTAATCCTGAGCTGATGGTAACCTGACTGCAAATTAATCTTTGAGAAGTACTGCGAACCTCCCAACTGATCAAACAACTCATCGATCCTAGGCAAGGGATACTTATTCTTCACTGTAACACGATTCAGCTGTTGATAATCCATACACAACCTGAGAGTCCCATCATGTTTCTTAGCAAACAAAACCGGTGTTCCCCACAGAGATGTGCTATTCTGAATATACCCTTTATCAGTAAGCTCCTAAAGTTGCTTCCTCAATTCTTTCATTTCTATCGGCGCCATCCGATAAGGTGCCATAGAAATCGGTGCTGTCCCCAGAAACAACTCAATACCAAAGTCAATTTCCCGATACGGTGGTAATCCTGGCAACTCGTCGGGGAAGACATCCTTGAACTCATCAATCATCGGAATCACTACACTTCCACTCAAAGCATAGGGCTCGCACTCTAGATTCGCAAGAAAAACACAACAAACTAGATTTCTTCGCCCTCCAAGATATGAATTCATGAGACGCTCACTCATTAACCAATCACCACCACCCTAATAAGTGATCATCGTCCCCCTATCAAACACTAGGGTCACTTTTCTAAGTTGGCAGTTTACAACTGCGTTATACCTGGACAACCAGTCCATCCCTAGAATTACATTATATAAGCTTATGGGGAGTACAATCAAATCACTTTTCAAAATCTCATCCCCAATCTTTATTTTACAAGATTTACAGACGCAATTCACACACACCCACCCCAAGGGAAAAGTTATGACTAGGGGTTCATTAAACTCTTATATATCTAATCTCAAGGCATGTACAAAAGAACTCAAAATGAGAGAATGAGAGGCACCTGTATCAAATAAAACACGAGCTAAAGATTGAGAAACTAAGACCGTACCATCGACAACCACGTTACTAGTCTGAGAATCTAGACCACCCGATGCCGTTGCATGAACCTGCACTGGTGCTTTTTCTTTTCCTCTGCCAACATTTCTAGGTCCTGGATTATTTTGCCGAAACTATTGAGACAGAGATGATTGCACACTAGCTGCACTCAATGCCCGATACTGAGGGACGCTACGCTGGAAATGCTGCGGCTGCTGCCCTCATGTCGGATATGAAAACTACTGAAGGGAGAACTGAGGATACTGTAACTACGGATACTGTTGAGGCTGAGGCTGACGACTTGCATCTTCTCCGGTCTGAGATCCAAGACGGGCACTCCTGATTGGGCAATTCCTCTTGATGTGTCCGGGCTACTGACAAAAATGACTATGAAAGCTGTAGGGATTGCTGCGCCCGGTACCAGATGAACTGCTGCTACCACTTTTCGCGCCACCCTGCTTGTTCTTTCCTGGAGTTGGATGGCTACTGGTGCTCTACCTACAGCTCCTCTGCGATCCTCCTGAAGCCTTTGCTCTATCCTCACAATACTGCGCATAATCATTTTCCACTGATATTGTTGACGACACAAGCTCTCCAAAATTCCTAAGTCACAAAGCAACCACCTATCGCTGAATAGGAGCCTTGAGCCCTTCCTGAAACTAAATGCACCTCTCACGTTCCGAGGCCACTACTGATGGAGCAAACCTGGCCAACTCATTAAATCTTGCCTCATATTCCCGAACTAACAAATCACCCTGCTACAACCTGTAGAACTCAGCTACCTTCTGATCTCTATACCCCTACGAAAAATACCGGTCATAGAACAGCTCCTCGAATCTGTCCCAACCGATATCGCCACCGCGTTCCAAATGCTTAGCTTGTTTCCACCAAGTATTAGCACCACCCTCGAGCTTATATGCAGCAAACTCCACACAATACTCATCAGGAACACCAAGGATATCGAAATGCTTCACGATCGAGTCTAACTAATATTCTGTCATTACCATCAAAAGTCAGAATAGACACACGTCGGAATTCCTTAAAATACGTATGCCGACGACCGACATTAGAATCCTCCGGTCTAGCACTGGCTGCCATCTACCAAAAAGCCGTCAATATAGACCTTATCATACCTTCATCATTTCTGAACTCAACGTCAGCTGTCAAACGACGTCTAGGTGCCATTCTCTCACTTTTGAAAACAAAATTTGGACTGCTAGAGGTATTTTATTGTCATACCTATGTGTTCACAATTCCCAAGGTTTATAACCTTGATCTTGGATACCATTTTGTCACGCCTCGGAGTACAGGAGGTGACGTGGTGGATTATTTAAATTAATTAAAGGATAATTTAATTCAAAATCAAGAGTTTAGGGGTTAAGTCGGATAATAAAAATATGAAAGTTTCAAAACTACATTGTGTAAGAGAATTCATAAACATTAAGCAATCAATAAAATAGGAAAGAACCGCGAGTATGGGTCCCACTGACCCACAACTTGTGCACACACATAGTACTGACAATATAATAATACAACCACAGTCCAAGCATAAAGACAGTTAAAAACATTACATGCCTTGGTCAAATAGTACAATTAATCTACTAATCCTACTACTGCTCCTGAGTTCGGTCTGTTGAGTCCTCTCTGAACCTAAATAGAAATCCACCAAGAGGGGGAATTTAAAAACAATGAAAATGTGAGCGAAAGGCTCAATAGGACTATATTTTAATAAATCATTTAATTTAAAGAAAAATCTCATTATTCAGGGAATTATATAAAAGAAACTTTGAATAAATAAATAAATTTAAATAAAACCATTTTTACCCAAAACAGTTTATTCGGTCAACCAGAAATATCGTCATTTTCTTTTCCTAGGCAAACCATAAGAATATCACCACCGTAGTGGCTCAGCTGGGTTTCGGGACCTACCTCCAAGGTCGATCGCTACACGACCCGATCTCTGATATGATATCATGCCCTTATATTCATTTCTATTATCACACAAAGTCCATTTACCAGATATTCTCATTAACATTCATTATAAAGTTCACTTCAATTCATAGTTGACAAAAATAACCGATAAAATCTCATTTTTCAATCAATCGTTGAAAACATTTTTACAGAAACCCTTTTCAAGGCCAAATCATTTTGAAACTGGGTTACCAAAGATAGGGTAGAAGTCCTACCTCGATACTCATGCCGGTGCCCCACACCGTAATCCCGGTTCGCTATACGTTAGCTCCGTGAAACCATGAATGATCCTAGATACACACTAAATCGATCAATATATAGTTTGAGACATTCTATGTTACTAAACCATTTCATGATGTCCTAGTGTGCCGTTTGCATCTTTAAAATCATTTTACAAGGTTGGAATTTCAATCGGGGTTCAAAACAGTGAAAACGGGTGAAAAACCATAAGGATTCCCATGCCCGACCGGCCTACCGAACGCCCTGCTTCGGCCGGCTGAACTGTGCAGTTCGGCCTGCCAGAAACCAGGTCCGGCCGGCGGGACATTTCTCAGGTTCGGCCTACCAAATGGTGCAGTTCGGCCTGCTGATCCTTTGAATCTGGCCTGTCGAACTGGAAAAACCCAGAAATTTCAGCCACGGGTTTTGGTTCTCCCAAAATCCAAATCTTGATTTTAACCTGTTTTTCTCAATTCTTAGGCATGGAAAACAATCATAGATGATAGAAAAACATAATATAACACTTTTGGACTCATTTAAACAAGATTTAAACACAAAAATCTCAAAAATCCAAAAATGGAGAAAAATGAGGAAAAATGAAAAATCTTGAATCTAATATGTTTTTCTTCAATCCAAGCTTAGATTCTAGTTGTTCTAAGTTCATTTAACTCAAACCAAGAGTTTTGTAAGCTCAAACAAACATAGATTTTAAAAATGTACAAAATTGAAAATTTTGAAAAAGTTTAGAAATTTCAAAACTAACCTCGAATCGAAGCTTCAATCTGCGTTCTTGGTTGTCAAATCACGTCCCTGAGCTTCCTTCTTACTAACCCGAAGCTTGGATTCGAATTTTGATTCTAAAATTTGAGAGAGACATTGAGAGAGAAGAGAGAAATCGAGAGAGAATGAGAGAAAGTGATCACGGGTGGGAGAGGAGGAGAGAGAGAGTGAGAGCTGAGAGTGAAGAGAGAGGAAGGGGAGAGAAAATAAATAGAGAGAAACGTTGGGCGGTTTTACTGCGCGAAAACCAAATGCCACCCACGGTTTTGTAAAATAGAATATTTTTAACATTTTACAACTATTGTGCTTTAAAACTCAAAACATTATTTTAAAACAATAAGAAATCATTTGAATTTATCAAATTAACAAAACAACCTAAAATTCAAAATTTAATCAAATAATCAAATTAATGTTGAAACATTAATTATGACACACTAATTCATCATTTTACATCACAATAACATTAAATAAATTTCGGGGCGTTAAATATGAAGCATGTCAGACCACAAATCTTATTTCAAAGGCAAAAGATAAACAACTTTGTTTCAATTTAGGCCCCATAAGCCGTACAAGTAAGCGGTCCACCTAAGCTGCCGCATAGGTGGGAGGGCACCTCTAGTGCCTTACAATCTCATTCTTTAAATTCTAAATATTTTTTAAAATGTTTTCACATAACTTTTAAGGTAAAAATTTTAAAAATATTTACAGCATAATTTTTTTAAAATTTTTATTTTTTAAAACAAAATCATTTTGAAAAAATTACGAAATAAAAATATATCTGGTTCAAACATTTATAGTGGCAGGAACAAAAATTATCAACAATGAGATAAGGTATCATGAAAATTTAAGCTTACATTGCATTAGGTTACTGACAATATGATTTATCATAGTATATATTGTTGGAAAATAAACATATTATCCTTGAAATATTCAGTTGTGCTATATTAGGAGTATATAACGTTGACTTCCTCAAATTATGGTGTAATTATTTAGGAAACTTTGTTTCTATTTTTTTATGTAATCAGACTTGTAATCAGCTCATAATTTTGTATATAAGTCGTGTTTAGGCTAACCTAATATACAGATTTTTTTTCTCTCAAAGCAATATGGTATCAGAGCTTTAGGCTCTTTTTTAAATTAATATCAATTTTTTTCCTTTTTTAGTTGTTTTGAATTTTTTTTGCCTAAATATCAATTTTTTTTATAGTGTACCTTCATCATCATTAATGACCCATTGCTCTTCAACAACGTTCGTCATCCTTTGCTCACCTCGACCTCTGCTTGCCATATAACCATCATTACAACGAACCAATTAGCATAGCCGTCGCTATCTAAAACATAAACTAGGGTTTCTAAAAATACGCTACCATCCCTGTTGTTGTTGTCAATGTCGTCATTTGTTGCCATCCCCGTTGTCACCTTCGCCTTCCCTTCTGACCCCATCTTTACTCAAAGCGTCATATTCCATCTTAATTAGTTTCTATCGCTATTCCTCTGCTTAGAGATGTTCCATTTCACTTGGAGCTACCAAGGTTTTGCTCCGAGCGCTGTTGCCTTCTAGTTTACCATTGCCGTTTCTCTACCGGTGCTACCTAGGGTTCTGCCATTTGAGATTTTTAGCCTTCATTATTGTGTGTTTTGATAATTAGTTTTTTGGAAGTCTTTTTTTTTTTTTGTTGCCACCTTTTGTCAATATTTGGTAGATAATTATCATGTCAAAAACAGCTGAGACAACCTCACACACTAACATAATTTAGTTTGCAAAGATGATGGCCAATCAGCCCGTGTAGAGAATTGCAACAAATTCTAGTAGTGTATCGTTGGAACAAAAAAATTATCATAAGTGGTCCTAATTCGTTCAAACTATTTAAAGGGGAAAGGAAAATAGAATCATCTTCTAGGGACAGAACCAAAGAAAAATGGCCCAAAATTTGATACGTAGGATGAAGCAAAATTGATGATCATGTCATGGTTATAGAAATCTATGAACTCAGAATTCAACTTGCATGTTTTTGTCCTCGGTTAAAAAGATCTAGGAGGCCATTCAATAAACATACTCAGAGGCATGTGATGTAGTAGAAGTCTTCAAGATTAAGGTCAAATTTGATGCAACAAAATAGGGCAACAAAACAATGAGTATGCAAACTTATTGCAAAATCTGAGGCAAAAGCTCAACCATTATCGGTGCATTGAGACCAAATGCTCAAAAGATGCTACAATCTTTAAGAACTTCATCGAAAAAAATCATCTATGACTTTCTTACAGGACTTAATGTTGATTTTGATCAAGTCATAGTCTAGATTGTTAGCAAAGATGAATTGCCATCTCTAATGAAGCCATTTCTCTTATTCGTGCTAGGAAAGCTGCTAGGAGTTTATGCTTGAACCCTAATCCATGGAAGGATCAACAATTGTGGCTAATTCTGAATAGCCATGAAAGGAGAGTGGAAAGGTAGATTTTTCTAAGTCCTCTGACCAAGACAATAAAGAACTCCCTAAGTGTACTTACTATAAGAAACCAAGGCACACAAGAGAAAGGTTTGGAAATTAAATGACAAACCACCAAACAAGGAGTGGAATCAACGAGAAGGACAATACAAGAATCAAGGCCAAGCTAATATCATTGTGAACCAAAATCAGTCGAGTCAGGAAAGGCATTCGAGTTCAAGAAGGCTTAATAGAGAGGAGAATGAAACATTAAAAGGACTTTTGGGATCATTGGAGAAGCCTACTATTGCATGCTCTCTTGTACTATCAAGTAAGTTCTCTATTTCTCAAGGACTAAATGTCTTAGATACATGTATTAGGAATTTATGGGTTATCAACTCAGAAGCCATTGGTCATGTGACTCACTCTTCACTAAAATTTAGCACCTATACCCCCTGCCCAAGTAGTCGAAAAACAACAATCGCACATGGTTCCCTTACCACTGTAGCTGGCATAGGCGATATCCATATTAGTCCATTTGTTGTTCTAAAAAATGTCATTCATGTTTCTAAATTATCTGACAATTTGATATCCATATAGAAAATCACTTATGATTTAAACTATCACATGCTTTTTAATCTTTCCTAGTGTCTATTTCAAGATCAGGCTTTGCAGAAAAGGACTAGACTTGCTAAGGAGAGAGATAGGTTATACTATTTAAAAGAAACAAGCAAATCGAATATTGTTAGGAATAAGTTTTCCTAGTCTTTTTTTTATCAACATCTAATGAAGACACTATCTGGCTTCATTTTTTTAGTATAAGACATCTATTATTTGGGATTTTAAAGACTTTGTATCCAACTTTATTTAAGGGGTTAGGGACTGAACACTTTCAATGTGATGTTTGTGAATTTGCAAAACATAAGCATGTACCCTTTCCTATAATAAATAAGAAAAGCTTTATTCCATTTTATTTAATTCATAGTGAGACATGGGAGTATAGTTCCAAATATGTCTGGCTCATGTTGTTTTGTCTCATTCATTGACAATTGTACTATAGTTTCTTGCATATTTCTATTAGAATTAAATATGAAAACCAGCGAAAGGAATGTATCATTGACAAACAAACATTTTTTGAAAACTTTGTTCATCAAGAATAGCAATATAATTTTAATTAATAATAGAAAGCTTTAAAAATTTTTATAAACCTTTTAAAGACCTATCAGGGTATTTTAGCCTTTCTCTTTGACACCATGATCTTCCTGTTAGACATGTATGCTCTAAGGAGTAAAAATGTAATACGTTTTTGGAGACATTTTTATCAATAAAGAATTTATTCGTTTATATATACCAAATATTGTCCTCTTTACGTTCATATTTGTTGAATGTATGATAAGCAAACAGTAGTCTGAGACTATCAGTCTAAACCTTAAGAGTTGGGCATATGATGGGATGATTATGCGGTAGACACGACTCTTAAGGTGATGGTCTAAAATATATGATCCGCAATCGAGGGAATAAAGTTGGGCGCTTTATTCATGTAAAGATTGTTATGTTGTCTATATCCCTTTTGGGAGATGGTTTGTCTTGGCCATCGGAGTTGGACTCCGTGAATAGAAACATTGGCGCGTTGTCATAGGTGACGATGTGTTGGATCGGGACATAAAGTGAATTGATTTGGATTAATAATTCTGTCTTGGCAAATCGATTCACTTTAGACAATCATTTGTATTGTATCTTAATCCTGAGATGAATAATGGGCCCGTTGTCTCGATTTGTGTCTTTTGATGTACCAATGGGTGACTCCCACATCTCTATAGTGGCATGCATGCCGGTACGTTGGAGGCATGACTCTTGGTAGCGTAGACTTGTTATTCATAGATATGGAATCCATAGCTCCTCTTTAGGAGTAATGATATCCTCTTATATGTGTTGTCCTGTAATTGGAAAACTGGAGCGCTCAACCATTTGGATACATAGGTGTAACCGAATGGTATACTATCTTTGGATGGTAAGTTTTCTAATGGTGAGACAATGGAACGTAAGATAAAAATAATCGGGAAGGTAAGACAGAACTTGTCCTTAAGCCGGTTATGGATGATCATATGGGGATGCGATACACTATGATATGTCATGGAGACTTAGCTACACGAGCTTCGTAATTCTATAAAGTTTGAGAGTGCAGCTCCAAGCTTTTAGTGGAGTAGCGTTGGAGTTGATAATTGTGAAATGTATATCTGGGATATTGGGTTTCATAATTACCATGAGCTTGAACTTTATAGGTCCATTTTGGTCCCCTTTGCTAGCTCACAAAATCCTGTAACGACACGGCGTGCTTTTCCAATAATTGGTGACTTATGTCGGATTTATCAGATTGGTTTAAAATTTATAAGAATCAAATAATTCATGTCTGTTTATCGGTTGAATTAATTATGTAAGAAATTAGTTCAAGATGAACTTGTTGAATTATGGCGTTCGGATAATTCTTGTTTGTTTATCGGTTGTTTTAATTTTGGACAATTAGAACAAGATAAACTTGTAGAATTATTGTGAATTGATTTATTTTCTTAGAGATTATCTTGATAAAGTTTGTTTTGATCAGATATCTTTTCTATTGGGCTATTTGAATCAAAACTGAGACTTTATCCTTTAGAATCTCGGGTGGAAAATAAAAGATTCGCGGAGATTTTTTCTCGGCAGTTTGGCCTGCCTATCAGAAAGTTCGGCCTGCCTATCACACAGTTCGGCATGCCGACCGCGACAGTTAAGATTACGCATTTTTCACGCGTATCTTATCAGATATTGATCCGAACTTGATTCTGTTTCGATTTTTGAGACCTAATCTGATATGGACTGACCCCAAGGACCAATAGGTATAAAAAGGGAGTGAGTCTAATGATTTACTAAGATCAATTTGAGAGATTAAGAGTGATACTCTTCTAGTGAGCATCTGAAAACTCCCTGGGAGCTTTTGTTCACAAATCACGAACACTAGCTTTGGGTTCTCTCTATTGGTTGGAAGGAGAGTCACCGGTGGAAGAGCTGTACGTGTGAGCCCACACTCACTCCGGTTGTGGATAGAGAATAGCAAAGAAGACCAGTTGGTTGAGGCTCTTCTGGAACGTTACTTCTCTACACAGGTCGCGGAGGTTCTTCGGCACACTGAGGTTAGTAAGATCTGTTTAATTTATACATATAACATGTCAAACTTGTGTTTTGGAAAATACTCTGATGAAAAATTTTAAAAATTCCGCTGTGCACTTTGTTTCCAACAATTGGTATCAGAGCTGAGGTTTTTACATAAATTTGCAAGTTTGTGATCATGTTATATGCATAAATTTTGTGATCTTAATCTCTCCAATGCTTGAATTAAATTTTATAGAGAGATGGCACTCTAGGTTTCTATATAATATATATGTTGTCATGGATTATATGGTGAATGTTTATTAATTAATTATGGTTGATTAAATTGTTGTTTAATTATTTATTAATTAATTAATACCGGTTATGGTTCCTTAGAGGTTAGAATGTGTATCTAGGTTTTTCATGTAATTAGATGGCGGACTATCATCTCCGTCTAGGAATTATTATTTAATTTTTAATTTGTAAGAATTTTGTAATTAAATAATTATTCGGAGAAGACGGAACGAGAAGTCGGAACTTAAAGATTGATGATGGCGCCTCCAGGTATTTCCTGAGTCTCTAATTTTATGTTTTTGAATTTTTGAAAATAAAATTGATGAATTGCATTAAAATTGTATTTTCTGGATTGAGGGTTTTCTGCTCGGTCGGCATGCCGGACCTCACAGTTCGGCAGGCCGAAGGTCACAGATCGGCAGGCCGGACGTACGGTCCGGCTGGCCAACAGTGGGGTAGAAATTTTGGTGCTCTGCCGGTAGGCCGAACCTTCATGTTCGGCAGGCCGAACCACCATGATCGGCAGGCCGATCTGGGTGATCGGTCTGCCGACCGAGAGCAGCCAGGTGTCCAGAAAAGGTGCAATTTTTTGGTGCAGTTTTAATTTTATTTTTGGGACGATTCTGAGAAGCATTAAATTTGGATATGACCGGAAATATGAAGTGTTCGATTCATACGGGATTGAGGACTTGAAGATGGATATTACATGAAGAAGGATACAGCTTGAGGATTCAAGGATGAAGAATCGATAAATGTCTCGATATTCTCTTGTAATCTTAGTTTTTCTATTCTCTAGGGTGGAACCGTAATCTTACGGTTATTATTATTATTATGCTTGTAGCTTTGCTTGATTGCTTTGCTTGTCTGCATTATAATATGATTTACCATGTATATTGATAACATGTCATATAGAATAGGGAGTGCCGCTCATATTAAATTTGTTCATGCATAATTTCAAAATAAAACCTTGACTTCAAAAGATTGAGTGGGAGAAGGTTTTCGAAGAGAGAACCTAAGGCCTCCATCGTTGGTCCATAGGAAGAACATGATGGTCCCAACCCCTAGGAAGGGATTTCTATCATGTACCAGATTGGATCTCTGAAAGGATAAGGTATTTTAGTATGATTTATGGTTGCACACCCCTAGGTGGTGATTATAAATCATGGATAAAATATTAAAACGGTGGTTATACACTCACGTTAATTTTATTATTAACCTCCCCTAGGAGCTCTGTTAATAAAATTAATGGCCAAAGAAACAATTATTAGTATATGCTGGATCATACGGGTCCTGGATGGCATATATTAATCAGGAGGGGATCCGTGTTCCTGATTGAATTTGGCATGACTCCCCTAGGAGCTTGTTGAATTCTGAGTTGGGAATTATCGTTGTAAGGTTGTGATATTTTCAAGGTTTTGACACATAAACACATTTGTATGATTTTACATGATTGTGTTATCTTACTAAATTATTATATATGTTTGCTTATGTTTGGTATATGACTCTTTATTGTAGATTGAAAATGTCTAAAAACGCTTTATCATCGATACTTGACAAAAACCAATTAACCGGTGAGAACTATAATGATTGGAAACGGAACCTGGACATCGTCCTTTCCTTTGAGAAACTGAAATATGTTCTGACAACTCCTTGTCCTCCCGAGCCTACGGGAGACTCAAGTAATGAGCAATTCCAAGCGTACGACCGCTGGAAAGATGCTAATGATCAGGCCCGCTGCTATGTTATGGCTAGCATGAATAACGTGCTGCAGGCTCAACATCAGGATTATGAGACTGCGAAGCAGATCTTGGATAATCTTGAGGACATGTTTGGAGGCCAGGCCATAACAAAGCGACAAGGGGCGCTTCGAAAACTCTTAAACTGTAGACAGAGACCGGGGACATCTGTAAAGGAGCACATGATGTTGGTCATAGGTTACCTCGCTGAGGCTCAAACCAATGGAGCCGACATCGATGCTGAAACTCAGATGACTATGGTCTTTGAGACTCTGTCTAAGGAATTTATTCCGTTTAGAGCTACTTTTAATCTAAGCAATAGACGGGATATGACCTTGACAGAACTGATGAAACAGTTACAAGAGTTTGAACTGCTGATCAGGGAGTCTCCTGCTGGTGGAGAGGCCAATATGGTAGCTGCTTCTGGTTCCAATCCTAACTCTGGGAATGGAAAGAAGCAACGGGCCAAAAGTGGGAAGTCTTCTATTCCTATTGCTACCAAGAGCAAGAAGAAGAAGAAGAAGAACCCAAAGAAGCTTAAGTGCTTCTTTTGTGGTAAGGTCGGGCATATAAAGAAGCATTGCAAGGACTTCCTTTCCAAGGGAGGTAGGTGTGATCTTCTATATTTAGAAACTTGTTTGGTTGAGGAATCCAGTGACATTTGGGTCATAGATTCCGGTGCAACTAATCATGTTTGTGTTTCTCTGCAGGGATTCAAAGAAACGAGAAGTCTACTTCGTGAAGACTTAACGCTTCGGATGGGCGATGGATCCTTGGTCTCAGCGGAAGCAGTGGGAAATGTCCATCTTTATTTTGATAATTATAGGAGTTTAATTTTGCGAGATTGTTTTTATGTTCCTAAATTTAAAAGGAATTTAATTTCTGTATCTTCTTTATTTAAAGACTCCTACGTGGTATCTTTTAATGAAAAAGTGGTGATTCGTAAAAACAAATCTTTTATCTGTTCTGGATGGATGCAAAATAATCTATATTTTATCAAACCTAAGATGGACCTATTGCTTAATGCTGAGATAAATGATAATGACTCAAAAAGACTTAAAACTTCTCACTCTAATAAGACTTATCTTTGGCATTTGCGCCTTGGCCATATTAACCTAAATAGGATTCAAAGGTTGGTAAGGGATGGACCTTTAAGTCACTTAAAGGTGGAATCTATACCTCAATGTGAGTCTTGTTTGGAGGGTAAAATGACCAAAAGACCATACGGGTCTAAGGGCAATAGGGCCGAAGGGGTTCTAGAACTTGTGCATAGTGATGTTTGCGGACCGATGAACATCCGGGCACGAGGAGGGTATGAGTACTTCGTCACTTTTATTGACGATTACTCAAGATATGGGTATGTGTACCTAATGCACCACAAAAGCGAAACTTATGATAAGTTCAGGGAGTTTTCGGGCTGAAGTGAAAAAGCAATTGGGTAGACCCATAAAGGCACTTCGATCTGATCGAGGTGGGGAATACCTTTCTGATGAGTTCTTGGGACACTTGTTAGAGAATGGGATTTTATCCCATTTGACTGCGCCGGGCACTCCGCAGCAGAATGGCGTAGCAGAGAGAAGGAATAGGACTTTGTTGGATATGATTCGGTCCATGATGAGTTATTCATCATTGCCTTTATCCTTTTGGGGATATGCACTACAAACCACATGTTATCTTTTGAACAATGTGCCTTCAAAATCGGTCCCTAAAACTCCTCATGAGTTGTGGACAAGACGGAAGACATCCTTAAACCATATTCGCATATGGGGATGTCCAGCTCATGTCCTGTTTAAGGATCTGAATAAGTTGGAAGCACGTTCAGAAGTTTGCGTGTTTGTAGGATATCCAAAAGGGACTAAAGGGGGTTATTTTTATAACCCAAAGGAAAATAAAGTCGTGGCTTCAACTAATGCAACTTTCCTTGAGGAGAGTTACATGAACGACTTTAAACCTCAAAGCAAAGTGGTGCTTGAGGAGTTGAGGGGTAATCCGTTTACTCCGGAGGTTCCGAACGAAACCATTCCGATCGGTGTAGAAAAACCAAACAAACCTGAACAACAACCTCAGGGGCTTCGGCGTAGTGGGAGGATCGGGCGTCAACCTGAGAGGTATATGTTCAATGGGGAGGTCTTTTTGGCTGAACCGGATGAACATGACAGGGATCCTTATACTTACGCAGAAGCTATGGAGGATGTTGATTCAAGACTCTAGACAGAGGCCATGAACATTGAGATGAAGTCTATGGAGACTAATCGGGTCTGGGAGCTTGTGGATCTTCCCGAAGGGGTAAAACCCATAGGGAGTAAGTGATCTACAAGAGGAAAAGAGGAGTGGATGGAAAGGTCGAAACCTTTAAGGCTAGACTGGCAGCTAAGGGTTATACGCAAAAGGAAGGAATCGATTATGAGGAAACCTTTTCGCCTGTAGCCATGCTTAAGTCCATCCGGATTCTCTTGTCCATAGCTGCCGCTCTTGACTACGAGATTTGGCAGATGGATGTCAAGACGGCTTTTCTGAATGGCTATCTTGATGAGTCCATTTATATGGAACAACCAGACGGGTTCAAGGTCACGGGTCAAGAGGGTAAGGTTTGTAAGCTGCTAAAGTCAATTTATGGACTTAAGCAGGCTTCTCGTTCTTGGAACATAAGATTTGATCAAGTGATCAAGACTTATGGGTTCTCACAAAATGTGGATGAACCATGTGTTTACAAACACATTAAGAATGGGAAGGTGGTTTTTCCTACTACTCTATGTAGATGACATTCTGCTAATTGGCAATGACGTTGGGGATTGTCATCGGTCAAATTATGGTTGACCAAGCAGTTTGACATGAAGGAATTAGGTGAGGCTAATTTTGTTCTCGGTATCCAGATCTTTCGGGATAGGAAGAACAAAATGATAGCTTTGTCACAGGCCAGCTACATAGATAAAATTCTCAGGAGGTTTGCAATGCAGGATTCTAAGAAAGGTGGGCAACCATCTAGGTCTGGAATTACTCTTTCTAAGAAAGACTCTCCAAAGTCTTATGAAGAAAGAGAATACATGAAGAAGGTACCTTATGCTTCGGCAGTGGGTAGTCTCATGTATGCCATGCTTTGCACTCGACCGGATATTAGCTATGCGGTCGGGATTGTGAGTCGATTTCAGGCGGATCCAGGACCAAACCATTGGGTTGCGGTAAAGCATATTTTCAAGTACCTAAGAAGGACTCGAGGGTATATGCTTGTGTATTCGGGTGAGGATTTAACTCCTCTAGGATACACTGATTCGGATTTTCAATCCTGCCTGGATTCTAGGAAATCGACATCGGGGTTTGTGTTTACTCTGGGTGGCGGTGCCATCAGTTGGAGAAGTGCGAAGCAAGATTGCACTTCGGATTCAACGATGGAGGCCGAGTATGTGGCGGCTAGTGATGCTTCGAAAGAAGCAGTGTGGCTCCGCAAGTTCCTTGGGGATCTTGAGGTAGTTCCTGGTGTGGATAAAGCGGTATCACTGTACTGTGATAACAGTGCGGCGGTAGCTAATGCTAAGGAACCAAGATTTCACAAGAAGAGTAAGCATATTGATCGGAAGTATCATGTGATAAAGGACTTCGTTGAGAGCGGGCATGTCACGGTGTGCAAGATCGCGTCAGAGGACAATTTAGCTGATCCATTTACGAAGACACTTTCTGGGAGAGTCTTCGAAAGGCATATGGAAGCTATGGGGATGCGAAATTTGCAGTATTTACTCACTTAGTGCAAGTGGGAGATTGTTAGACATGTATGCTCTAAGGAGTAAAAATGTAATACGTTTTTGGAGACATTTTTATCAATAAAGAATTTATTCGTTTATATATACCAAATATTGTCCTCTTTACGTTCATATTTGTTGAATGTATGATAAGCAAACAGTAGTCTAAGACTATCAGTCTAAACCTTAAGAGTTGGGCATATGATGGGATGATTATGCGGTAGACACGACACTTAAGGTGATGGTCTAAAATATATGATCCGCAATCGAGGGAATAAAGTTGGGCGCTTTATTCATGTAAAGATTGTTATGTTGTCTATATCCCTTTTGGGAGATGGTTTGTCTTGGCCATCGGAGTTGGACTCCGTGAATAGAAACATTGGCGCGTTGTCATAGGTGACGATGTGTTGGATCGGGACATAAAGTGAATTGATTTGGATTAATAATTCTGTCTTGGCAAATCGATTCACTTTAGACAATCATTTGTATTGTATCTTAATCCTGAGATGAATAATGGGCCCGTTGTCTCGATTTGTGTCTTTTGATGTACCAATGGGTGACTCCCACATCTCTATAGTGGCATGCATGCCGGTACGTTGGAGGCATGACTCTTGGTAGCGTAGACTTGTTATTCATAGATATGGAATCCATAGCTCCTCTTTAGGAGTAATGATATCCTCTTATATGCGTTGTCCTGTAATTGGAAAACTAGAGCGCTCAACCATTTGGATACATAGGTGTAACCGAATGGTATACTATCTTTGGATGGTAAGTTTTCTAATGGTGAGACAATGGAACGTAAGATAAAAATAATCGGGAAGGTAAGACAGAACTTGTCCTTAAGCCGGTTATGGATGATCATATGGGGATGCGATACACTATGATATGTCATGGAGACTTAGCTACACGAGCTTCGTAATTCTATAAAGTTCGAGAGTGCAGCTCCAAGCTTTTAGTGGAGTAGCGTTGGAGTTGATAATTGTGAAATGTATATCTGGGATATTGGGTTTCATAATTATCATGAGCTTGAACTTTATAGGTCCATTTTGGTCCCCTTTGCTAGCTCACAAAATCCTGTAACGACACGGCGTGCTTTTTCAATAATTGGTGACTTATGTCGGATTTATCAGATTGGTTTAAAATTTATAAGAATCAAATAATTCATGTCTGTTTATCGGTTGAATTAATTATGTAAGAAATTAGTTCAAGATGAACTTGTTGAATTATGGCGTTCGGATAATTCTTGTCTGTTTATCGGTTGTTTTAATTTTGGACAATTAGAACAAGATAAACTTGTAGAATTATTGTGAATTGATTTATTTTCTTAGAGATTATCTTGATAAAGTTTGTTTTGATCAGATATCTTTTCTATTGGGCTATTTGAATCAAAACTGAGACTTTATCCTTTAGAATCTCGGGTGGAAAATAAAAGATTCGCGGAGATTTTTTCTCGGCAGTTCGGCCTGCCTATCAAAAAGTTCAGCCTGCCGAACTGGCCAGTTCGGCCTGCCTATCACACAGTTCGGCATGCCGACCGCGACAGTTAAGATTACGCGTTTTTCACGCGTATCTTATCAGATATTGATCCGAACTTGATTCTGTTTCGATTTTTGAGACCTAATTTGATATGGACTGACCCCAAGGACCAATAGGTATAAAAAGGGTGTCAGTCTAATGATTTACTAAGATCAATTTGAGAGATTAAGAGTGATACTCTTCTAGTGAGCATCTGAAAACTCCCTGAGAGCTTTTGTTCACAAATCACGAACACTAGCTTTGGGTTCTCTCTATTGGTTGGAAGGAGAGTCACCGGTGGAAGAGCTGTACGTGTGAGCCCACACTCACTCCGGTTGTGGATAGAGAAGCGCACTTTGTTTCCAACACTTCAAAGCTAGGCCTCCACACTAATAGAAAGACAAGTAGGCGTCAAACTGCAAGAATAAATTAACCTCACACTTTTCTGGATCTGCTATGTACTCAACACATGAGACAGTAGACCTTTTTGTTTAGAGAAGGAACTCTCAGTTTTCTCTCTGAATATTCAGTAAAAGTTATGTGAAATAATGATCTATGGAGATAACTGTTATCTCTATCTTTTTATATCTACGTAGTTAATTATTTTTTAATTAATTTTAAATTTAAAACAACCACTATCTTAGATATATGGGAAAAAGGATATACTTTACATTACTTATCCCTTTTATGTTTTTAATTTTAACCAAATCAATTACATGAAAGGGATAAGGAATGTAGTTTATGTTTACGTTGTTGTTGTTATTGTATATTTTTATTTAAAAAAAAAGAATCACGTTTTAACGTGATTCTCAAATATATATATATATATATATATTATATAAAAGTTAATGAAAAACTTTCTATATATATATATAGATAACGTAAAACAAAGCTAACGACTATATATATATATGTTATATATCTTATATATATATACAAATTCAAAAATAAATCATATTTATATAAAACAAAATTAAATAATTAATCAATTAATTATTTAATTTTGTGTCCATGTTGGAAAAGACAAAATATGATCCCACCACACATATGTCATACACAACATTAAAATTATATTTAAATAATCTTATTATTCAAATATTATCAATTAATTAATTTAAAAAATATATTTAACTAATCTCATTAGTTAAATATAATCAATTAATTAATTAACTAATGCTCAGTTAAATATGACAACATTTATTACATTATAGTATGTATCACAGAGAATATTTTTCTGTATCACATTAATATCTTAAGTATGAAATAATTAATTCAAAATTCAATAATTCAAAATTAAATATGTATAATTCAATCTTTGCATTAAATCCAATATAGTGTTATGGAGGTGGCATTGGGGACTTATGAACTTATAAACCAAGCTCCAATAAATTTTGACAATTAATTAAGCTCTTTAATTAATGTGCTAAATTTATTAGTTTTATTGTTACTCCGCTAAAAACTTGAAACTGAACTCTAGAGATTATAGTGAAAATTACTCAAAGAAAATTAACGAGTAGTCCATTGATATAATCATTACATGTAAGTCAGTCCTCTATAAATAGTTCATAATAAGGGCTAGGTTCAATTTTTGTTTACCTCTCATATTATATCTTTATTCTTGAGTTCTAATAATTCTCTAACGAACAGTTAATTTATAATCGTATTATGAACGAGCGCTCTACTATTCAAATCTCGAATTATCACTTAAGAGAGTTATTTTTCTAACTTCCATAGGGAAAGAATGGATTCCATATCTGCATAATATTATTCTCAGCCATTTATTACATTGTGTTTTTAAGATGCTAAGTTATAATTTGTGTTTAGACAAATCTTACCATGCAAGTCAAAAAACAAAATGTCATAAATAGGAGTATAATAAATATTCAGGATTAGGACTATCAAATATATGATCATCATAGTGATAAATTTGAATACTTTATTTGTAACAGATGATTATTAGAGATTCATAATTTATCTGGTCCAATTCTATATAATCTCATTATATAAAATTCCTCCAATATAATGTCTCTATATTAATAGCCCAGATAAGACTATTTCATTCTAAATAAGATTGGACTATAGTTGTAGTATTTAATTAAATATCCCAAACTTTAATTAATTATTATAGACTATTTAGATTATTAACCGCAAATTTTATCCCTAAGCATGTAATACTTATATGCTAAATTTATACTCTCATAAAGAATCATGGAATTTTCTTAATATTTATAAAAGTATTTATAATACATATAAGCAACCAAAATAATTATAAATGTCACTTTATTTATTTATTAAGAATATGTACAATGTCACAACTGACAGGGCACCAACCTAACAATCTCCCACTTGCCCTAAAGCAGGTGAGACATGTCTCTAAGACCTAAGCCTTCCAAGTGTCCCTGTAAGCTCTTTGCAGAAGACATCTTGGTGATTGGGTTGGCAAGATTGTTATCCGACGCAATCTTCACAACTTCCACATCGCCTCGATGCACTATTTCTTTGATCAAATGATATTTTCACTCTATATGCTTTCCTCTTTTGTGGCTTCTAGGTTCTCTTGAATTTGCCACTGCACCACTATTATCACAATATAGTGTGAGTGGTTTATCCATGACTGGAACGACTTCTAGATCATTCAAGAACTTATAGAGCCAAACAACTTCTTTAGTTGCTTCACAAGCAGTCACATATTCAGCTTCCATAGTTGAATTAGCAATACAAAATTGTTTTATGTTTCTTCAAATTATGGCTCTATCACCAAAAGTAAACACTGATCTAGACGTAGATTTACATGTGTCTTTGTCTGATTGAAAATCAAAATCAGTGTATCCAGTGGGAATCAAATTCTCACTAGAATATACCAGCATATAATTTCTCGTTCTTCCAAGATACTAGAGAATGTGTTTAATCGCCACCCAATGATCTAATCTTGGGTTGGATTGATATCGACTTACTTTACCCATTGCATAGGAAATGTCAGGTGTTGTACACAACATGGCATACATTAGACTTCCCACTATAGATGCATAGAGAACCCATCTCATGTTTTCTTCCTCTTGAGGTGTCATAGGACACTGCTTTTTTGAAAGATAAACTCCATGACATGTAGGTAAATTACCTTTCTAGGAGTTTTGCATCGAAAATCTAATAAGCACCTTATCGATGTATGATGCTTGAAACAACGGCAACAATTTGTTCTTGCGATCTCTTATGAGTTTGATTCCATGTGTAATGACGAGAAGAAATTTGTTAATAAAATTTAATATTTAATTTTGTTTAATTATTGAATTTTCCCTTAAAATTTGTAATTTTTGTAAAAATTGTGATAATAAATAATAGACATTATTAATTAGAAATTCCACTACGGACGTGATGCAATGCTGGATATTATTAATATAGATTTTATGAGTTTATATACTTAAGAATTTGTAAATAATATCCATAAAATAAATTTTATATCACAATTAATTGTAAAATTGTGATACAAAAAAATGGGTAATTAGAGTATAAATAAGACAGAGAGCCCACCAAACCCTAACCTAGTGTGAAAAGGAGGCCAAAATAGTATAAGTATACTGCTAAGTGAAAATACAGATATGAGAAATGTTACGTTTGGCCTCCAAAAGTAAACCAAAGGTAAAAAAAATATTTTATACAGTCTAAGGATATGTCGTGCACTGATTGTACCGCAGCATTGTAAGAAAAATACTATAAGGTGAAAAATTACATAATGTAAATTTTTGAGGCCCACCAAGTGGACACCCAATTGGATTTCATTGGGCCACCATGTCATGAAAGGTGGCCTAATCACACCATGACATCTAATAACCCAAAGGATTACCTTGGTGAGTCACCCCATTGGATAAGCATGCACTAAATGTGTGTTTAGCAAAAAAAAAATTCCATTTTCTCTTCCATTCGAAAACCGGCAACCATTAGAGCACTTCCCCAAGAATTTTCAACTTCACATCTTAGCAAAAAAACCCCAATCAAGTTCAAGAGGAAAAATCCAAGGAATTTCATCAAGTTTTAAGGTAAAAACCTAAACTTTTTTCAAGGTTTCTTGGGTTTTTTTTTTCTTGGGTAAAGGAAGGGAAGTTAATTCAAGGTATTTTTGCATGAAAATAAGGTCTAGGAAAAAGATTTCAAGGGAGCTTTGGAAGGACAGAAGCACAAAGTTTTCAATTTGGGTAAACTTGATTCCTTAAAGTTTTGAAATTGTGTGATTTTTGTTTTGATTTTTATTCTTTTAAAAGCATGTGGGTTCTTGAGCAAATTTTTGGTTAAATTCCTTAGAAATTTGAATTATGGCATGTTGATATTGTGAAAATTTAGGGTTTATGGTGCAAAATAGTAGTTTATGTAAAAAGGATTATTTTTGTAATTTTAATGTTAGTTTTTCAAAAATGGTGATTAGGGATGAAAATGACCTAGCCAAAGGTTGAATCTGCTAATACAGTGGTTGGAAGGCAGTTTTGAAATGGATTTTTAGAAAAATAACCCAAGGACTAAATTGTAAGAAAAAGTTTTCCCTTGACAGAATTGAAAAATGCCCAAAAACACCCATGTGCAGTGAGAATTTCAAAAAAGTTAAAACATGAAAGTTGTAGATCTCGACGAAACTGTTAGGCTTTATAGACAGTTCATTGAAAATCTCAACCGTTTGTGAGATTTTAATTTTTCAAGAATTTCTTAAAATTGGAAAAAAATTTAAAAGGGCAAAAACATCATTTTTCAAAATGATTATGGGTATGCGACTTTGAGCAGAAATGTTGCTTATGAAAAATAGAAAATTTTGGGTTGAAGAGACGAATTTCAATTATAGGGGCAAAATTGTCAAAATTTTCAATTAAGGGATGAAATTGTAAAGTTTTATTGAAATGGGGTATAGAGAGGAAATAAGGAGATCCAAACCACTAGGTTATTATTTTGAAATTAGTACGTAACTATTTTAGTTAGAATAGCGAAATCAAGCATGGGAAGTTAGTAGGCCCACTGGGGGCAAAATCGTCATTTTCCCTAAGTAAACAGAGTCGTCTTAAAACGTCCCCAAATAGGAAAAAGAAATGATTAGAAAGATTTTTACTCTTCGTTAGAGACAATAGGGTACATAAAATAAGATTAAGAAAACCAGTGGTTTTCAGAGTTGTATACAGTTATACAACTCAATTTATTAATTAACGATCATTTTGTAATGAAACATAGTGGAATTTGGCTGATAGCTTTGTAATTGGCCAACAGAATCCTAGAAGTCTAGGTTAGAAGGAACTGAGGTTACAGTTCACGAAAGCCTAAATCAAGTAAGTTCCCATCCCACCTACAGTATGAAATTATAGATATAAAATGTGAGACATATATATGTATACTTATGTATATATCAAGGTGTATACCTGTGTGTATGCTATAATTATATTAGTGTATACCCGTGAGCATACGAATAAATACCTATGTGTATATTATGACATGTACCTGTGTGTATATTAATGTATACCTGTATGTATATAAAGTATGTACCTGTGTGTACTATACCGTACAAGAGAATTTATGTTTCGTGTATAACATGAGATTATCACTTTATGCATTTTATGATAACCATAATAAGTGGACTGGTAAATATATCACCAGAAGTTAAGAAAAGTGTCATACCGACTCTTGACTCAAGAGGAGTTTAAGGATATAGAATGGTCACGGTGTTATGTAGACCTATGTGTGCAATGGTACGAACACTTAGGCCCTAGTAAAAGATAAGAAATGAAAAGGATAAAGAATGATCATAAGAAAGCATAATCGGATCACGCATTGCATTGAATGTACATGTGGGTTGTATTGGGACTTACTGGGCGTAAGCTCACTAAGTATTTCATGGTGTAGGTATTCTGACAAGAAGGTCTAAATAATTTCATAGATGAGCTGGTGGAGGGATGAGTAATGTACAGAATGGGTATGGATTCTGCCGTACTTATGTTTCCGCTATAGTATATTTTAAGCTATTTTGAAACGTAATGTTTAGTAAACAGTATTGTAAAAGAAAGGTTACTTATGTAAATTTATGTATATGTTTGTATTCTGAAAATTGTTAGAACTAGTATATGTGAAATTTTTATAAAAAAAATTTCCCTAAGTTTTCCTCTATACATAAGTAAGAAAAAGGTTTATCACAGCTCAAAAAGGCGGGTTGTGACAGTTGGTATTAGAGCAGAAATCGTGACACCCTACTACACATTGTTGTATGCTCCATTGCCATAGCTCAAGTAAGATAGTTTGATTTCAAGTATAAGAATGTTAAGTTTTCACTTTATATGGAATTGTTATATTAATTAAGATAAATGTAGTAGATGGCGGCACCCCCAAATGAACCTAATGCGGAAGTGGATCGAAGAGCAAGCATCGCTTTCCAAGACATGATGCCATCGTGATATTATGGGAGTCGGCAGCCCATGGTACTGACTGAATGGCTTCACTCTATAGAAGTGATCTTTCCTACATGTCATACGCCACCGCACCTCTAGGTTTTATTAGCTTCTGGACTGTTGCTGAGAGAAGCATTTGCATGGTGGCTGACCTAGGGACTGGCAAGGCTTTAGGGAACAAATTCTAGCAGAATTCGCACCTTTACCCCCAGCGGATGCTATGCAAGTCCAAGTAATTCTAATATTATGGGCGGATTGGTGTCATCGGTTGTATCTATGTGTAGAACAGATATAGGGTAGGTACTTATGAGAGCCAATGGATCATTATATCTTAAGGTTTCTCCGTATTATGGTACCATTGATTCCGCCAGAAATACCTTTGTGGTGAATTTGTGACCTTGTTTAGAGAGATCTTCCCGACACAATCCAACAACAAATGCAGTATTCGAGGGATTTCCTCAGTCTCCATGATTTTATTATGGAAGTATTGCATGTGGAACAAAATGTGGCTGTGCCATTAGAGGATTCCCTAGTGGAAGAGACTGATGAAAATGACGACGACGACGACGATGATGATGATGAAGAGCTCGAATTCATTCTAGGGCCTCCGAAACCTATAATTGCAAGTGACGATGAGTCTATCAATTTGGATGAAGAGGAAGAGGAGGACCCTGAGGAGAATCCTGAACATAATGACATGTCAGGAGTAGAGTCAGATTAGAGAGTAAATGGGCTTTTGAAGATTTTTATGTATTAAGATGTACTTAGATGTGGGATTAGTAAAGTTTTGGCTTGTTGCTTTTGTATATGAGTGTACTCCGGCAAGTGGTATCCTTTGCAGCAATAGGGTATATGTAGCCGGAAGTGATAACTACTCCTGGGAAAGATTTGAACAGTTTATGTAAGAAAGGAAAGTAAGTATGTATGTTAGTCACTTATGTAATGTAAAAGAAAAAGAAAGAAGCTAATGAAATGAATGTGTGAAATGAGACATCAAGTTTATGTGATTGTTTATGTTTGCATGTGTTTATATTGTTTGAAAATCTTCTTTAAATACTATTAAGTTAATAGTATATACTGACGTAATAATAAAATTGTATGGCAGGCCTGTAAACAAACTTTACTATTGATGGCTGATGCACCTGAAGGACTTGTGAATCAGGACCTAATGGCTATAATTACAGAGTTACAATAGAAACTCCGAGCTCAGGAGTTAGAAATGCAAGAGTTAAGAGAACAGTTAGCAAACCAGAATCCTGTACCACAGGCTCGCGTGAATTCGCCACCCCCAGTACCACCGCCTCAGCAAGCGAAACCAACTATACTAGTTATTCCAGCTGGTCTACTAGCATCTGCTACTGAATTTTATGAAATATTTTGGCAGATGAAAGCCCCAGAATTTGATGGATCTACTGATCCACTAGAAGCCGATGATTGGCTTACTGGCATAGATAGGGTTCTAAAATTTATGGGGCTCAGTGACCATGAGAAAGTCTTGTGTGCCTCGTTTTCTCTCACCAAGGATGCTAGGAGATGGTGGGAGTAGGTAGAATGGTCAGATTTCATGGAAGAATACGAAAAGGCTTATTTCAACGTGGAAACCGGCAGCCTAGCATGAAGAATTCAATAACTTTAAGCAAGGTAATATGTCAGTGGCTGACGCTGTAAAGAGATTCAATCAGTTGGCGCATCTTTGCCCCGAACTGGTACCCACTGATCTGGAGTGGATAAGAAGATTAATGCGCATGTTCTGAATCGACATAGCCTTTGTAGTTGATAGTGGAGGGCAAGCCCCTAAGGATGTAGATGATTGTATTGAACGGGCTACTAGAGCCGAATTCAGAATTGCTCGTGATAAGGAGGAGAGGGCAGGAATTTTTAAAGCTCAAAAGGAGGAGAAAGCTTTAGCTAAGCAGAGTCAAGCTATACAAGCAAAAGGACAAGAAAGCGTTCTGAATCAAGGGCAGTCCCATAGTCATCCAGTTGGACGCAACTGTAATGCTAATAATAAGAGGAAATGGAATGTGGTTAATCCAAAGAATCAGAAAGGACAACCACAGAAGAAGATTAGTGATTGAGGAAATAACAAGCCTCTCTGTGGGCAATGCAGGAAAAGGCACGCAGGAGAGTGCAAGGCTGGCACTAACAAGTGCTTCCTCTGTGGTAAAGAAAGGCACTACGCTAGAAACTGTTTTTCCAATCCCCATAATCAGAATACTCAGAGTCAGCAAAGTCCCTAGGGAACTCAACTTCATGCAGTCCAAGCACAGATTGAAGGCCCTAGCATTAGTTAGGGACGCTTGGAAGCTCCAAAACCCAGTGGACGGATCTATGCCTACACAAAGAAAGAAGATGATGCAGGAACTTCATCAGTGATGATAGGTCAGTTTTCTGTTGCCAATACTGATGCCTATGTGTTTATTTGATTCTGGAGCAACGCATTCATTTACATCACTTAAGTTTGCTAAACGGATAGGAAATGAAGGGGATAGGGTAGAACAGACTTTTAGGACTGCACTTCCCTCTAGGGAGGTATTGAATTTTGATTATTGGTTACGTCACATACCCATTGTCGTTTGTGGAAGAGAATTGTATATCGATTTAATAATAATTGATATACAAGATTATGACATTATCTTGGGAATGGATTTCATGAGAAAATATATGGCCAAGATCAATTGCCAACAACACAAGGTTACGTTTCGACTATCCAAGGGTGAGAAGTTCGTATATTCGGGAAAGATTCCTAAGGCCCCAAAGGTGCTAATTTCAATGTTGAAGGCAAGAAAGATGTTGGAAAGTGGATGCATCGATTATCTGGTGAATTTAGTAAACAAGGAACAAGAGGCTCAGTTAGGACGAGAGAATGTCCCTGTAGTAAAAGAATTCATTGACGTGTTTTCGGATGAGTTATCGGGCTTACCATTGGAACGAGAGATTTCGTTCTAGATTGAGTTGACACCAAGGATAGCCCTAATTTTGAAGGCACCGTACCGTATGGCTCCGGAGAACTCAAAGAGCTTCAGGTGCAATTACAAGAATTGTTGGACAAAGGGTTTATTTGGCCTAGTCATTCCCCATGGGGAGCGCCTGTTCTATTCGTCAAAAAGAAAGATGGAACGTTACGAATGTGTATCGATTACCGATAATTGAACAAAGTCACGATTAAAAACAAGTATCCCCTTCCAAGGTTCGACGACCTATTTGATCAATTGAAAGGAGCGTCTATATTTTCAAAAATTGACCTGCACTTTAGATATCATCAACTTCGAGTTAAAGAAGAGGACGTGCCAAAGACATCGTTTCGAACATGTTATGGACATTACGAATTCTGTGTTATGCCATATGGACTGACCAATGCCCCCGTAGCATTTATGGATCTTATGAACTGGATTTTCAAGGATTATGTCAATAAATTCTTTATCATTTTCATCGATGATATCCTCATCTATTCAAGAACGCCAGAGGAACATGAGAAACACTTGAGAATTGCACTATAGTTGTTGAGAAAACATCAGTTGTATGCCAAGTTCTCAAAATGTGAATTTTGGTTGGAAAAAGTTCATTTCCTAGGACATATTGTGTCACGAGATGGAGTATTTGTTGATCCTTCCAAAGTAGAAGCAATAAATAAGTGGCCTACGTTGAAGAGCGTTACCGAAATTAGGAGTTTCCTCAGTCTAGAGGGCTATTATCGACATTTTGTGAAAGGGTTTTTTAGACTCGTAGCACCACTCATGACTATTACATGAAAAGCAGCAAAGTACGAATGGACCAAGAAGTGTGAAGAAAGCTTCCAAGAGTTAAAAAGACGACTCACGAGTGCCCCGGTACTGACCATATCAGATCCGAACGTAGGAAACTTCATGATTTAAAGTGATGCGTCAAAAATAGGCTTGGGAGCCGTGCTCATGCAAAACAGAAAGCTGATTGCGCATGCATCTCGACAGCTAAAGGATCATGAAAGGAACTACCCAACGTAGGACTTGGAATTAGCAGCGGTTGTATTTGCACTAAAGATTTGGCGTCACTATTTGTATGGAGCTAAATGCCAGATTTATACGGACCACCAGAGTCTGAAGTATATTTTGACCCAGAAAGAGATTAATATGAGACAGTGAAGATGCCTTGAGCTAGTTAAGGATTACGACTGTGAAATTTTATATCACCCTAGAAAGGCTAATCGAGTAGCGGACGCACTTAGTCGTAGAACAATGTCCTCGCTTGCAATGGTGCAACTGGTACCATGTAACGCCCCAAAATTTATTTAATGTTAATGTAATATAAATCATGAATTAGTGTGCCATAATTAATGTTTCAACATTAATTTGATTATTTGGTTGGATTTTGAGTTTTTGGTTGTTTTGTTAATTGGATGAATTCAAATGATTTCTCATTGTTTTAAAATAATGTTTTGAGTTTTAAAACACAACAATTTGTAAAATGTTACAAATATTCCATTTTACAAAACCGTGGGCAGCACATGGTTTTCGCACAGTAAAACCGCCCACCGTTTCCCTCTATTTATTCTCTCTCTTCCTCCTCTCTCCTCACACTCTCAGGACTCTCTCTCTCTCTTTCTCTCCTTCACCCATGACACTCCCCTCTCTCTCAAATTCACTCTCAAATTTTTGTATCAAATTCGAATCCAAGCTTCGGGTTAGCAAGGAGGAAGCTCGGGGACGTGATTTGGCAACCGAGAACGCGAATTGGAGCTTCGATTCGAGGTTAGTTTTGAAATTTCAAAACTTTTTCCAAAATTTTCAATTTTGTGTATTTTTGAAATCTAGGTTTGTTTAAGCTTAGAAAACCTTGGATTTGAGTTAAATGAACTTAGAACAACTAGAATCTAAGCTTAGATTGAAGAAAAATGGATTGGATTCAAGATTTTTCATTTTTCTCCCTATTTTCTCAATTTTGTGTTTTTGAGATTTTTGAGTTAAAATGTTGTTTAAATGAGTCCAAATGTGTTCTAATATGTTTTTCTATCAACTATGATTGTTTTCCATGCCTGGGATTTGAGAAAAATAGGTTAGGATCAAGATTTGTGTTTTGGGGAAATCGAAAACCCGTGGCTGGATTTCTGGGTTTTCCCAGTTCGGCAGGCCGGACCACGTGTTCGGCAGGCCGGATCAAGGGATCGACCGGCCGGTGTTCATCTCTTCGGCAGGCCGAACTTGCGAATGTTCGGCCGACCGAACCTGGCTTCCGGTACAGTTCGGCTGGCCGAAGTAGGGAGTCCGACAGGCTGATCGAGGCATGGAAAATTTTGTGATTTTTCACCCGTTTTCACTGTTTTGGACCCCGATTTAAATTCCAACCTTATAGAATGATTTAAAGATACAAATGGCACACTAGGACATCATGAAATGATTTAGTAACATAGAATGTCTCAAACTAGATAATGATCGACTTAGTTTGTATCTATGATCGTTCATGGTTTCGCGGAGCTAACGTATAGCGGACCGGAATTACGGTGTGGGACACCAACATGAGTATTGAGGTAGGACTTCTACCCTATTCCTTGGCAGCCTAGTTTCAAAATGATTTGGCTTTGAAAAGGATTTCTATTAAAATGTTTTCAACGGTTGTTTGAAAATGGATTTATCGGTTATATTTTAATATACCGTGAACTGAAATGAATTTCATAATGAATGTAAATGACAACACTCGGTAATTGGGTTTTGAATGATGATGATAATAAACATATAGGCATGATGCCATATCAGAGATAGGGTCATGTAGCGATCGACCTTGGGGGCAGGTCCCGAAACCCAGCTGGGCCACTACGGTGGTGATATTATTATGGTTTGCCTAGGAAAGGGAAAATGATATTATTGGTTATATGGGTAAGCTGTTCTGGGTAAGAACGGTTTTACTCAAATTTATTCATTTATTTATTTATTTATTCATTTAAGGTTTCTTTTAAATGACTCCTGAATAATGACCTGTTTCTTTAAATTAAATTATTTTATAAAACATAGTCCTACTGAGCCTTTCTTTCACGTTTTATTTTTTTTAAATTTTTTCCCTCTAGGTGGTTTTCCATTTAGGTTTGGAGAGGATTCTTTGGACAAGACACAAGAGCAATAGAGGGGCTAGTAAACTTATTTGTATTATTTAAATCAAGACATAAAAGACTTTAACATTATTTGTACTTGGACTGTGATTGTATTTATGATATTGTCAGTACCATTTATGTGCACAAGTTGTGGGTTTGTGGAACCCATACTCGCTATGTTTAATCTTTAATATTCATTTTTCATGTAATGGGTTTCTTTAAACTTTCATATTTTATATTTAATTCAACCCCTTAAACTCTGGATTTTAATTAAATTCTCTTTTAATTAATTTAAATAATCTGCCACGTCACCTCCCGTACTCCGGGGCTTGACAGAATGATATCAGAGCTCAAGGTTATGAACCTTGGGAATTATGCACACATAGGTTGGACAATGAAATACCTCTGACAGTCCAAAATTTGTTTTCAGAAGTGAGAGAATGGCACCTAGACGTCGTTCGACAGCTGACGCCAAGTTCAAAAATGATGAGGGCATGATGAGGTCTATGTTTGTGGCTTTCTGACAGATGGCAGCCAGGGCTAGACCTGGAGATTCTGATGTTGGTAGTCGGCATGCGTACTTTAAGGAATTCCAACGTGTGTCAGTTCTGACTTTTGATGGTAATGGGGATCCGTAGTTAGCAGAGTATTGGTTGGATTTGATCTTGAAGCACTTGGATACCCTTGGTGTGCCTGAGGAGTATCGTGTGGAGTTTGTTGCGTATAAGCTCGAGGGCGGTGCTAACACTTGGTGGAAATAGGCTAAGCGTCTGGAGCGCGGTGGTGATATCAGTTGGGACAGGTTCGAGGAGTTGTTCTATGATCGATATTTTCCACAGGGGTATAGAGATCAGAAGGCAACTGAGTTCTATAGATTGCAGCAGGGTGATCTGTCAGTCCGGGAATATGAGTCAAGGTTTAATGAGTTGGCCAGGTTTGCTCCATCAGCGGTGGCATCGGAGCGTGAAAAGTGTATTAAGTTTCATGAAGGGCTCAAGGCTCCTATTCGGCGGCAGTTGGTTGCTCTACGGCTTAGGAGTTTCGGAGAGCTTGTGTCGTCGGCGATATCCGTGGAGAATGATTATGTGCAGTATTGTGAGGACCGAGCCAAGGCTTCAGGAGGACTGCAGAGGAGTGGTAGGAAGAGCACCAGTAGTCATCCGGCTTCGGGGAAGGGCAAGCAAGGTGGCACAAACAGTGGTAGCAACAATTCGTCTGGCAGCAGGTGCAGCAATCCCTACAGCTTCCATTGTCATTTCTGTCAGCAGCCCGGACACATCAAGAGGAATTGCGCGATCAGGAGTGCCCGTCTTGGATCTCAGACAGGGGAGGATGCTAGTCGTTAGTCTCAGCCTCAGACCCTACCTCCGCCTCAGCAATACCCGCAGTTGCAGTATCCCAGTTCTCTCCTCAGCAGTTCTCATATCTAGCACGGGGGCAGCAGCCGCAGCATTTCCAGCACAGCATCCCTCAGTATCAAGCGCCGAGTACAGGTAGTGTGCAGTCGTCTCCATCCCAGCAACATCGGCAGCATAATCTAGGACCCAGCAATGTTGGTAGAGGAAAAGGAAAGGCTCTAGTGCAGGTTCATGCTATGGCATCTGGAGGTTCAGATTCTCATGTTGGTAACGCGGTCGTCGATGGTACGATCTTGGTTTCTAGATCTTTAGCTCGTGTTTTATTTGATACCGGTGCCTCTCATTCTCTCATTTCGAGTTCTTTTGTACATGCCTTAGGATTAGAGATAGAAGAGTTTAATGAACCCCTAGTCATAACTTCTCCCTTGGGGCAGGTGTGTGTAAATTGTATGTGTAAATCTTGTAAAATAAAGATTGGGGATGAGATTTTGAAAAGTGATTTGATTATACTCCCCATGAGCTCCTATGATGTAATTCTAGGGATGGACTGGTTGTCCAGGTATAATGTAGTTGTGGACTACCAACTTAGGAAAGTGACCCTAGTGTCTGATAGGGGGATGATGATCACTTACCAGGGTGGTGGTGATTGGTTAATGAGTGAGCGTCTCATGAAGTCATGTCTAGGAGGGCGAAGGAATCTAGGTTGTTGTGCTTTTCTTGCAAATCTAGATTGTGAGCCCTATGCTTTGAGAGGCAATGTAGCGATTCTAGTCGTTGATGAGTTCGAGGATGTCTTCCCCAACGAGTTGCCAGGATTACCACCGCATCAGGAAATTGAGTTTGGTATCGAGTTGTTTCTAGGGACAGCACTGATTTCTATGGCACCTTATCGGATGGCGTCGACAGAAATGAAAGAATTGAGGAGGCAACTTCAGGAGCTTGCTGATAAAGGGTATATTCGGAATAGCACGACGGGACTCTCAGGTTGTGTGTGGATTATTGGCAGCTGAATCATGTTACAGTGAAGAATAAGTATCCCTTGCCTAGGATTGATGAGTTTTTTATTAGTTGGGAGGTTCGTGGTACTTCTCAAAGATTGATTTACGGTCGGGTTATCATTAGCTCAGGATTAAGGAAGAGGATATTCCCAAGACAGCTTTTAGGACTCGGTATGGGCACTTTGAGTTTTTGGTTATGTCGTTTGGGTTGACGAATGCTCTGGCAGCTTTTATGGATTTGATGAACAAGATATTTAGGCCGTTTTTGGATCATTTTGTGATCGTGTTCATCGATGATATTCTTGTGTATTCTAAGACTTGGGAGGAGCATGAGCAGCATCTTCGGATCGTGCTTCAGACTCTGCGGGAGCACCAGTTGTATGCTAAGAGGGAAAAGTGCGAGTTTTGGTTGACTGAGGTCAAGTTTCTGGGTCATGTCATCTCGGAGCATGGTATTTTTATGGATCCATCCAAGATTGAAGCTATATTGGAGTGGGAACGACCAAGGAATGTAGCGGAGATTCGTAGCTTCTTAGGTCTTGCTGGATATTACAGGAAATTTGTAAAGGATTTTTCGAAGATTGCAGCTCCGTTGACGAGATTGATCAAGAAAAATGTCAGGTTTGAGTGGAATGAAGATTGTGAGCTTGCTTTTCAGGAATTGAAAAACCGATTGACTTCAACTCCAGTATTAGTTATTCCTAACAGTGACGAGCAGTATGAGGTTTATGCGGATGCTTCAGGGCGCGATCTTTGATGCGTGTTGATGCAGCATGGACGTGTGGTTGCGTACGAATTGAGACAACTACGACCTCACGAGCGAAATTATCCTACTCATGATTTAGAGCTCGCAGCGGTGATTCACGCGCTGAAGATTTGGAGGTGTTACTTGTATGGAGCGTCGTTTCAGGTCTACTCCGATCACAAGAGTTTGAGGTATTTGGTCACTCAAAGGGATCTTAATTTGAGGCAGTGTAGATGGATAGAGTATGTTGAGGATTATGATTTTGCGTTGCAGTATCATCCCGAGAAAGCTAATGTGGTCGCGGATGCACTTAGTAGGAAGTCTTTAGGGATTCTCGCTTGTTTGGCTTTTGAGGACTGGAGCAGGGATGCGACAGTGAGCGAGTATCGGCTACGGTATCATGAAGATTGTGATTGAGTTTCGGTATATCATGTGGAAGCGACTCCAGCTCTTGTTCGGATGGTGAAGCAAAGTCAGTGGCAGGATCGGCATTTGCAGGGGATTTGGTTGTGGATTCAAAACGGGGAGCAGTTTGAAGAATGGAGCGTGCATGCAGATGGATCGTTGTACTTCTGGGAGCGCCTTGCAGTTTCAGCTATCGTTGAGGTGATGAAAGCCATTTTAGATGAAGCTCATAGGTCTCAGTTCGCTATTCATCCAGGGAGCACAAAGATGTATCGCGATTTGAAGAGGCAGTATTGGTGGAGAGGCATGAAGAAAGATGTTCGAGAGTACGTGGCCAAGTGTTTGACATGTCTTCAGGTGAAAGCCGAGCATCAGAAGCCTGCAGGTCAGCTTCAGCCGCTTCCTATTCCAGGGTGGAAATGGGAGCATGTGACGATGGATTTCCTCACAGGTTTGCCGAGGATGGAGCAGCGGCATGATGCAGTTTGGATCGTGGTCGACAGGTTGAAAAAATCGACGCATTTCATTTCGTTTAGGTCGACGTGTTCGAGGAAGGTTCTTAGGGATTTGTATCTGCAGAATATTTTGAGGTTGCATGGAGTTCCATTGTCCATCACCTCTGATCGAGACACCAGGTTTAATGCTAAGTATTGGAGGAGTTTTCAGGAGGCTTTAGGTACGGATTTGAACTTCAATACGGTGTTTCATCCCAGACTGAAGGGCAGTCTGAGCGGGTTATTCAGATTCTCGAGGATATGTTGCGTGCCTGTGCGTTGGACTTCGACGGGAATTGGAAGTAATGTTTGCATCTGGCAGAGTTCGCATACAACAATAGCTATCAGGCGAGTATTGGTATGGCACCGTTTGAGGCATTGTATGGGCGACCGTGTCGGTCACCTGTGTGTTGGGTCGAGCCGAAAGATAGGGTTATTCTTAGGCCAGATGAGATCCGTGATAGCAACGAGAAAGTCACGGTGATTCGAGATCGGTTGAGGGCAGCTCAGAGTCGACAGAAGAGTTACATGGATAAGAGACGTAGACCCTTAGAGTTTGCGGTTGGAGATTTCATTCTCTTGAGGGTATCGCCTCGTAAGGGAACTATGCGGTTCGGAGTGAGTGGGAAGCTCGCGCTGAGGTATATTGGGCTGTTCATGATCACTCAACGTGTTGGTGTGGTCGATTCCTGGCATGATCTTCCGCCCGAACTTTCTCATGTTCACGATGTGTTTCATGTGTCGATGCTTAGGAAGTGTCCACCTGAGATCCGTGATAGCCTCGAGAAAGTCGCAGTGATTCGAGATCGGTTGAGGGCAGCTCAGAGTCGACAGAATAGTTACATGGATAAGAGACGTAGACCCTTAGAGTTTGCGGTTGGAGATTTCGTTCTCTTGAGGGTATCGCCTCGTAAGGGAACTATGCGGTTCGGAGTGAGTGGGAAGCTCGCGCCGAGGTATATTGGGCTGTTCGTGATCACTCAACGTGTTGGTGTGGTCGATTCCTGGCTTGATCTTCCGCCCGAACTTTCTCATGTTCATGATGTGTTTCATGTGTCGATGCTTAGGAAGTGTCCACCTGAGTAGGGTAAGATAGTTTCGTTTCACGATGTGCAAGTTCAGGAGGATATGACATACGAAGAAGTGTCGGTTCAGATTATCGACCGCAAAGTGATTAGTTTGCGTCGTCGTGAGATACCGTTGGTAAAGGTCGTGTGGCAGCATCATGGGGTTGATGAAGCCACCTGGGAACTAGAGTCGAGTATGCGGGAATTGTATCTGCATTTGTTTTGTTTCTGAAATGAGATGTAAATTTGGAGGGCAAAATTTCTTTTAGGGGTGGAGAGTTGTAACGCCCCGAAATTTATTTAATGTTAATGTAATATAAATGATGAATTAGTGTGCTATAATTAATGTTTCAACATTAATTTGATTATTTGGTTGGATTTTGAGTTTTTGGTTGTTTTGTTAATTGGATGAATTCAAATGATTTCTCATTGTTTTAAAATAATGTTTTGAGTTTTAAACACAACAATTTGTAAAATGTTAAAAATATTTTGTTTTACAAAACCATGGGCGGCACATGGTTTTCGTACAGTAAAACCGCCCACCGTTTCCCTCTATTTATTCTCTCTCTTCCTCCTCTCTCCTCACACTCTCAGGACTCTCTCTCTCTCTTTCTCTCCTTCACCCGTGACACTCCCCTCTCTCTCAAATTCTCTCTCAAATTTTTGTATCAAATTCGAATCCAAGCTTCGGGTTAGCAAGGAGGAAGCTCGGGGACGTGATTTGGCAACCGAGAATGCGGATTGGAGCTTTGATTCGAGGTTAGTTTTGAAATTTCAAAACTTTTTTCAAAATTTTCAATTTTGTGCATTTTTGAAATCTAGGTTTGTTTAAGCTTAGAAAACCTTGGATTTGAGTTAAATGAACTTAGAACAACTAGAATCTAAGCTTAGATTGAAGAAAAACGGATTGGATTCAAGATTTTTCATTTTTCTCCCTATTTTGTCAATTTTGGGTTTTTGAGATTTTTGAGTTTAAATCTTGTTTAAATGAGTCCAAATGTGTTCTAATATGTTTTTCTATCAACTATGATTGTTTTCCATGCCTGGGATTTGAGAAAAATAGGTTAGAATCAAGATTTGTGTTTTGGGGAAATCGAAAACCCGTGACTGGATTTCTGGGTTTTCCCAGTTCGGTAGGCCGGACCACCTGTTTGGCAAGCCGGATCAAGGGATCGGCCGACCGGTGTTCATCTCTTCGGCAGGCCGAACTTTGGAAAGTTTGGCCGACCGAACCTGGCTTCCGACAGGCCGAACTATACAGTTCGGCCGGTCGAAGCAGGGAGTCCGGCAGGCCGACCGAGGCATGGAAAATTTTGTGATTTTTCACCCGTTTTCACTGTTTTGGACCCCGATTTAAATTCCAACCTTATAGAATGATTTAAAGATACAAATGGCACACTAGGACATCATGAAATGATTTAGTAACATAGAATGTCTTGAACTAGATAATGATCGACTTAGTTTGTATCTAGGATCGTTCGTGGTTCCGCGGAGCTAACGTATAGCGGACCGAGATTACTGTGTGGGACACCGGCACGAGTATTGAGGTAGGACTTCTACCCTATTCCTTGGTAGCCTAGTTTCAGAATGATTTGGCTTTGAAAAGGATTTCTATTAAAATGTTTTCAACGGTTGTTTGAAAATGGATTTATCGGTTATATTTTAATATACCGTGAACTGAAATGAATTTCATAATGAATGTAAATGACAACACTCGGTAATTGGGTTTTGAATGATGATGATAATAAACATATAGGCATGATGCCATATTAGAGATCGGGTCGTGTAGTGATCGACCTTGGGGGCAGGTCCCGAAACCCAGTTGGGCCACTACGGTGGTGATATTATTATGGTTTGCCTAGGAAAGGAAAATTGATATTATTGGTTATACGGGTAAGCTGTTTTGGGTAAGAACGGTTTTACTCAAATTTATTCGTTTATTTATTTATTTATTCATTTAAGGTTTGTTTTAAATGACTCCTGAATAATGATCTGTTTCTTTAAATTAAATTATTTTATAAAACATAGTCCTACTGAGCCTTTTGCTCACATTTTATTTGTTTTAAATTTTCGCCCGTTAGGTGGTTTTCCATTTAGGTTTGGAGAGGATTCTTCGGACAAGACACAGGAGCAATAGAGGGACTAGTAAACTTATTTGTATTATTTAAATGAAGGCATGTAAAACTTTAACTTTATTTGTGCTTGGACTGTGATTTTATTCATGATATTGTCATTACCATGTGTGTGCACAAGTTGTGGGTTTGTGGAACCCATACTCACTATGCTGAATCTTTAATATTCATTTTTCATGTAATGGCTTTCTTTAAACTTTCATATTTTATATTTAATTCAACCCCTTAAACTCTGGATTTTAATTAACTTCTCTTTTAATTAATTTAAATAATCTGCCACGTCACCTCCCGTACTCTGGGGCGTGACATACCAAGACCCCTTCAAAAGGACTTGGTAGAAGCGGGAATAGAAATAATCATAGGCAGACTAGCCAACTTATCCTTTCGACTAGCTATCTTGGAGGATCTGAAGGAGCGACAAGAAGTAGATCCATTGCTGCTCAGATATAAGAATGAGGTCCTTGAAAACAAAGAAATAGAGTTTAGTATCTTGGAGGATGGCCTTCTTTGTTATAAAGGTATATTATGAATCCCCAATGATGAGGAGTTAAAGAGGCAAATATTGGAAGAGGCTCATGAGGCACCGTATGTTGCTCATTCAAGAGCTACAAAAAAGTACCAAGATTTGGAAGAGCACTACTGGTGGCATGGAATGAAGAATGACGCTACGAGATTCGTCAGCAAATGTCTCACATGTCAAAAAGTGAAAGCCAAACACTAGCGATCAGTAGATGAGCTGCAAAAGATAGATATTCTAAAATGGAAATGGGACCAGATAACTATGGATCTGGTGACTGGGTTACCCAAAACTATAAGAGGATACAATGCTATATAGGTAATCGTGGATAGATTGACAAAATCGGTCCATTTCTTACCTATTAAAGTCAGTAGTTTTGTAGAACGATTAGCTGAACTGTATGTTGCCCAAATAGTTCGATACCATGGAGTTCCAAAGTCTATTATTTCTGATTGTGATGGTCGATTCAATTCCAAGTTTTGGAGGAGCGTTCACCAAGCAATGGGAACAAAGCTGACTTTTAGCATAGCCTTCCACCCTCAAACGAATGGTCAATTTAAAAAGACCATTCAAACCCTGGAAGATATGCTGAGAGCCTATGTGCTAGATTTCAAAGGAGGATGGGACAAAAAGCTTCCATTGATCAAATTTGCCTATAGTAATAGCTATCAAACCTCCATAAGAATGGCTCCATATGAAGCTTTATATGGGAGAAGATGTAGATCGCCACAGCATTGGTATGAAACTAGAGAGAAGATGTTATCAACTATGGATTTCATGCAAAGGACGATAGAGGATGTGAAACTAATCCGTCAATGAATGGAAATTGCTTTTAGCCGTCAAAAGAGTTATGCAGATCAACGATGAAGACCCTGGACTTCCAAGTAGGGGATTTGGTCTTTCTAAAGGTAATGCAATTGAAAGGAGTAATTAGGTTTGGGAAGAAAGGAAAACTCAGCCCAAGGTATATTGGACCATTTGAAATTCTAGAAAGAATAGATAATGTGGCTTATAAGTTGGCTTTACCCCCTGAAATGGCATCGGTACATAACATGTTCCATGTGTCCATGTTAAAGAAGCATGTACCTGACTCATCACATGTTCTGCAGCCTAAGGAAATTGACATATAAGAGAATCTATCTTATGAAGAAAAACCAGTTCAAATTTTGGCACGAGAAGAAAAGAAATTAAGGAATAAGAAGATACCTCTAGTCAAAGTTTTATGGCGCAACTAGCAAGTGGAAGAGGCAACTTGGGAGCAAGAGGATGAAATGAGAAAAGTCTACCACTAATTATTCTAATTTTCAAGGACGAAAATTCTTAAGGGGGGAAGGTTGTAATGACCAGGAGAAATTCGTTAATAAAGAGGATGTAATTTTTGTAAAAATTGTGATAATGAATAAATAGGCATTATTAATTGGAAATTCCACTACAGACATGATGCAATGCTAGATATTGTTAAAATAGATTTATGAGTTTAAATACTCAGGAATTTGTAAATAATATCCATAAAATGAATTTTATATCACAATTAATTGTAAAATGTGATATAAACGAATGGGTAATTAGAGTATAAATAAGACAGAGAGCCCACCAAACCCTAACCTAGTGTGAAAAAGAGGTCAAAGCAGTATAAGTATACTGCTAAGTGAAAACGTAGATATGGAAAATGTTACGTTTGGCCTCCAAAAGTAAACCAAAGGTAAGAAAAATATTTTATACAGTCTAAGGATATGTTGTGCACTGATTTTACTACAGCAGTGTAAGAAAAATACTGTGTTGTAAAAAATTACATAGTGTAAATTTTTGGGGCCCACCAAGTCACACCCAATTGGATTTCATTGGGCCACCATGCCATGAAAGGTGGCCCAATCACACCAAGACACCTAGTAACCCATAGGATTACCTTGGTGAGTCACCCCATTGGATAAGTATGCATTAAATGTGGTTGAGCCAAAAAAAAATTCCACTTTCTCTTCCTTTCCAAAACCGGCAGCCATTAGAGCACTTCCCCAAGAATTTTTCAACTTCACATCTTTGCAAAAATAGCCATAATCAAGCTCAAGAGGAAAAATCCAAGGAATTTCATCAAGTTTTAAGGTAAAAACCTAAACTTTTTTCAAGGTTTCTTGGGTTTTTTTTTTCTTGGGTAAAGAAGGAAAGTTAATTCATGGTATTTTTGCATGAAAATAAGGTCTAGGAAAAAGATTTCAAAGGAGCTTTGGAAGGGTAGAAGCACAAAGTTTTCAATTTGGGTAAGTTTGATTCCTTAAAGTTTTGAAATTATGTGATTTTTGTTTTGATTTTTATTCTTTCAAAAGTATGTGGGTTTTTGAGCAAATTTTTGGCTAAATTCCATAGATATATGAATTATGGCATGTTGATATTGTGAAAAGTTAGGGTTTATGGTGTTCAATGGTAGTTTATGTAAAAAGGGTTATTTTAGTAATTTTAATGTTAGTTTTCCAAAAATGGTGATTAGGGATGAAAATGGCCTAGGAAAAGGTTGAATATGATTATACAGTGGCTGGAAGGCAGTTTTGAAATGGATTTTTAGAAAAATTACCCAAGGACTAAATTGTAAGAAAAAGTTTTACCTTGGTAGAATTAAAAAATACCCAAAAACATCCCTATGCAGCGAGAATTTCAAAAAATGTTAAAAGACAAAAGTTGTAGATCTCGACGAAACTGTTAGGCAACGTGGACAGTCCGCCAAAAATCTCAACTGTTTGTGAGATTTTAATTTTTTAAGAAATTATTAAAATTGGAAAAAAATTTAAAAAGGTAAAAATGTCATTTTTAAAAATGATTATGGGTATACTACTTTGAGCAAAAATGTTCTTTATGAAAAATAGAAAAATTTTGGGTTAAAGAGATAAATTTCAGTTCCAAGGGCAAAATTGTCAAAATTTTAAGTTAAGGGCTTAAATTGCAAAGTTTTACTGAAATGGGGTATAGAGAGGAAATAAGGAGATCCGACCCACTAGGGTATTATTTTGAAATTAGTATGTAACTATTTTCATTAGAATAGCGAAATCGAGCTTTCGAAGTTAGTAGGCCCATTGGGAGCAAAATCGTCATTTTCCTCGAGTAAACAGACTCAACTTAAAATGTCCCTAAATGGGAAAAAGGAATGATTAGAAAGATTTCCACTCTTTGTAGAGACAATAGGGTAGAGTATGATAAGAGTACGAAAGCCAGTGGTTTTCAGAGTTGTATACAGTTATGCAAGTCAATTTATTAATTAACGATCATTTTGTAATGAAACATATTGGAATTTGGCTGATAGCTTTGTAATTGGCCAACAGGATCCTAGAAGTCTAAGGAAGAAGGAGTTGAGGTTATAGTGCACGGAATCCTAAACCAAGTAAGTTTTCATCCCACCTATAGTATGAAATTGTAGGTATAGAATGTGAAACATATATATGTATACCTGTGTATATATCAAGGTGTATACCTGTGTGTATGCTATAATATGAATACCTATAAGTGCATTAGTGTATACCCGTGAGTGTATAGAATAAATACATGTGTGTATATTATGACATGTACCTGTGTGTATATTATGACATGTACCTGTGTGTACCTTATACCATGTACCTGTTTGTATATTAATGTATACCTATGTATATATAAAGTATGTACCTACGTGTACTATGCTGTACAAGAAAATTTATCGTTCATGTATAACATGTAATTATCACTTCATGCATGGTATGATAACCGTAATAAGTGGACTGGTAAATATATCACCAGAAGTGAAAAAAAATGTCGTACCGACTCCTAACTTAAGAGGAGTTTAAGGATATAGAATGGTCACGGTGTTACGGAGACCTATGTGTGCAATGGTATGAACACTTGGGCCCTAGTAAAAGATAAGAAATGAAAAGGATAACGAATGATCATAGGAAAGCCTAATCGGATCATGCATTGCATTGAATGTACATGTGGGTTCTATTGGGACTTACTGGGCGTAAGCTCACTAAGTATTTCATGGTGTAGGTATTCCGATAAGAAGGTTAGAATAACTTCATAGATGAGCTGACGGAGGGATGAGTAATGTGCATAATGGGTATAGATTCCACCGTAGTATGTTTCCACTATAGTATATTTTAAGTTATTTTGAAACGTAATGTTTAGTAAACAGTATTGTAAAAGAAAGGTTGCTTATGTAAATATATATATATATGTTTGTATTCTGAAAGTTGTTAGAACTAGTATATGTTAAATATATATATATATAAAAATTTCCCTAAGTTTTCCTCTATATGTAAGTAAGAAAAAAGTTTATCACAACCCGAAAAGGCAGGTTGTTGCACCATGAACATAACTTTCCTCTCCCAAATCTTTCATTTGAAATTGGTTGGCAACCTATTTCTTTACATTAGATAATAGGCCTACATCATTCCAAATGAGTAGGATATCATCTGCATAAAGAACTAAGAAGACCACCTTCTAATTTTTTATGTACTTTTATACACAAGGTTCATCAATATTTTAATCAAAACCATAAGACTTGATCGCCTCGTCGAATCTTAAGTTCTAAGATCTTGATGCTTGCTTAAGTCCATAGATGGTCCTTTGCAACTTGTAAACTTTTTGCTCTTGACCTATGACTACGAACCCTTCTAGTTGCACCATATAAATGCTTTCCTTAAGATAGCTATTCAAAAAGGCAATCTTGACATCCATTTGCCATATCTCGTAATCAAGACATATAGCAATAGATAAAAGAATCCGAATGGATTTAAGCATAGCTAGAGACGAAAAAGTTTCTTCATAGTCAACTCCTTCCTTTTGGGTATAACCCTTTGCCACAAGCCTAGCTTTGAAAGTCTCAACTTTCCCATCCACTCCTCTTTTCTTCTTATAGATCCACTTGCACCCTATATGTTTTATCCCTTTAGGTAGGTCTACAAGTTCCTAGACTAAATTGGAGTACATGGACTCTATTTCAAGATTCATAACCTCTAGTTATTTATCCTTCTCTAAATCTTCCATTGCTGATGATATGCCAATGGATCATCCTCACCATTATTAGAGATAGCAACAAGTGCTTCTCAAATTTCCTTGTAGTGAGCAAGTAGTCTCACAACCCTCCCACTTTGTCGAGTGGTATGACATCCTAATTTGGAGATGTGGTCTTCTTATTTTGTCCTTCAACAACAGTTGTTAGTTGCAGTCTGATCTGATCAGAAAGTAACTCTTCAAGTACAACTTTGTTACAAGGTTTATAGTTTGTCATATAATCATTCTAGAAACAAGTGGCATTTGTCGATACAAATACTTTCTTTTCTTGTAGACTATAAAACAAACCTGCCCTCGTTTTCTTTGGGTATCCTACAAACAAGCATACTTCAAAACGTGGTTCCAGCTTCCCAGTCTTTCCTTTCAACACATATGCTGGACACCACCATATACGGATATGTCGCATACTAGCTTTACGACCATTCCATAACTCTAAGGGTGTTTTTGGAATAGACTTACATGGAACCATGTTTAGAAGATATACTATAGTTTGTAGTGCATATCCCCATAATGAAGTAGGTAATGATGAGTAGCTAAGCATGGATCTCACCATATGAAGCAATGTTTGATTTCTTCTCTCGACAACACCATTCTATTGTGATGTTCCATGTGTAGTGAGTTGTGATAGAATGTCATGTTCTATCAAATAGTCCTTGAACTCAGTATCAAGGTATTCTCCTCCTTGATCAGATTAAAGAGTCTTCACCGACCTTCCTAATTGCTTTTCAGCTTTCGCTTGGAATTCTTTGAACTTTCTAAAAGTTTTAGATTTCTTTTGCATTATGTACATGTATCCATATCTCGAATAACTGTCAATAAATGTAAAGAAATATTCATAACCGCCATGTGCTTATACATTCAATGGACCGAAAACATCCAAATGTATTAGCTCAAGTCATTCCTTGGCCCTTTCGCTTTAGAAAAAAAGGCCTTTTAGTCATTTTACCTTCAAGATAAGATTCACAAATTGGTAGAGAACTAACTTTTAGTTCTCTCAAAGGACCATCCTTTACCAGTCTATTAATTCTGTCAAGATTAACATGACATAATCTAAGTTGCCGTAGATATGTTTCATCATCAGAAGAAACCTTTTGCTTCTTGGGTTTTGGTTGTTCAACTTTGAACATTTCGATATTGAGCAGCGATTTTTTGTTGGACCTTAAAGTGTAAAGCCCATTTTCTAGATGCGTAAAAAAAATATCTAAACCATGTCTAGAAATATTAGCATAATTATTATTAAAAGAAATTTAAACATTTGTTCAAACAACCTGGAAGCAGAAATCAAATTTCAACGAAAACTAAGAATGTAATAAACATTGTCCAATATTAAAAACCTATTACCAAAATAAAGTTTTATAACTCCCACTGCTTTTACTAAAACAACTGCTCCTGTTCCCACTCTCCTTGTTTATTCCCCATCAGCAATATCCCTTGAAGAACTAAGCATCTGCAAAGAAAAACAAACATGGTTAGTTGCCCCTGAATCAATTATCAAAGGTGAAGTATCATCTTCAATTAAACAAGCTTCTAAAATGAGTAAATCTGATTTACCATTGTTCTTCTTTTCTTTGAGCTCCTGAAGATATTTCTTGTAGTTTCTCTTTTAGTGCCCAACTATGCTGCAATATAAACATTTTCCTTCGGGTTTCTTTTGCTTTGAGCTCCTTTTGTTGATGTTGTTTTTGTTCGTCTTGTTAGATATGTATGCTCTAAGGAGTAAAAATGTAATACATTTTTGGAGACATTTTTATCAATAAAGAATTTATTCATTTATATATACCAAATATTGTCCTCTTTACGTTCATATTTGTTGAATGTATGATAAGCAAACAGTAGTCTAAGACTGTCAGTCTAAACCCTAAGAATTGGGCATATGATGGGATGATTATGCGGAAGACACAATTCTTAGGGTGACGGTCTAAAACATATGATCCGCAATCGAGGGAATAAAGTTGGGCGCTTTATTCATGTAAAGATTGTTATGTTGTCTATATCCTTTTTGGGAGATGGTTAGTCTTGGCCATCGGAGTTGGACTCCATGAATAGAAACATTGGCGCATTGTCGTAGTTGACGATGTGTTGGATCGGGACATAAAGTGAATTAATTTGGATTAATAATTCTGTCTTGGCAAATCGATTCACTTTAGACAATCATTTGTATTGTATCTTAATCCTGAGATGAATAATGGGCCCGTTGTCTTGACTTGTGTCTTTTGATGTACCAATGGGTGACTCCCACATTTCTATAGTGGCATGCATGCCGGTACGTTGGAGGCATGACTCTTGATAGCGTAGACTTGTTATTCATAGATATGGAATCCATAGCTCCTCTTTAGGAGTAATGATATCCTCTTATATGCGTTGTCCTGTAATTGGAAAACTGGAGCGCTCAACCATTTGGATACATAGGTGTAACCGAATGGTATACTATCTTTGGATGGTAAGTTTTCTAATGGTGAGACAATGGAATGTAAGATAAAAATAATCAAGAAGGTAAGACAGAATTTGTCCTTAAGCCGATTATGGATGATCATATGGGGATGCGATACACTATGATATGTCATGGAGACTTAGCTACACGAGCTTCGTAATTCTATAAAGTTCGAGGGTGCAGCTCCAAGCTTTTAGTGGAGTAGCGTTGGAGTTGATAATTGTGAAATGTATATCTGGGATATTGGGTTTCATAATTATCATGAGCTTGAACTTTATAGGTCTATTTTGGTCCCCTTTGCTAGCTCACAAAATCCTATAACAACACGGCGTGCTTTTCCAATAATTGGTGACTTATGTCAGATTTATCAGATTGGTTTAAAATTTATAAGAATCAAATAATTCATGTCTGTTTCTCGGTTGAATTAATTGTGTAAGAAAATTAGTTCAAGATGAACTTGTTGAATTATTGCGTTCGGGTAATTCTTGTCTGTTTATCGGTTGTTTTAATTTTGGACAATTAGAACAAGATAAACTTGTAGAATTATTGTGAATTGATTTATTTTCTTAGAGATTATCGTGATAAAGTTTGTTTTGATCAGATATCATTTCTATTGGGCTATTTGAATCAAAACTGAGACTTTATCCTTTAGAATCTCGGGTGGAAAATAAAAGATTCGCGAAGATTTTTTCTCGGGAGTTCGGCCTGCCGGATGACTTGTTCGGCCTACCGAACTGGCCTGTTCAGCCTGCCGACCGACAACAGTTAAGATTACGCATTTTCACGCGTATCTTATCAGATATTGATCCGAACTTGATTCTGTTTCGATTTTTTGAGACCTAATCTGATATGGACTGACCCTAGGACCAATAGGTATAAAAAGGGAGTGAGTCTAATGATTTACTCAGATCAATTTGAGAGATTAAGAGTGATACTCTTCGAGTGAGCATCTGATAACTCCCTGAGAGCTTTTGTTCACAAATCACGAACACTAGCTTTGGGTTCTCTCTATTGGTTGGAAGGAGAGTCACCGGTGGAAGAGCTGTACGTGTGAGCCCACACTCTCTCCTGTTGTGGATAGAGAATAGCAAAGAAGACCAGTTGGTTTAGGCTCTTCTGGAACGTTACTTCTCTACACAGGTTGCAGAGGTTCTTCAACACACTGAGTTTAGTAAGATCTGTCTAATTTATACATATAACATGTCAAACTTGTGTTTTGGAAAATACTCTGATGAAAAATTTTTAAAATTCCGTTGCGCACTTTGTTTCCAAGAATTGGTATCAGAGCCAAGGTTTTTACATAAATTTGCAAGTTTGTGATCATGTTATATGCATAAATTTTGTGATCTTAGTCTCTCCTATGCTTGAATTGAATTTTATAGAGAGATGGCACTCTAGGTTTCTATATAATATATAAATGTTGTCATGGATTATGTGGTGAATATTTATTAATTAATTATGGTTGATGTTTAATTTTTTATTAATTAATTAATTCATATCGGTTATGGTTCCTTAGAGGTTAGAATGTGTATCTAAGTTTTTCATGTAATTAGATGGCGAACTATCATCTCCGTTTAGGAATTGTTATTTAATTTTTAATTTGTAAGAATTTTGTAATTAAATAATTATTCGGAGAAGACAGAACGAGAAGTCGGATCTTAAAGATTGATGATGGCGCCTCCAAGTATTTCCTGAGTCTCTAATTTTATGTTTTTGAATTGTTGAAAATAAAATAGATGAATTGCATTAAAATTGTATTTTCTAGATCAAGGTTTCTTCTGCTCGGTCGGCATGCCGGACCTCACAGTTCGGTAGGCCGAAGGTCACAAATCGGCAGGCCGGACGTACGGTCCGGCAAGCCGACAGTGGGGCAGAAATTTTGGTGCTCTGCCGGCAGGCCGAACCTTCATGTTCGGCAGGCCGATTACCCAGATCGGACTGCCGACCGAGAGCTGCCAGGTGTCCAGAAAAGGTGCAATTTTTCCAATGCAGTTTTAATTTTATTTTTGGGACGATTCTAAGAAACATTAAATTTGGTATGACCGGAAATATGAAGTGTTCGATTCATACGAGATTGAAGACTTGAAGACGGATATTACATGAAGAAGGATACAGCTTGAGGATTCAAGGATGAAGAATCGATAAATGTCTCGATTATTCTCTTGTAATCTTAATTTTCTATTCTCTAGGGTGGAACCATAATATTACGGTTATTATTATTATTTTGCTTGTAGCTTTGCTTGATTGCTTTGCTTGTCTGCATTATAATATGATTTACCATATATATTGATAACATGTCATATAGAATAGGGAGTGCCGCTCATATTAAAATTGTTCATGCATGTTTTTTAAAATAAAACCTTGACTTCAAAAGATTGAGTGGGAGAAGGTTTTCGAAGAGAGAACCTAAGGCCTCCATCGTTGGTCCATAGGAAGAACATGGTGGTCCTGACCCCTAGGAAGGGATTTCTATCATGTACAAGATTGGATCTCTGAAAGGATAAGGTATTTTAGTATGATTTAGGGTTGCACACCCCTAGGTGGTGATTATAAATCATGGATAAAATATTGAAACGGTGGTTATACGCTCACGTTAATTTTATTATTAACCTCCCCTAGAAGCTCTGTTAATAAAATTAATGGCCAAAGAAACGATTATTAATATATACTGGATCATACGGGTCCTGGATGGAATATATTAATCAGGAGGGGATCCATGTTCCTCATTGAATTTAGTATGACTCCCCTAGGAGCTTGTTGAATTCTGAGTTGGGAATTATCGTTCTAAGGTTGTGATATTTTCAAGGTTTTGACACATAAACACATTTGTATGATTTTACATGATTGTGTTATCTTACTAAATTATTATATATGTTTGCTTATGTTTGGTATATGATTCTTTATTGTAGATTGAAAATGTCTAAAAACGCTTTATCATCGATACTTGACAAAAACCAATTAACCGGTGAGAACTATAACGATTGGAAACGGAACCTGGACATCGTCCTTTCCTTTGAGAAACTAAAATATGTTCTGACAACTCCTTGTCTTCCCGAGCCTACGGGAGACTCAACTAATGAGCAATTCCAAGCGTACGATTGCTGGAAAGATGCTAATGATCAGGCCCGCTGCTATGTTATGGCTAGCATGAACAATGTGCTGCAGGCTCAACATCAGGATTATGAGACTGCGAAGCAGATCTTGGATAATCTTGAGGACATGTTTGGAGGCCAGGCCATAACAAAGCGGCAAGGGGCGCTTCGAAAACTCTTAAACTGTAGACAGAGACCAGGGACATATGTAAAGGAGCATATGATGTTGGTCATGGGTTACCTCGCTGAGGCTCAAACCAATGGAGCCGACATCGATGTTGAAACTCAGATGACTATGGTCTTTGAGACTCTGTCTAAGGAATTTATTCCGTTTAGAGCTACTTTTAATCTGAGCAATAGACGGGATATGACCTTGACAGAACTAATGAAACAGTTACAGGAGTTTGAATTGCTGATCAGGGAGTCTCCTGTTGGTGGAGAGGCCAATATGGTAGCTGCTTCTGGTTCCAATCCTAACTCTGGGAATGGAAAGAAGCAACGGGCCAAGAGTGGTAAGTCTTCTATTCCTGTTGCTACCAAGAGCAAGAAGAAGAAGAAGAAGAACCCAAAGAAGCTTAAGTGCTTCTTCTGTGGTAAGGTCGGGCATATAAAGAAGCATTGCAAGGACTTCCTTTCCAAGGGAGGTAGGTGTGATCTTCTATATTTAGAAACTTGTTTGGTTGAGGAATCTAGTGACATCTGGGTCATAGATTCCGGTGCAACTAATCATGTTTGTGTTTCTCTGCAGGGATTCAAAGAAACGAGAAGTCTACTTCGTGAAGACTTAACGCTTCAGATGGGCGATGGATCCTTGGTCTCAGCGGAAGCAATGGGAGATGTCCATCTTTACTTTGATAATTATAGGAAGTTAATTTTGCGAGATTGTTTTTATGTTCCTAAATTTAAAAGGAATTTAATTTCTGTATCTTTATTTAAAGACTCCTACGTGGTATCTTTTAATGAAAAAGTGGTGATTCGTAAAAACAAATCTTTTATCTATTCTGGATGGATGCAAAATAATCTATATTTTATCAAACCTAAGATGGACCTATTGCTTAATGCTGAGATAAATGATAATGACTCAAAAAGACTTAAAACTTCTCACTCTAATAAGACTTATCTTTGGCATTTGCGCCTTGGCCATATTAACCTGAATAGGATTCAGAGGTTGGTAAGGGATGGACCTTTAAGTCACTTAAAGGTGGAATCTATACCTCAATGTGAGTCTTGTTTGGAGGGTAAAATGACCAAAAGACCATACGGGTCTAAGGGCAATAGGGCCAAAGGGGTTCTAGAACTTGTGCATAGTGATGTTCGCGGACCGATGAACATCCGGGCACGAGGAGGGTGTGAGTACTTCGTCACTTTTATTGACGATTACTCAAGATATGGGTATGTGTACCTAATGCACCACAAAAGCGAAACTTATGATAAGTTCAGGGAGTTTCGGGCTGAAGTGGAAAAGCAATTGGGTAAACCCATAAAGGCACTTCGATCTGATCGAGGTGGGGAATACCTTTCTGATGAGTTCTTGGGACACTTGTTAGAGAATGGGATTTTATCCCATTTGACTACGCACGGCACTCCGCAGCAGAATGGCGTAGCGGAGAGAAGGAAGAGGACTTTGTTAGACATGATTCGGTCCATGATGAGTTATTCATCATTGCCTTTATCCTTTTGGGGATATGCACTATAAACCGCATGTTATCTTTTGAACAATGTGCCTTCAAAATCGGTCCCTAAAACTCCTCACGAGTTGTGGACAAGATGGAAGACATCCTTAAACCATATTCGCATATGGGGATGTCCAGCTCATGTCCTGTTTAAGGATCCGAATAAGTTGGAAGCACGTTCAGAAGTTTGCGTGTTTGTAGGATATCCAAAAGGGACTAAAGGGGGTTATTCTTATAACCCAAAGGAAAATAAAGTCGTGGTTTCAACTAATGCAACTTTCCTTGAGGAGAGTTACATGAACGACTTTAAACCTCGAAGCAAAGTGGTGCTTGAGGAGTTGAGGGGTGATCCGTTTACTCCGGAGGTTCCGAATGAAACCATTCCGATCAGCGTAGAAAAACCAAACAAACCTGAACAACAACCTCAGGGGCTTCGGCGTAGTGGGAGGATCGGGCGTCAACCTGAAAGGTATATGTTCAATGGGAAAGTCTTTTTGGCTGAACCGGATGAACATGACAGGGATCCTTATACTTACGCAGAAGCCATGGAGGATGTTGATTCAAGACTCTGGACAGAGGCAATGAACATAGAGATGAAGTCTATGGAGCCTAATCGGGTTTGGGAGCTTGTGGATCTTCCCGAAGGGGTAAAACCCATAGGATGTAAGTGGATCTACAAGAGGAAAAGAGGAGTGGATGGAAAGGTCGAAACCTTTAAGGCTAGACTGGTAGCTAAGGGTTATACGCAAAAGGAAGGAATCGATTATGAGGAAACCTTTTCGCGTGTAGCCATGCTTAAGTCCATCCGGATTCTCTTGTCCATAGCTGCCGCTCTCGACTACGAGATTTGGCAGATGGATGTCAACACGGCTTTTCTGAATGGCTATCTTGATGAGTCCGTTTATATGGAACAACCAGACGGGTTCAAGGTCGCGGGTCAAGTGGGTAAGGTTTGTAAGCTGCTAAAGTCAATTTATGGACTTAAGCAGGCTTCTCGTTCTTGGAACATAAGATTTGATCAAGTGATCAAAACTTATGGGTTCTCACAAAATGTGGATGAACCATGTGTTTACAAACACATTAAGAATGGGAAGGTGGTTTTTCCACTACTCTATTTAGATGACATTCTGCTAATTGGCAATGACGTTGGGGCATTGTCATCGGTCAAATTATGGTTGACCAAGCAGTTTGACATGAAGGACTTAGGTGAGGCTAATTTTGTTCTCGGTATCCAGATCTTTCGGGATAGGAAGAACAAAATGATAGCTTTGTCACAGGCCGGCTACATAGATAAAATTCTCAGGAGGTTTGCAATGCAGGTTTCCAAGAAAGGTGGGCAACCATCTAGGTCTGGAATTACTCTTTCTAAGAAAGACTCTCCAAAGTCTTATGAGGAAAGAGAATACATGAAGAAGGTGCCTTATGCTTCGGCAGTGGGTAGTCTCATGTATGCCATGCTTTGCACTCGACCGGATATTAGCTATGCGGACGGGATTATGAGTCGATTTCAGGCAGATCCAGGACCGAACCATTGGGTTGCAGTAAAGCATATTTTCAAGTACCTGAGAAGGACTCGAGGGTATATGCTTGTGTATTCGGGTGAGGATTTAACTCCTCTTGGATACACTGATTCGGATTCTCAATCCTGCCTGGATTCTAGGAAATCGACTTCGGGGTTTGTGTTTACTCTAGGTGGCGGTGCCATCAGTTGGAGAAGTGTGAAGCAAGATTGCACTTCAGATTCATCGATGGAGGCCGAGTATGTGGCGGCTAGTGATGCTTCGAAAGAAGCAGTGTGGCTCCGCAAGTTCCTTGAGGATCTTGAGGTAGTTCCTGGTATGGATAAGGCGGTATCACTGTACTGTGATAACAGTGCGGCGGTATCTAATGCTAAGGAACCAAGATTTCACAATAAGAGTAAGCATATTGATCGAAAGTATCATATGATAAAGGACTTCGTTGAGAGCGGGCATGTCACGGTGTGCAAGATCGCGTCAGAGGACAATTTAGCTGATCCATTCACGAAGACACTTACTGGGGGAGTCTTCGAGAGGCATGTGGAAGCTATGGGGATGCAAAATTTGCAGTATTTACTCACTTAGTGCAAGTGGGAGATTGTTAGACATGTATGCTCTAAGGAGTAAAAATGTAATACGTTTTTGGAGACATTTTTATCAATAAAGAATTTATTCAATTATATATACCAAATTTTGTCCTCTTTACGTTCATATTTGTTGAATGTATGACAAGCAAACAGTAGTCTGAGACTGTCAGTCTAAACCCTAAGAATTGGGCATATGATGGGATGATTATGCGGAATACACAATTCTTAGGGTGACGGTCTAAAACATATGATCCGCAATCGAGGGAATAAAGTTGGGCGCTTTATTCATGTAAAGATTGTTATGTTGTCTATATCCCTTTTGGGAGATGGTTTGTCTTGGCCATCGGAGTTGGACTCCGTGAATAGAAACATTGGCGCGTTGTCATAGTTGACGATGTGTTGGATCGGGACATAAAGTGAATTGATTTGGATTAATAATTCTATCTTGGCAAATCGATTCACTTTAGACAATCATTTGTATTGTATCTTAATCCTGAGATGAATAATGGGCCCGTTGTCTTGACTTGTATCTTTTGATGTACCAATGGGTGACTCCCACATTTCTATAGTGGCATGCATGCCGGTACGTTGGAGGCATGACTCTTGATAGTGTAGACCTGTTATTCATAGATATGGAATCCATAGCTCCTCTTTAGGAGTAATGATATCCTCTTATATGCGTTGTCCTGTAATTGGAAAACTGGAGCGCTCAACCATTTGGATACATAGGTGTAACCGAATGGTATACTATCTTTGGATGGTAAGTTTTCTAATGGTGAGACAATGGAACGTAAGATAAAAATAATCGGGAAGGTAAGACAGAATTTGTCCTTAAGCCAATTATGGATGATCATATGGGGATGCGATACACTATGATATGTCATGGAGACTTAGCTACACGAGCTTCGTAATTCTATAAAGTTCGAGAGTGCAGCTCCAAGCTTTTAGTGGAGTAGCGTTGGAGTTGATAATTGTGAAATGTATATCTGGGATATTGGGTTTCATAATTATCATGAGCTTGAACTTTATTGGTCCATTTTGGTCCCCTTTGCTAGCTCACAAAATCCTGTAACAATACGGCGTGTTTTTCCAATAATTGGTGACTTATGTCGGATTTATCAGATTAGTTTAAAATTTATAAGAATCAAATAATTCATGTCTGTTTATCGGTTGAATTAATTATGTAAGAAAATTAGTTCAAGATGAACTTGTTGAATTATTGCGTTCGGGTAATTCTTGTCTGTTTATCGGTTGTTTTAATTTTGGACAATTAGAACAAGATAAACTTGTAGAATTATTGTGAATTGATTTATTTTCTTAGAGATTATCTTGATAAAGTTTGTTTTGATAAGATATCTTTTCTATTGGGCTATTTGAATCAAAACTGAGACTTTATCCTTTAGAATCTCGGGTGGAAAATAAAAGATTCGCGAAGATTTTTTCTCGACAGTTCGGCCTGCCGGATGACGTGTTCGGCCTGTCAAACTGGCCTGTTCGGCCTGCCTATCAGAAAGTTTGGCCTGCCGACCGACGACAGTTAAGATTACGCGTTTTCACATGTATCTTATCAGATATTGATCCGAACTTGATTCTGTTTCGATTTTTTGAGACCTAATCTGATATGGACTGACCCTAGGACCAATAGGTATAAAAAGGGAGTGAGTCTAATGATTTACTCAGATCAATTTGAGAGATTAAGAGTGATACTCTTCGAGTGAGCATCTGATAACTCCCTGAGAGCTTTTGTTCATAAATCACGAACACTGGCTTTGGGTTCTCTCTATTGGTTGGAAGGAGAGTCACCGGTGGAAGAGCTGTACGTGGGAGCCCACACTCACTCCGGTTGTGGATAGAAAATAGCAAAGAAGACTAGTTGGTTGAGGCTCTTCTGGAACGTTACTTCTCTACACAGGTTGCAGAGGTTCTTCAACACACTGAGGTTAGTAAGATCTGTCTAATTTATACATATAACATGTCAAACTTGTGTTTTAGAAAATACTCTGATGAAAAATTTTTAAAATTCCGCTGCGCACTTTGTTTCCAACAATTGGTATCAGAGCCAAGGTTTTTACATAAATTTGTAAGTTTGTGATCATGTTATATGCATAAATTTTGTGATCTTAGTCTCTCCTATGCTTGAATTGAATTTTATAGAGAGATGGCACTCTAGGTTTCTATATAATATATAAATGTTGTCATGGATTATGTGGTGAATATTTATTAATTAATTATGGTTGATGTTTAATTATTTATTAATTAATTAATTCATACCTGTTATGGTTCCTTAGAGGTTAGAATGTGTATCTAGGTTTTTCATGTAATTAGATGGCGGACTATCATCTCCGTCTAGGAATTGTTATTTAATTTTTAATTTGTAAGAATTTTGTAATTAAATAATTATTCGGAGAAGACGGAACGAGAAGTCGGATCTTAAAGATTGATGATGGCACCTCCAGGTATTTCCTGAGTCTCTAATTTTATGTTTTTGAATTGTTGAAAATAAAATTGATGAATTGCATTAAAATTGTATTTTCTGGATTAAGGTTTCTCAGGCTCGGTCGGCATGCCGGACCTCATAGTTCAGTAGGCCGAAGGTCACAAATCGACAGGCCGGACGTACGGTGCGGCAAGCCGACAGTGGGGCAAAAATTTTGGTGCTCTACCGGCAGGCCGAACTTCATGTTCGGCAGGCCGATTACCCAGATCGGACTGCCGACCGAGAGCTGCCAGGTGTCCAGAAAAGTTGCAATTTTTCCAATGCAGTTTTAATTTTATTTTTGGGACGATTCTAAGAAACATTAAATTTGGTATGACCGGAAATATGAAGTGTTCGATTCATACGAGATTGAAGACTTGAAGACAGATATTACATGAAGAAGGATACAGCTTGAGGATTCAAGGATGAAGAATCGATAAATGTCTCGATTATTCTCTTGTAATCTTAATTTTCTATTCTCTAGGGTGGAACCATAATATTACGGTTATTATTATTATTTTGCTTGTAGCTTTGCTTGATTGCTTTGCTTGTCTGCATTATAATATGATTTACCATATATATTGATAACATGTCATATAGAATAGGGAGTGTCGCTCATATTAAAATTGTTCATGCATGTTTTTTAAAATAAAACCTTGACTTCAAAAGATTGAGTGGTAGAAGGTTTTCGAAGAGAGAACCTAAGGCCACCCTCGTTGGTCCATAGGAAGAACATGGTGGTCCTGACCCCTAGGAAGGGATTTCTATCATGTACCAGATTGGATCTCTGAAAGGATAAGGTATTTTAGTATGATTTATGGTTGCACACCCCTAGGTGGTGATTATAAATCATGGATAAAATATTGAAACGGTGGTTATACACTCACGTTAATTTTATTATTAACCTCCCCTAGGAGCTCTGTTAATAAAATTAATGGCCAAAGAAACGATTATTAATATGCTGGATCATACGGGTCCTGGATGGCATATATTAATCAGGAGGGGATCTGTGTTCCTGATTGAATTTAGCATGACTCCCCTAGGAGCTTGTTGAATTCTGAGTTGGGAATTATCGTTGTAAGGTTGTGATATTTTCAAGGTTTTGACACATAAACACATTTGTATGATTTTACATGATTGTGTTATCTTACTAAATTATTATATATGTTTGCTTATGTTTGGTATATGATTCTTTATTGTAGATTGAAAATGTCTAAAAACGCTTTATCATCGATACTTGACAAAAACCAATTAACCGGTGAGAACTATAACGATTGGAAATGGAACCTGGACATCGTCCTTTCCTTTGAGAAACTGAAATATGTTCTGACAACTCCTTGTCCTCCCGAGCCTACGGGAGACTCAACTAATGAGCAATTCCAAGCGTACGATTGCTGGAAAGATGCTAATGATCAGGCCCGCTGCTATGTTATGGCTAGCATGAACAATGTGCTGTAGGCTCAACATCAGGATTATGAGACTGCGAAGCAGAGCTTGGATAATCTTGAGGACATGTTTGGAGGCCAGGCCGTAACAAAGCAGCAAGGGGCGCTTCGGAAACTCTTAAACTGTAGACAGAGACCGGGGACATCTGTAAAGGAGCATATGATGTTGGTTATGGGTTACCTCGTTGAGGCTCAAACCAATGGAGCCGACATCGATGCTGAAACTGAGATGACTATGGTCTTTGAGACTCTGTCTAAGGAATTTATTCCGTTTAGAGCTACTTTTAATCTGAGCAATAGACGGGATATGACCTTGACAGAACTAATGAAACAGTTACAGGAGTTTGAATTGCTGATCAGGGAGTCTCCTATTGGTGGAGAGGCCAATATGGTAGCTGCTTCTGGTTCCAATCCTAACTCTGGGAATGGAAAGAAGCAACGGGCCAAGAGTGGTAAGTCTTCTATTCCTGTTGCTACCAAGAGCAAGAAGAAGAAGAAAAAGAACCCAAAGAAGCTTAAGTGCTTCTTCTGTGGTAAGGTCAGGCATATAAAGAAGCATTGCAAGGACTTCCTTTCCAAGGGAGGTAGGTGTGATCTTCTATATTTAGAAACTTGTTTGGTTGAGGAATCCAATGACATCTGGGTCATAGATTCTGGTGCAACTAATCATGTTTGTGTTTCTCTGCAGGGATTCAAAGAAACGAGAAGTCTACTTCGTGAAGACTTAACGCTTCAGATGGGCGATGGATCCTTGGTCTCAGCGGAAGCAGTGGGAGATGTCCATCTTTACTTTGATAATTATAGGAATTTAATTTTGCGAGATTGTTTTTATGTTCCTAAATTTAAAAGGAATTTAATTTCTGTATCTTCTTTATTTAAAGACTCCTACGTGGTATCTTTTAATGAAAAAGTGGTGATTTGTAAAAACAAATCTTTTATCTGTTCTGGATGGATGCAAAATAATCTATATTTTATCAAACCTAAGATGGACCTATTGCTTAAGGCTGAGATAAATGATAATGACTCAAAAAGACTTAAAACTTCTCACTCTAATTAGACTTATCTTTGGCATTTGCTCCTTGGCCATATTAACCTAAATAGGATTCAAAGGTTGGTAAGGGATGGACCTTTAAGTCACTTAAAGGTGGAATCTATACCTCAATGTGAGTCTTGTTTGGAGGGTAAAATGACCAAAAGACCATACGGGTCTAAGGGCAATAGGGCCAAAGGGGTTCTAGAACTTGTGCATAGTGATTTTCGCGGACCGATGAACATCCGAGCACGAGGAGGGTATGAGTACTTCGTCACTTTTATTGACGATTACTCAAGATATGGGTATGTGTACCTAATGCACCACAAAAGCGAAACTTATGATAAGTTCAGGGAGTTTCGGGCTGAAGTGGAAAAGCAATTGGGTAAACCCATAAAGGCACTTCGATCTGATCGAGGTGGGGAATACCTTTCTGATGAGTTCTTGGGACACTTGTTAGAGAATGGGATTTTACCCCATTTGACTACGCACGGCACTCCGTAGTAGAATGGCGTAGCGGAGAGAAGGAATAGGACTTTGTTGGACATGATTCGGTCCATGATGAGTTATTCATCATTGCCTTTATCCTTTTGGGGATATGCACTACAAACCGCATGTTATCTTTTGAACAATGTGCCTTCAAAATCGGACCCTAAAACTCCTCACGAGTTGTGGACAAGATGGAAGACATCCTTAAACCATATTCGCATATGGGGATGTCCAGCTCATGTCCTGTTTAAGGATCTGAATAAGTTGGAAGCACGTTCAGAAGTTTGCGTGTTTGTAGGATATCCAAAAGGGAATAAAGGGGGTTATTTTTATAACCCAAAGGAAAATAAAGTTGTGGTTTCAACTAATGCAACTTTCCTTGAGGAGAGTTACATGAACGACTTTAAACCTCGAAGCAAAGTGGTGCTTGAGGAGTTGAGGGGTGATCCGTTTACTCCGGAGGTTCCGAATGAAACCATTTCGATCAGTGTAGAAAAACCAAACAAACTTGAACAACAACCTCAGGGGCTTCGGCGTAGTGGGAGGATCGGGCATCTTCCCGAAGGGGTAAAACCCATAGGATGTAAGTGGATCTACAAGAGGAAAAGAGGAGTTGATGGAAAGGTCGAAACCTTTAAGGCTAGACTGGTGGCTAAGGGTTATACACAAAAGGAAGGAATCGATTATGAGGAAACCTTTTCGCGTGTAGCCATGCTTAAGTCCATCCGGATTCTCTTGTCCATAGCTGCCGCTCTCGACTACGAGATTTGGCAGATGGATGTCAAGACGGCTTTTCTGAATGGCTATCTTGATGAGTCCATTTATATGGAACAACCAGACGGGTTCAAGGTCGCAGGTCAAAAGGGTAAGGTTTGCAAGCTGCTAAAGTCAATTTATGGACTTAAGCAGGCTTCTCGTTCTTGGAACATAAGATTTGATCAAGTGATCAAGACTTATGGGTTCTCACAAAATGTGGATGAACCATATGTTTACAAACACATTAAGAATGGGAAGGTGGTTTTTCTACTACTCTATGTAGATGACATTCTGCTAATTGGCAATCACGTTGGGGCATTGTCATCGGTCAAATTATGGTTGACCAAGCAGTTTGACATGAAGGACTTAGGTGAGGCTAATTTTGTTCTCGGTATCCAGATCTTTCGGGATAGGAAGAACAAAATGATAGCTTTGTCACAGGCCGGCTACATAGATAAAATTCTCAGGAGGTTTGCAATGCAGGATTCCAAGAAAGGTGGGCAACCATCTAGGTCTGGAATTACTCTTTCTAAGAAAGACTCTCCAAAGTCTTATGAGGAAAGAGAATACATGAAGAAGGTGCCTTATGCTTCGGCAGTGGGTAGTCTCATGTATGCCATGCTTTGCACTCGACTGGATATTAGCTATGCGGACGGGATTGTGAGTCGATTTCAGGCAGATCCAGGACCGAACCATTGGGTTGCGGTAAAGCATATTTTCAAGTACCTGAGAAGGACTCGAGGGTATATGCTTGTGTATTCGGGTGAGGATTTAACTCCTCTAGGATACACTGATTTGGATTTTCAATCCTGCCTAGATTCTAGGAAATCGACTTCGGGGTTTGTGTTTACTCTAGGTGGCGGTGCCATCAGTTGGAGAAGTGCGAAGCAAGATTGCACTTCAGATTCAACGATGGAGGCCGAGTATGTGGCGGCTAGTGATGCTTCGAAAGAAGCAGTGTGGCTCCGCAAGTTCCTTGAGGATCTTGAGGTAGTTCCTGGTATGGATAAGGCGGTATCACTATACTATGATAACAGTGCGGCGGTAGCTAATGCTAAGGAACCAAGATTTCAAAAGAAGAGTAAGCATATTGATCGGAAGTATCATGTGATAAAGGACTTCATTGAGAGCGGGCATGTCACGGTGTGCAAGATCGCGTCAGAGGACAATTTAGCTGATCCATTCACGAAGACACTTACTGGGAGAGTCTTCGAGAGGCATGTGGAAGCTATGGGGATGCAAAATTTGCAGTATTTACTCACTTAGTGCAAGTGGGAGATTGTTAGACATGTATGCTCTAAGGAGTAAAAATGTAATACGTTTTTGGAGACATTTTTATCAATAAAGAATTTATTCAATTATATATACGAAATATTGTCCTCTTTACGTTCATATTTGTTGAATGTATGATAAGCAAACAGTAGTCTGAGACTGTCAGTCTAAACCCTAAGAATTGGGCATATGATGGGATGATTATGCGGAAGACACAATTTTTAGGGTGACGGTCTAAACAATATGATCCGCAATCGAGGGAATAAAGTTGGGCGCTTTATTCATGTAAAGATTGTTATGTTGTCTATATCCCTTTTTGGAGATGGTTTGTCTTGGCCATCGGAGTTGGACTTCGTGAATAGAAACATTGGCGCGTTGTCATAGTTGACGATGTGTTGGATCGGGACATAAAGTGAATTGATTTGGATTAATAATTCTGTCTTGGCAAATCGATTCACTTTAGACAATCATTTGTATTGTATCTTAATCCTGAGATGAATAATGGGCCCGTTGTCTTGACTTGTGTCTTTTGATGTACCAATGGGTGACTCCCACATTTCTATAGTGGCATGCATGCCGGTACGTTGGAGGCATGACTCTTGATAGCGTAGACTTGTTATTCATAGATATGGAATCCATAGCTCCTCTTTAGGAGTAATGATATCCTCTTAAATGCGTTGTCCTGTAATTGGAAAACTGGAGCGCTCAACCATTTGGATGCATAGGTGTAACCGAATGGTATACTATCTTTGGATGGTAAGTTTTCTAATGGTGAGACAATGGAACGCAAGATAAAAATAATCAGGAAGGTAAGACAGAATTTGTCCTTAAGCCGATTATGGATGATCATATGGGGATGCGATACACTATGATATGTCATGGAGACTTAGCTACACGAGCTTCGTAATTCTATAAAGTTCGAGAGTGCAGCTCCAAGCTTTTAGTGGAGTAGCGTTGGAGTTGATAATTGTGAAATGTATATATGGGATATTGGGTTTCATAATTATCATGAGCTTGAACTTTATAGGTCCATTTTGGTCCCCTTTGCTAGCTCACAAAATCCTGTAACGACACGGCGTGCTTTTCCAATAATTGGTGACTTATGTCGGATTTATCAGATTGGTTTAAAATTTATAAGAATCAAATAATTCATGTCTGTTTATCGGTTGAATTAATTATGTAAGAAAATTAGTTCAAGATGAACTTGTTGAATTATTGCGTTCGGGTAATTCTTGTCTGTTTATCGGTTGTTTTAATTTTGGACAATTAGAACAAGATAAACTTGTAGAATTATTGTGAATTGATTTATTTTCTTAGAGATTATCTTGATAAAGTTTGTTTTGATAAGATATCTTTTCTATTGGGCTATTTGAATCAAAACTGAGACTTTATCCTTTAGAATCTCGGGTGGAAAATAAAAGATTCGCGGAGATTTTTTCTCGGCAGTTCGGCCTGCAGGATGACATGTTTGGCCTGCTGAACTGGCCTGTTCGGCCTGCCTATCAGAATGTTCGGCCTACCGACTGACGACAGTTAAGATTACGCATTTTCACGCGTATCTTATCAGATATTGATCCGAACTTGATTCTGTTTCGATTTTTTGAGACCTAATCTGATATGGACTGACCCTAGGACCAATAGGTATAAAAAAGGAGTGAGTCTAATGATTTACTCAGATCAATTTGAGAGATTAAGAGTGATACTCTTCGAGTGAGCATCTGATAACTCCCTGAGAGCTTTTGTTCACAAATCACGAACACTAGCTTTGGGTTCTCTCTATTGGTTGGAAGGAGAGTCACCGGTGGAAGAGCTGTACGTGTGAGCCCACACTCACTCCGGTTGTGGATAGAGAATAGCAAAGAAGACCAGTCGGTTGAGGCTCTTCTGGAACGTTACTTCTCTACATAGGTTGCGGAGGTTCTTCAACACACTGAGGTTAGTAAGATCTGTCTAATTTATACATATAACATGTCAAACTTGTGTTTTGGAAAATACTCTGATGAAAAATTTTTAAAATTCCGCTGCGCACTTTGTTTCCAACACTTCTTTGGTTGCCCTCCATTCTTAGACTTACCATTTCTTTCAGTTCTCTTCCTTTTATTATTCTTTCAAGTAGAAGAGAAGGGTTAACTTCTGCAACATTTGCTTTACCTTTTTTAGTCTTTTTTTTTGAAATAGACTCAAAGGTTTGCAACTCAGTAAGCAACTTAGTCATGTTATATTTCATCTTGTTCATGAAAAAGTTGCTCTTAAACTAAAGAAACGTAAGGGAGAGGGTTTCTAAAATCATCTCCACCTGAGTGGCTTTATCTATCACCGCCCCGTTTACCTCGGCATCATGGAGATAGTTAACCATGCTGAGAACATGTTCTTTGACCGAAACCCCTACCTTCATTTTTGTAGTCATTACAGCCTTAATGGCTTTATGGCATGCCTTTTCAGAAGGTTTGCCAAACATGTCTTGCAGAGACTGCATCATCTCATAAGCAGTCTCCATGCTTTTGTGCTTTATCCTAAGCACGTTGGACATGCTAGCCAAAAGGAAGCAATGGGCTTTGTTGTTTGCCTCGATCCAATGATCATATATGCTTCTCATATATTACGAGAGGCATTGGCAGCAAGCGGCGGAGGATGTTCCTCCGTCAGGACAAACTTGTAATTCTCGTAAATTAGTATAATATTCATGTTACTCTTCCACTTGACAAAATTATCTCCGGTTAATTTTTCATTTGAGAGAATAGTGATGATTGGATTAAACAATATTACTATAATAAATAATAAAATGACATAAATTAAAGATTCCATAAACATCATAAATATACATTTTGGAATAGTAAACGTGATGCATGATGCATATGGAAAAACACAAAAAAATATTTTACTAATTCCATGATTATTCAATTTTAATAAATAATGTGTTGTTGTAGGGTAGGTCAAATTATTTATAAATTAAATTGAGACACTCTCAATTAATAAATATATTCAAAGTATCTCATATTTCTATATTTATTAATAACCATTTATCTTTGGTCAAGATACAATTAACAAATTAATTATATCTTTATGAGTGTAACCCATTATTTTAGATTTCAACAACTTAAATCAAAATTGCCGCCGTAGGGTAGGTCAATTTTCAAATACATTATAAAATCCTATCTCTTGGAAGCCAAACTTGTTATTGATTTAAATGGACACCCTCAGTAGGGAGGACGAAATCAAAGCGTCGCGAGTCACCACCGAAATCTCACGGTGTTGTGCTAACAGTGGAGACCGCAGGTTATATTGTCATATTACCTTCTCTCACTCATTATTTTAAAATGATGTATTTTATCTTATAAAAGATCCTATGTTTCATAATTCTAGTAAATAAAAACAAATTTTTTTAATTACTAGGTATTATTTTGTGTTAATAGAATCCCATCCTATTTACACTTAAATATTACCAAATTTTCTAAAAATCTAGATTTATTATGAATTATCTAAGCTACCCAATATTGAACAATTTAAATTTAGCAACTTAGAATTATTGTGAATTTTACCAAGTTTTAACTATTAAAACTAAAATCACATTATTTGATTGATTAATAAAATAAATTAAAATTCTATAAAACTAACCCAATTAATTTAATCTCATTAAATTAATACTAACACATATTAAATTATTTTATAAACAACTTTATAAAAAAGATAAAATAATATACAAGTGTATGCACGTCATGTTACAATAACTATAAGTAGTCATTTTCCTAAATGACATATTATAATGCATGAACATGTTATCACAAACATCGCATAAATTATAGCATGAAAATAAATAATAGATTTTTGACCAGGTCCTTTTGGATAATTAAAATTACAACCCATGAAAAAATAAGACAGAAAAAAAATTACATGCGTCTTCTTGTAAGAACATATTTCCCAGCTGTATTGGCATAGACTTCATCAGGCGGTTTACTGCATTAAACACTGCTGGGTCACCTTTAAAATATTGGCCCACCATTAGCTCTCAAGCCCGGCAAAGGCAAAAGCTCTTAGGCAACCACTACAAATGTTTTGAGAAACAAGAATTCAAAATTGTGATCATCTACACGCAGCACCTCCATGTTACTTTCTTTCCTTTTATATATGTCAATCATGTGGGGACCATAGTAGGTGCATGAGCGGCCCCTGCTGTACGTGGACTTCAAAGATGTAGGTGTGGCTTTTTATTGCCTTCCTTTTTAATTTTTTTTATTTTTTAACAATTTGTTCAATTCACGTGAACTGCATTAATGTGCAAGTCAATTCCTTTTTTTAATTAATTCTTCACCTTTTCAAAAAAAAAAAAAAAAAAAAAACCCGTAAAGCACAATACAACTTAATTCAAGTGCATTTAATGTAGAGTTCAATTGTTGAACTTTTTCTCACATTCAGTTAATGGAAAAGAATAAAGAAAATAATAATAAATTACAAAAAACCTATACCCTTATGAGCTTACAGAAATTTAATCTAATCAAATAGAAAATACAATACCAATTCAAAAGGACCATATAATTACTGACGAGAAATCCATTCATGAAAATTACTCATTCATTACATGAACAAAAATTGCAATATTGTAAAGTGCCCACAAACATACATCAAGAACATGATATTATCAAAATAAAATCATGTTAATTAAAATTATATATGCTATAACCCACTCTGATGCCATTTGTTAGAATTAAATATGAAAAGCAATGAAAGGAACAGATAATTGGCAAACAAAAATTTTCTAAAAACTATGTTCATCGGGAATAGCTATATAATTTTAATTAATAATAGAAAGCTTTGAGAATTTTTACAAACCTTTTGAAGACCTATTAAGGTATCCTAGCTTTCCTCTTTGACACCACAATCTTCAAAGCTAGGCCTCCACACTAATGAAAAGACGAGTGGGCGTCAAACTACAAGAATGAATTAACCTCACACTTTTCTAGATCTGCTATGTACTCAACACACGAGATAACTGACCTTTCTTTTTTAGAGAAGGAATTCTTAGTTTTTCTCTCTAAATATTTAGTAAAAGTTACGTGAAATAAAGATATATAGAGGTAACTGTTATCTATATCTTTTTAATCTAAGCAGTTAGTTATTTTTTAATTAATTTTAAATTTAAAATAGCCACCATATCAAATATATAAGGAAGGAATATATTATACATTGCTTATCCCTTTTTTGTTTTTAATTTTAACCAAATCAATTATGTGATTCTTTGACTTATATATATATATATAATATAGTTTACATTTACGTTGTTGCTGTTGTTGTTGTTGTTGTTATTATATATATATATTTTATTTAAAAAAACAAATCACATTTTAACGTGATTCTCTAAAACATATTTATATATATATTATATAAAGGTTAACAAAAAATTTTCTATATATATAACGTAAAAAAAAGTTAACAAATATATATATATTATATATCTTATATATATATATATACAAATTCAAAAATAAATCATATTTATTTAAAACCACAAGAGTTTGAAGTATCAGTTCCCTCAGAGGGATTTGAAGTTGAGGCAGCGAAGGTCGATGGAATACATAAAAGATTATGATTTTGCACTGTAGTACCATCTCAGAAAAGCTAAAGTAGTCATAGATGCGCTCAGCAAAAAGTCTTTAGGGATTCTTGTTTGCTTGGCTCTTGAAGACTGGAAAAGAGATGAATAGTGAGTGAGTATGGGCTACAGTACTATAAAGACTACGACCAAGTTTCGGTGAATCATATGGAGTCCACCCTAGCTCTCGTTCAGATGGTAAAACAAAATCAATGGCGAGACCAACACCTATAGGGAATATGGACGTGAATTTAGAACGGAGAGCAATTTGAGGAATAGAGACTACGTGCTGATGGTGTTGTACTTTAAGGAGCATTTGGTAGTTCCAACAATCATAGAAGTAACGAAGACTGTAATGGATGAAGCTTACAAGTCTCAATTCACTATTTATCCAAGGAGCATGAAGATGTATTGCTATCTAAAGAGGCAATACTAGTGGAGAGGCATAAAGCATGATCTTCAAGAGTATATGGCCAAGTGCGCAACTTATCTCTAGGTAAAGGCCGAGCACCAGAAGCCAGTAGGTCAGCTTCAGCCGCTTCCCATTCCAAAGTGGAAGTGGGAGCACGTGATGATAGATTTCCTTATCGGGTTGCCGAGGACGGAGCAAAGACATGATGTAATTTGGGTCGTGGTTGATAGGTTGATGAAATCAGTGCATTTCATTCCGTTTAGGTCGATATGTTTGAGGAGAGTTCTCAGGAAGCTATATCTACAAAATATAGTATGGTTACATAGAGTTCTCTTGTCCATCACTTCTGATTGAGACACTCAATTCAACGGCAAGTATTGGAGGAGCTTTTAGGAAGCCTTAGGCATAGACTTGAACTTTAGCATGGCATTTCATCCTTAGACCGACCGGCAATCTGAGCAAGCTTTTCAGATCCTCGAAGACATGCTACGTGCATGTGTATAGGCTTCGGTGGGAATTAGAAGAAGCATTTGCATTTGGCAGAGTTTGCGCATAACAACAGTTATTAAACAAGTATCGAGATGGCATCATTTGAAGCACTTTACGGATGTCCATGTCGGTCACCGGTATGTTAGGCAGAACCAGAAGACAGGATTGTTCTTGAGCCAGATGAGATCCGTGACAATAATGAGAAGGTCACGATCATTCAAGATTAGTTGAAAGCGGCTCAGAGAAGGAAGATGAGTTATGCAGATAGAAGACATCGACCGCTAGAATTTGAAGTAGGAGATTTCATTCTCTTGAAGGTATCACCTCGTAAGGGTGATTCGGTGTAAGTGGTAAACTCGCATCGAGGTATGTTGGACCTTTTGAGATTACTCAACGCGTCGGTGTGGTCGCTTATTGGCTTGATCTTCCTCCTGAGCTCTCTCACATTCATGATGTATTTCACATGTCAATGCTTTGGTAATGTTTGCCCAAAAAAAGTAAGATAGTCTTATTCCATGATGTGCAGATCAGGAATACACAACATACAGTAGGTGTTGGTCCAGATTATCGATCGAAAGGTGATCAACTTGGAACGTTATGATATACCATTAGTAAAAGTTGAGTGGCACCATCACGAGGTTGATGAAGCCACTTGGGAGTTAGAGTCGACTATGTGGGAGTTATACCCGCATTTGTTTTGTTTTTGAGTGATTTGTAATTTCAAGGGCGAAATTTCTTTTAGGGGTGAAGAGCTATAACGCCCCAAAATTTAATTAAGTGTTATCAATGTATAAAATGGTGAATTAGTGTACCATGATGTAATTTGAACTTAATTTCACTATTTTATCATATTTTTAAATCAATGTTGCTTTTAATTATTTTTATTTACTTTTGATTAATCTTAATTATTTTATTTGTCATTTTGAATTTTAAAACAAAACAATTTATTAAATGCCAAATACGTCCCTCTTTGTATGAATTGTGGGCTGCATGTGGTTTTCCTCTGAAAACCTCCCACTCTCCCTCTCTATTTATTTCCCCTATTTCCTTCTTCCTTCCTCACTCTCTCAAACCTCTCTCTCTTTCTTTCCTCTCTCTCACGCTTTTCTCTCTCTGTGCATTTTTCTTTCTCTCCCTTCCTCAATTTTCAATTCAAAAACCAAGTTCGAGCTTCGATTCTCAGCGGATTGGGAACTCAGGAACGCATTTGGAAACTCATAAACTAGGATTCAAGCATCGATTTAAGGTTAGTTTACTTCTTTCAAAACTTTGAAAATTTTTCTCAATCTCTCCATTTCCTTAAAATGTTGAATCCGAGCTTGTTTGAGCTTAGAAAACCTTTAATCTAAGTTAGTACAACTCAACCTAACTTATAAATTTAAGCTCCATTGAGCAAAAATTTGATAAAACCAAGTTTTTTCTTTTTTTTTCCTATTTTTAGATTTAAGCAATTTCTATGCAAATGTTGTTTAAATGTGTTTAAAAGTGTTCTATTATATTTTTCTATTATATATGAATTTTTCTATGCTTGGGAATTGAGAAAAAAGGTCAGAAATGAAGATTCAAGCTTGGGGAGGCTGAAGCTCAAATATGAAACTTCCTAGATTTTTCCAGTTCAATAGGCTTGATTCATAAGTTCGGTAGGCCGAATTCTTATTATCGACAGGCTGGATTCATAGCGGGTTCGGTAGGCTAGACTAGGGAAACTGGTAGGCCGACCAGGGTTTACAAAAATTTGTTGTTTCTTAATCGTTTTCACTGTTTTAAAACTAAATTGAGATTTTAACTTTATATTATGATATTACGGATGTAAAAGGCATACTAGGACACCATGAGATAGCTTGTAGTATAGGATATCCTAAGCTAGATATTGATGAACTTAGTTTATATTTAAGGTTGTTTGTGGTTTCGTAGAGCTATCACATGGCAGAGCTGGACTATGGTGCTGAGTTGCGGTACTGGACATTAAGGTAGGACTTCCACCTCTTTCCTAGGTAGTTGATTTTTTAAATGGCTTTGGCCTCAAAATGTTTTTCTTTCAAAATGTTTTCAATAAATGATTAACAAGGATTTTATCAACCATTTTCATAAACTATTGAATAAGATGATATTCATAATGAACCGCATAATGAATGTAAATGAATACACTTAGTAAAATGAGATTTTCATAACCATAGAAATCCATAGAAGGGCATGATGCCATATTCAGAGATCAGGTCATGTAGCGCACGACCTTGGGGGCAGGTCTTGAAACCCAACCGGGCCACTATGACGGTGATAATTACGGTTTGCCTAAGAAAGATAATAAGATACTTTTTGGATGAACTAATTTTGGTAAGAATAACTTAAATGAATTTTTTTATTTAATTCTATTTTCTAAATATTTTTCTTGAATGATAAATTTTATATTCAAATTATTTATTTGTTTTAAAGCCTAGTCCTACTGAGCCTTTCACTCAATTTTTATTTGTTTTCAAACCTTACCCCTTTTTAAGTGGGATTCAGTTTAGGACCAACTGAGAGTCTACCGATTGGACTCGCAAGCAGCAAAGACCTTAAGTAGGTTATTTGTTGTAGCAAATCAAGGCATGTAATTTTTTAATTTTATGTTCTTATATTAGACTGTGGTTGTAAATTTAATTATTGTCGATACTATGTGTGTGCACAAATTGTGGGCCCGGTGAAACCCAACACGTATTTCCCTTATTTTATTTTATTTTCCTCTTATCTGTTTTATTATTTTAATAATTGTTTAAAAAAATTTTAAATTTATCACATTTTTCATAATTAACCAAGTTCTTTAATTTTTGATTTTAATTAAAACTTGACTTAATTAACCTAATTAATCTACCACGTCACCTCTTAGATTTCGGGGTGTGACATTACATGGGATGCCATACTCTTAAAAGTTATGTTTATTTATGCCACACTTAGAAGAAGTTATGTCATACTATCATCCAACATGTGTGACATTTATCCAAAAAAAAAAAGTTTTAAAAGATGTCATTTATGAAAATCCCCCTTAATCAAATGAGATATTCAAATCCAATGCGGCCCTATGATTACACTTGCTAGCAGAGCTACCTTATTATAAGTGGGGGCACGTGCCCCCACTTATTTTTTGAATTTGAAGTTTTATTTCTATTTTGTAGTTTAAAATGATAGTTATACCCTTATTTTGAAAGAAAATTGCAACCATGCCCTACATAATAATGAAAAAATATTGTTGTGCCTTCATAAAATAATTGAAATGTTTTGTTTTGTCCTTACAAAATAATTTAAATATGTTGTTGAGCCCTTGTTTTATAAGAAAGATTATAATTTGTCTCACTTAATTATTGAAATATATAATTATATCTTCATTTAATAAAATTCTATATCTAATTTTTTATGTAGTGCCCCCACTAAGAACAAGTTCTAGCTTCCCTACTAATTACACTTTCATTAGGGCTTTTGGTGCTTGACATGGTGATCAACTTCATAAATTTCTTCTCGTTTTGGAAGTTTTTGTTGCCATTTAGGAGTTTTCATTGCCGTTGAGTCGTTTAAGCAAGGTAGATTTCATGTGGGCTATGCACAATAGTAGCAAACGTAGAATTTTTATAATTGCCAATTTTTAAGAATTATTTTATAAATGCTGCACATGTTCATTCGTGAAACAACTTATCATATAATATGAATGATAGTGTAGCATAAACTTTTCTAAGCATAGCATAAATAAACACAACTTTAAAAGTATAGCATAACATGTAATATTCTCATAACAAAAGATGCCTCAGATTCAAAGATGAATTGTTTCTACTTGGTGGGACTGATGCAATACAACATGAAACAATCAACCAGTTAACGGGTCGTACCCTACCAGTTAATTGGATGATGGAAATTAAAAAAAAAATCTTATCTTACAAATAAATTTTGGATTTTAAGTGTATTTTCCTATTTTATTGTTTCCTTTTTACAGATAAGGTTCATTTTGAAGTGTAGATAGGATTAATTTATTTTATTTTAGGAATAAAATTATTTTAATACCCTTTGTTATATCAAAACATCTCGAAAGTATCTTGTTTTTTTGATAATATTAAAATGGATTCAACATCAAACTCTACCACAAGGCGCAAAGTTTTAATATCTCCATTCCCAAATTCTAAAAAAAAAAAAGATACCTTCATTGTTTAAAAAAAAAATCTTTTCAGTATGTAGAGGTCCTTTTATGGGACATAAAATGTCCTTCGTATCATTTTAATTAATTATTCTTTAAATATGTTGAAAACATTCAAACGTTATAAACAAAATAAATCAAAAATAAAAACATAACAATTTTGACATATTCAAGAAATAATTTATTTTTAAACTTAATTATGGAGTAAATAAATTAAAAGGGTGGAAAAGACATTTTTTTAAGAAGGTACCGTTTTATATTATCTTGGTACTTCCGAGATGTTTTAATATAACATAGGGTATCAAAATGATTTTATTCCTTTATTTTATTTCAATTTTCATGTACATTTAGTTTTCCTTATTTTGATTTCCAATGATATTAGTAAAACTTAGAGTTTATTCTCAATTTCTAGTTATCTTGATATTAACTGCAAAATTAACAAGTGATTAATGCGTATTCTCTTGATAGTTGTAATTGACAGTTGTAATTAACAATAAGTTTTTATAAAAATCATATTTCTAATATTCTAGGTGAATCAATAGATCTATTTCTAATATTCTAGTTGAATCAATGTATCTTAAGAATTTATTTATTTTTCCTGTTTTGTTCACTCTTTGGCTACATCAAAATCTTATCTAGAATGGAAGCAATATGTTTAGTCTCTAATTTTAGGGTTACATTGGTTGATGTCGAGCAGCCCAAAAGACTACGACATGCTTGGGATACTACTGACAACTGCAACAATAAAAATGCTAAAAATGAGGCATGGAACTGCTAAAAAATGGCATCAAAATCTATCATAGCCTGCCTCCTTCAATCTTTACTCGGTTGTGGCACTTGTACATTTCGTGTGCTTTGTGTACCTCTTAGATGATTCTTGTAATTATAGGAAAAAAAAGAAAACTATATGATTACATGCAAGGCTTAGAAAAAAATACAAGTATAGGAAGTGTTTAACCATTGTTGATGTAATGATCCTCGAACAAAAGATGCGTGCTTATACCTCATTTAATTAACATCCTAATCCAATATTTTAAGTCCTATAATTTGTCTTTTGTCTAAGTTGTTGTGAGCACACTTTCTGTATCTTACTTACTGATATTGGAAACACACAACTTGATTTCATAAGTCACTTGATTTTTGTTATATGTTGATTTGATGAGAAAATATTAAGAATAAATTTTACTTGATTTTAATTAATTAATTTATTCTCATCAAAAGGCCGTTCTTCCTAGTTCTTCAGTCTTCCCTAAGCTAAACTCCACCTAGGTGGGAGAAAGTTTTAAAATAAGAAGATGTGAGCGAAAGGCTTAATACGACTAAATTTTAAAAACATTTAGTTTAAACACATATATTTCATATTTAGACAAAAGCTATAACACGAAGCAAATAAATAACACAGTTAATAAATTATAACTTATTAAATTTATTCACACTAATTAATCCTTTACTTATCCAAGACAGTATCATTATTAGGTTACAGGTAAAGCTATATGAATCACCACCGAAGTGGCCCAGCTAGGTTTTAGAACCTACCCCCAAGGTCATGCTTCCCACGACCCGATCTCTATACATGGCATCATGCTCTATATTATCATTTCAGAAGGTACCATCCGACGCATCTGGTGTCACATCATTATCATGTTTCTTTTTACCGAATGTTCTCATTACATTCATTATTACCATCCATTATTTAGCCAATAATGAAAATAAGTGGTAAACTTCATTTCTTGAAAAACATAAAAAGGCTTTGTAGTCAAACCCTTTTTTAAAATGTGGCTACCAAGGAGAAGGGATAGAAGTCCTACCCCGATATCTGTACCAATGTCCAACACTGTAGTCTTGATCCGCTATATGTTAGCTTCACGGAACCACAAACAACTTTAAATAGAAACTAAGAGTCCTACCTCGATATTCGTACCAATGTCCAACACCGCAATCTCGATCCGCTATACGTTAGCTCCACGAAACCACGAACAACTTTAAATAGAAACTAAGTTTATCAACTCCTAGCTTAAGGTACTCTACATCCCTAAGCTACCTCAAGGTGTTTTAGTATGCTTTTAGTACTCACAAAATTATTTTATGAGGTCAGAATCTTGATCTGAGTCTTAAATAGTAAAAATGGGTGAAAAAGGTCATTTTTCACAAGGTTTGGTTGGCCTGCCGAACTCCACAGTTTGGCCTATCAACCAACCAAGACCGGCCTACCAAACTTTCCCAGGTTCGGCCTGCCAACCTGATGAATACGGCATGTCAAACCTATGAATTCGGCCTACGGACCATTGAGTTCGACCTACAGAACTAGAAAAACATGGGAGGTCCAAGGCTTCAATTCTCGGCCTCCCCAAGCCCAAAATAATATCAAAACTTGTTTTTCCAAGTTCCAAAGCATATATAATGATCATAGATGATAAACAAACATAGTAGGACACATTTAAACAAGATTTACATATGAATTTTTTAAGGATATCCGAAAATGGAGAAAAAAGGGAAAACTTGATTTAATCCAAATCTCATGAAATCAAGCCTAGATTTCAAATGATTTAAGTCCTACCAACTTAGATTAGAGGTTTCCTAAGCTCAACGAACTCCGATTACAACATTTTAGAGAAATTGAAAAATTAAAAACAAAAATTTAAACTTTGAAAAACAATGAAACTAACCTTAAATCGAAGCTTTAAATCGGTTTGTGGAGGTCCAAATCATGTTCTTCACCTCCCAATCAAGTTGAGAATCAAAGCCAAACTCAAATTTTTGAAATCAAAACAATGAGGGGAAGAGAGATGGAGAGGCAGCGTGGGAGAGAGGGAAGGGAAAGAGAGAGAAAACGTGAGGGAGAGTGAGAGTGAGAGGGAAATGAATAGAAGTGAGGGAAGCAAAATCGTGTTCCTAGCACAAGGTTTTGAAATTGGGACATACTGGGCATTTGACAAATTATTTTGTTTCAAAATTCAAAATGACATACAAAATAATTAAAAATGGAACAAATTTAAAATACCATAATTAAGGTCAGATTTTCATTAAAGCATACTAATCCCCCATCTAAATACCAATTATGCCTGATCAAATTTTCTGGGTGTTACAACTCTCCACCCCTAAAGAAAATTTCATCCTTGAAATTAGAAGTTGAATTAAAAACAGGACAAATGAGGGTACAACTCCCTCATAGTCGACTCTAATTCCCAAGTCGCTTCATCAGCTCCGTGATGCTGCCACATGACTTTCACTAGGGGTATTTCACGACATCGCAAGGCCACCAGTTGCCGTCAGATAGATGCCTTGAGCCCGTCCTAAAACTTAATGCATTTCTCCCATCAAAAGCCATAGCGGATGGAGCAAACTTAGCCAACTCATTAAACTTAGCCTCATGCCCCCGAACCGTCATATCACCTTGCTCTAATCGATAAAATTCGGTAACCTTCTAATCCCTATATCCCAACAAAAAGTAGCGCTCATAGAATAGCTCCTCGAATCTGTCCCAACTAATGTTCCCAGGGTTTTCCAAACGTTTTACTTGTCTCCACCATGCATAGGCACTGCCTTCCAACTTATAAGCTGCAAAATTGATGCGATACTCCTTGGTACTCTGAGAGTGTCTAGGTGTTTCACTATTGAATCTAACCAGTATTTAGCGATCTGTGGGTCCCCATTTCCATCGAAAGTCAGAATAGATGTGTGACGGAACTCTTTAAAATACATATGTCGATGACTCACCATAGAATCCTTAGGCCTAGCCCTCACTGCCATCTGCCAGAAGGTGGCAAACATGGCCCCCATCAAGCCTTCCTAATCTACAGGATTTGCATCTGTAGTAGCTGGACGACGTCTTGGTGCCATTCCCTCAGTTCTGAAAACAAAATTTAGACTATTAATGGTTTCTCATTGCCGTACTTATGTGTGCATAGTTCCCAAGGTTCATAAACCTAGGGCTCTAATACCAATCTGTCACGCCCCAAAATCTAGGGGATGACATGGTGGATTAATTAGATTAAATTAATTAAATTTTGTAGAAACTGCCATTTAAGTGCTTTAAAAATTTAATTATAAGAATTGAAATTAATAGAATCCCTTGAGATATTTAATAAACATATGGAAGCAGACAAAAGAAAGGAAAATGTCAAATAAACAAACCCCATTGGTCCAACCGAACCTACTTTAATGTGGACACATAATACAAGCAATATTAAATACATAACCACAGTCCAAGGAAAAGTAAATGAATTAGAACATTACATGGCTTGTTTATAAATACCCTAAAGAATAATATTCTAGTCCTGTCGTTCTTCTTGGTTCTTTAGTCTTCTCTAAACTGAACTCCACCTAGGGGGGAGAAAGTTTTAAAACAAGAAGATGTGAGCGAAAGGCTCAGTAGGACTAAATCTTAAAAACATTTAGTTTAAACACATATATTTCATATTTAGAGAAAAGCTATAACACAGAGCAAATAAATAAAACAGTTAATAAATTAGAACTTATTAAATGTATTCACACCGATTAATCCTTCACTTATCCATAGACAGTCTCATTATTAGGTTATAGGCAAAGCCATATGAATCACCACTGAAATAGCCCAGCTGGGTTTCGGGACCTACCCCCAAAGTCGCGCTTCCCACGACCTGATCTCTATACATGGCATCATGCTCTATTTTATCATTCCAGGTGGTACCAACCGACGCATCTATTGTCACATCATTATCATGTTTCTTTTTACCAAATGTTCTTATTACATTCGTTATTATCATCCATTATTTAGCTAATAATGAAAATAAGTGATAAACTTCATTTCTTGAAAAATATAAAAAGGCTTTATAGTTAAATTCTTTTTTAAAATGTGGCTACCAAGGAGAAGGGGTAGAAGTCCTACCTCAATATTCGTACAATGTCTAACACCGTAGTCTCAATCCGCTATACGTTAGCTCCACAGAACCACAAACAACCTTAAATAGAAACTAAGTTTATCAATTCCTAGCTCAAGGTATTCTATAACCCTAAGCTATCTCATGGTGTTTTTGTATGCTTTTAGTACTCACAAAATCATGTTATGAGGTTTGAAACTTGATCTGAGTCTTAAATAGTGAAAACAGGCAAAAAAGGTCATTTTTCACAAGGTTCGATTGGCCTGTTGGAACCCCTGGTCCGATCTGGAGTTTGGCCTACCGACCAACCAGGACCAGCCTGTCAAACTTTTCCAGGTTCGGCCTGCCGACCTAATCAATCCGGCCTATCAAACCTATGAATCTGGCTTGCCGAACATTGAGTTAAGCCTACCGAACTGGAAAAACATGGGAGGTCTAAGGCTTCGATTCTCAGCCTCCCCAAGCCCAAAATCATATCAAAACCTGTTTTTCCAAGTCCTAGAGCATATATAATGATCATAGATGATAAACAAACATAGTAGGACACATTTAAACACATTTAAACAAGATTTACATAGGAATTTTTTAAGGAAATCTAAAAATGGAGAAAAAGTGGAAAACTTGATTTAATCCAAATCTCATGAAATCAAGCCTAGATTTCGAATGATTTAAGTACTACCAACTTAGATTAGAGGTTTTCTAAGCTCAAGGAACTCCGATTACAACATTTTAGAGAAATTGAAGAATTTAAAATTTGAAAAACAATGAAACTAGCCTTAAATCGAAGCTTTAAATCGGTTTATGGAGGTCCAAATAGTGTTCCTCACCTTCCAATCTAGCTGAGAATCAAACCCAAACTCAAAATTTTGAAATCAAAACAATGAGGGGAAGAGAGATGGAAAGGCAGTGTGGGAGAGAGGGAAGGGAAAGAGAGACAAAATGTAAGGGAGAGTGAGAGTGAGAGGGAAATAAATAGAAAAGTGAGGGAAGCAAAACCGTGTTCCCAACAGAAGGTTTTGAAATTGGGACATACTGGGCATTTGATAAATTATTTTGTTTCAAAATTCAAAATGACATGCAAAATAATTAAAAATGGAACAAATTTAAAATACCATAAAATACTTAAATTAACCTCAGATTTTCATTAAAGCATACTAATCCACCATCTAAATAGCAATTATGCCTGATCAAATTTTCTGGGTGATACAGATCCATACATATACGTAGATGGACGAACAAAAGGAACATGATAATTAACATCATAACAAGGGGGATAGAGATATCAACCTCACCGTCATGTTTGAATGCCACAAAGATGGAGAAGTTCTTTTGCCAACTATATGTCCATTAGTACAACTAAAGAGGACGTGCAGGTTAGTATTGGAATTGGCCCTTAATATTGTTGGGTTTGGTGCCCTAAAAGCTGTGACATTGTATAAATTGTTAATAAATAAATAAAGTTACATTTATAATTATTTTGGTTGCTTATATGTATTATAAATACTTTTATAAACGTCAATAAAATTTCATGATTATTTATGTGACTATAAATTTAGCATATAAGTGTTATATGCTTAAGGATAAAATTTATAGATAATAATCTAAATAGTCCATAATAATCAATTAAATTTTAGGATCTTTAATTAAATATTACAAGTATGGTCCAATCTCATTTAGAATGAAATAGTCTTATCTGGGCTATTAATGTAGAGACATTGGATTGGAGGTACTTTATATAATGAGATTATATAGGACTGGGCCAGATAAATTATGGATCTCTAATAATCATCCGTTACAAATAGAGTATTGAAATTTATTGCTATGATAGTCATATATTTGGCAGTCTTAATCCTAAGTATTTATTAGACTCCTATTTATGACATTATGTTTTTTAACTTGCGTGGTAAGATTTATATGAATACAGATCATAACTTAGCATCTTAGAAACATAATGTAATAAATGGTTGGAAATAATATTATATAGATATGAAATCCATTCGTTCCTTATGGAAGTTAGAAAAATAGTTCTCTTGAGTAATGATTCAAAGTTTGAATAGTAGAACACTCATTCATAATAAGATTATGAATTAACTGTTTATTAGAGAATTATTGGAACTCAAGGATAAAGTTATAATTAGAGAGGTAAACAAAAATTGAACCTAGCTCTTATTATGAACTATTTATGGAGGACTGACTTATATGTAATGATTATATCAATGGACTACTCGCTAATTTTCTTTGAATAATTTTACTATAATCTCAAGAGTTCAGTTTCAGGTTTTTAGTGGAGTAACATTGAAACTAATAAATTGGGCACATTAATTAAGGAGTTTGATTAATGCAAAGGAAATACCTAATGCAAAGGAAATTTGAAACTTTTGGAAAGTTTAAAGAATTCCAAGCGAAAGCTGAAAAGCAATTAGGAAAGACGGTGAAGACTCTTTGATTTGATCGAGGGGAAAAATATCTTGATACTAAATTCAAAGACTATACGATAGAACATGGTATTCTGTAACAACTCACCGCAATTGGAACACCACAACAAAATGGTGTTGTAGAGAGAAGAAATCAGACATTGCTTGATATGGTGAGATCCATACTTAGCTACTCATCATTACCCACTTCATTTTAGACATATGCACTACAAACTGCACTATATCTTCTAAATATAGTTCCATCTAAGTCTATTCCAAAAACACCTTTAGAGTTATGGAATGATCGCAAATATAGTATGCGACATATCCGTATATGGGGGTGTCTAGCACATGTGCTGAAAGGAAAGACCAGGAAGCTGGAGCCATGTTTTAAAGTATGCTTGTTTATGATATACCCAAAAGGGAATGAGAGGAGGTTTGTTTTATAGTCCACAAGAAAAGAAGGTATTTATATTGACAAATGCCACTTTTCTTGAGAATGATTATATGACAAATTGTAAACCTCATAGCAAAGTTGTACTTGAAGAGTTACTTTTTGATCAAATCAGACCGCAACCAACAACTATTGTCGAAGGACAAAATGAGGAGACCACATCTCCAGATCAGAATGTCATACCACCTCGACGTAGTAGGAGGGTTGTGAGACCATCTGCTCACTATAGGGAAATTAAAGAAGCACATGTTGCTATCTCTGATAATGGTGAGGATGATCCATTGACATTTCATAATGCAATGGAAGATTTTGAGAATTAGAAATGGCTAGAGACTATGAACCTTGAAATGGAGTCCATGTACTCTAATTCAGTTTAGGAACTTGTAGATCTACCTAAAGGGATAAAAACCATAGGATGCAAATGGATTTACAAGAAGAAAAGAGGAGTGGATGGGAAAGTTGAGACTTTCAAAGCTAGGCATGTGGCAAAGGGTTATATCCAAAAGGAAGGAGTTGACTATGAGGAAACTTTCTCGCCCATACCTATGATTAAATCCATTTGGATTCTTTTATCCATTGCTGCTTGTCTTGATTATGAGATATGGCAAATGGATGTCAAGACTGCCTTTTTGAATGGCTATCTTGAGGAAACCATCTATATGGTGCAACCAGAAAGGTTTGTAGTCAAAGGTCATGAGCAAAAAGTTTGCAAGTTGCAAAGGTCCATCTATGGACTCAAGCAAGCTTCAAGATCTTGCAACTTAAGATTTGATGAGGCGATCAAGTCTTATGGTTTCGATCAAAATATTGATGAACTTTGTGTATACAAGTACATCAAAGATAAGAAGGTAGTCTTCTTAGTTCTTTATGTAGATGATATCCTACTCATTGGGAATGATGTGGGGATATTATCTAAGGTGAAGAAATAGCTCGCCAACCAATTCCAAATGAAAGATTTGGGAGAGGAAAGTTATATTCTTGGAATCCAACTCATAAGAGATCGCAAGAACAAACTATTGGCGTTGTCTCAGGCATCGTATATCGATAAGATGCTTATCAAATTTTTGATGCAAAACTCTAAGAAAGGTAATTTACCTACACGTCATGGAGTTTATCTTTCAAAAGAGTAGTGTCCTAAGACACCTCAAGAGGAAGAATACATGAGACGGGTACCCTATGTATCTACAGTGGAAAGTCTAATGTATGCCATGTTGTGTACAAGACTTTACATTTGCTATGCGGTGGGTATAGTCAGTCGGTATCAATCCAACCCAGGATTAGATCATTGGGTAGCAGTTAAACACATTCTCAAGTATCTCAGGAGAACGAGAAACTATATGCTAGTATATTCTGGTGAGAATTTGATTCCCATTGGATACACTGATTTTGATTTTCAATGAGACAAACACACACATAAATCTACGTCTTGATCAGTGTTTACTTTTGGTGGTGGAGCCATAGTTTAGAGAAGCACTAAACAATCATCTATTGTTGATTTGATTATGGAAGCTGAATATGTGGCTGCTTGTAAAGTAGCTAAAGAAGCCGTTTGGCTCCGTAAGTTCTTAAATGATCTATAAGTCATTCCAGGCATGGATAAACCACTCACACTATATTGTGATAATAGTGGTGCAATGGCAAATTCCAGAGAACCCAGAAGCCACAAAAGAGGAAAGCATATAGAATGAAAATATCTTTTGATCAGAGAAATAGTACATCGAGGCAATGTGGAAGTTGTGAACATAGAGTCGAATGACAACCTTACTGACCCTTTCACCAAGATGTTACCTGCAAAGAGCTTTGAGGTACACTTGGAAGGCTTAGGTCTTAAAGACATGTCCTACCTGCTTTAGGGCAAGTAAGAGATTGTTGAATTTGGTGCCCTAAAATCTGTGACATTGTACATATTGTTAATAAATAAATAAAGTGATATTTATAATTATTTTGGTTGCTTATATGTATTATAAATGCTTTTATAAACATCAAGAAAAATCCATTATTATTTATGTGACTATAAATTTAGCATGTAAGTGTTATATGCTTAGGAACAAAATTTATAGATAACAATCTAAATAGTCCGTAATAATTAGTTAAAGTTTAGGATCTTTAATTAAATATTACAAGTATGGTCCAATCTCATTTAGAATGAAATAGTCTTATCCATGCTATTAATGTAGAGACATTGGATTAGAGATACTTTATATAATGGATTTTTTAGGACTGGACCAGATAAATTATGAATCTCTAATAATCATTCGTTGCAAATAGAGTATTCAAATTTATCACTATAATGATCATATATTTGGCAGTCTTAATCCTAAGTATTTATTAGACTCCTAATTATGACATTATGTTTTTTAACTTGCATGATAAGATTTGTAAGAATATAGATCGTAACTTAGCATCTTGAAAACATACTGTAATAAATAGCTGGGAATAATATTATACAGATATGGAATCTATTCCTTCCTTATGGAAGTTAGAAAACTAGTTCTCTTGAGTGATGATTCAAAGTTTGAATAGTAGAGTGCTCGTTCATAATAAGATTATGAATTAACTATTCATTAGAGAATTATTAGAACTCAAGAATAAATATATAATAAGAGAGATAAACGAAAATTGAACATAGCTCTTATTATGAACTATTTATGGAGGACTGACTTATATGTAATAATTATATCAATGGACTACTCACTAATGTTCTTTGAGCAATTTTACTATAATCTCAAGAGTTCAGTTTCAGGTTTTTAATATAGTAATACTAAAACCTAAAACTAATAAATTTAGCACATTAATTAAAGAGTTTGATTAATTGTCAAATTTATTGGAGCTTGGGTTATAGGTCCATAGGTCCCTAATGCCACCACTATGACACTATATTGGATTTAATGCAAAGAATTAATTATACATATTTAGTTTAGAATTATTGAATTCTGAATTAATTACTTCACACTTGAATTATTAATTTGACACAGAAAAATATTCTTTGTGACACATAATTAATGTGATAAATGTTGTCACAATTTAACTGAGTATTAGTTAATTTATTAATTGATTATATTTAACTAGTGAGATTAGTTAAATATAGTTTTTGATGAGGACATCAAGGCTGCAAGGAATTTTCATGATTCGGTTCAAGTTCCAGTTGGCTTGATGACAAGGGCTTGAGGTAAAAGATTCAAAGAAGAGCTGAATAACTTGGTCTGGAGAGTTCTACAACAAGAAGAGTGTGTGTTTATTACCGATGGTGAACAAAGGTTGGTTTTACTCATTAAAGTAGAGCCAGAAGGGAGCCAATTAGCCATACACGCACATTGAGTCCTTGCATGGCCAACTTGCATGTTCATTTCGTACACGTACACATGCAGGAGTAGTGTGTCCAACAAAGAATCAAGTCGAGATTCAAGATTCATGATTTGAATCCTTTGTAATCTTATTTTAGTTTAAGTTTTAGTTTCAGAATTTGAAATTTAGAATCTTTGTTTAGACTTTATTATAGGTGTGAATAGGAGGAAGGAATCTTGAGTTAAATAATTCCATCCTAGGGCTTTATTTAGGCGTTTCTTTCATTAAGGGTAGATTAGGAATTTTACATTTAAAAATAAACCTTATGTGAATTTTGGCCATATAAGGCCATTTTTAGATTATGTAATTCAGTTTTGATGTTCATTCGTATTGAAAGTTATTCTTCTTGAGTTCTTGAAGAAACTTTTCCGAACTTATCAAGGATTCCTTGTGGCGTTCAATTGACTTATCAAAGGGACTTTCCACACCATTTACGGTGTCTTCATCATACCAAGGTTCTTGCTTTGCTAAACAACGGGTCGTGGTTCCACTCAACTTGAGAGGTCTTTGGGTTCGAGATTCCAGATTTGGTATTGGGTTTCATCACATGGTTGGCATGGTTAGCATCGGTTGGTATCAGAGCCTAGGATTGTCAGGTTTGCTTATCCTTTTCCTGTTTCTAGGTCAAATTTGTGAATTAGGGTTAGGGTGTCAATTCGGCCAAAAAAAAAATATATATATATATATACATACATTTTGAATTCGGTTCTTTAGGGTTTCTTGAAATCATCATTAGTGGTTCTTGAATTGTTTCTCTTATCTAGAAAGATTTAAACCCGAATTGCCCTTTTGGTTTCTAGGGTTACAATTTTTTTTGGTTCTTGAATTTCTTTAGGAATTTGCATTGATTCTTTAGTTTTTAGGTTTCATTTGGGGGATTCTTCTAGTCTTGATATTGCAATTCTAGTTTGACATTGTGGATTGTGTCTTGTAACCCTACTCTACAATTTGGATTTGTTCTATTGGTTCCTTGTCAAATTATTTTATAAAAAAGAGGAAAGGAAAAGAAAGGAAAGAAAAGAGAAAAAAAACATCAAGAGGATTCAGAAAAAAAAAAAAAAAAAAGAGAGTATGGGAACCCTTCTTAAAATTTTTTGCTCTATTCTTGTTTCTCACATCTTAGACCCCCTTTTGCCAAAACCCCACACTTGAGTGACAAAAATCATCAAAATCTGCGGCCAAATTTGAGTCCTTTGGTTTGTCTCTTGCTTTAAATTGCTGCTTGGATCCTTCTTGTTATCGTTTGATTAGTTTTCAAAGAACTAAAAGAAGAATACGACTATAAAAAGGCAGAGAGTGTGAGCATACTATAGGGTAAAAGCCAAAATAATTGAGTGAAACACAAGTGAATTTTAGTGAAACACATTATTCTAACTTTGTTTTACAGAATTCAATCATGTCTTAAAATCAAGAGAATAACACAAATGAAGAGGTTCAACCACCCGTTGGACCAAACCTGCAAATGCAAGCATTCATAGGGGAGATGAGACGGATGTTGTGGAGGGAGTTAGATCAAATCCATGAAAGGTTGGATAGGGTAGAAGAGGGAACACAATGGGGACTACCACTAATTGCATAGAATGCCCCAAGGAAGAATAGGTTGTAGCAACGGGAAGTGGAGGATTTAGATGAACTTTAAGGGGACAATTTAGAGGAGGAGTTTGATAGGATGTCAGTGAGCAGCCATAGAAGATTTGGTCGGGGTAGAGAAGCTAGGAGCCGGGTAGACGACAACTTGGAAAGTATCAAGATGAAAATTCCAGCGTTTCAAGGAAAAAGTGACCCCAAAGCATACCTTGAGTGGGAAAAGAAGATGGAGTTAGTCTTTGATTGTCACAACTACTTTGAATTAAAGAAGGTAAAACTTGCTGCCATTGAGTTTACTGATTATGCTATTGTGTGGTGGGATCAATTGTGCAACAATAGGAGGTAGAATGGGGATCGTCCTATTGAAACTTGGGATGAGATGAAGAGAGTGATGAGACGACGATTTGTGCCAAGTCACTACTACCGAGATCTATACCTCAAGCTGCAAGGTCTCCATCAAGGTAACCGAAGCATAGATGAGTTGTATAACGTGATGGAGATGGCTATGAGTAGAGCCAATGTGGAAGAGGATTGGGAGGTGACAATGGCTAGATTTTTGAATGGTTTAAACCGAGAGATTGCCAACACAATCGAGATACACCATTATGTGGAGTTGGAGGATTTGGTGCATATGGCAATCAAGGTTGAGAGGCAATTTAAGAGACGTGTTGCACTACCAAGACCAGCCCCACAACATCCGAACACCGCTCCTTGGAGGACGAGCTACCCAAAGCAAGAAGAAAATCTGTCCACCTCCAAGGCCAAACCCGAGCACAAACCAGCCACCTCCACCAAGGTTTCTCAAGGTAAATCAACCCCTACTTTGAATCGTTCTAGTGAGATTAAATGCTTCAAATGCCAAGGGAGAGAACACATAGCTAGCCAATGTCCAAACAAGCGAGTTATGGTTAATTGGGAAGACAGTGAAATTGAATCCGAAGATGAAGCTGATCTTGATGGTATGCCACCATTGGAGGATGCCCCCATGGTAGACGATGAGTTTGGGGCCAAACATGGTGAGATGTTAGGACTAGTCGCACGTCGAGCCTTAAGCTTGCATGCTAAAGAAGAGGAAGAAGAAGTACAACGGGAGAACATCTTTCACACTTGTTGCCACGTGAGAGACAAGGTATGTAGTGTTATTATCGATGGCGATAGTTGCACTAATGTTACGAGCAGGTCCTTGGTGGAAAAGCTAGGGCTTACAATACTAAAGCACCCTTGACCATACAAGCTGCAATGGTTGAATGATAGTGGTGAAGTGAGGGTTACAAAGCAAGTGGTGGTACCATTTTGGATTGGTAAATATGAAGACAAAGTGTTGTGCGATGTGGTGCCAATGCAAGCTGGACATCTCCTATTAGGAAGAACGTGGAAATTTGATCGACATGTGTAGCATGACGGCTTCACCAACAAGTACTCATTCTTGTTCAATCAATGGACAATCACCCCAGTTTCGATGACACCAAAACAAGTCTATGAGGATCAAGTGAGATTACAAAAAATTGAGTGAACAAAAGAAACCAAGAGATCAAGATAACTTGAGAGGGCAAAAGAAAGAGAGTGAAAAGAAGAGTGAGGCCGTGCATAGTGAGAGTGAAAAGAGAGAGAAACACATGACCAAAGAGAGAAAAGAAGAGAGAAAGGCAAAATCTACTGAGGATGAAGAGAGAGAGAGAAGAGTTCGGCTAAGGCAGTAAAACCAGAGAGAAAGCAAAGCAATTTCTATGCAAAAACAATTGAGGTTAAGCGAGCATTGTTTTCAAAATAGCCAATGATTGTACTCATGTACAAAGAGGCCCTTTTAAACACTGACCAACTTGACTCTTCTTTTCCTAGTGTTGTTGTTTCTCTCTTGTAGGAGTTCGAGGATGTGTTTCCCGAGGAGTTACCGCATGGTTTACCACCTACCTGAGGGATTGAACATCAAATCGATTTTGCGCCAGGTGCATCAATTCCAAACTGACCAGCATATAGAAGCAACCCAGAAGAGACGAAGGGGCTTCAAAGGCAACTCGAAGGTTTGATGAAGAAAGGGTACGTGAGAGAAAGCATGAGTCCTTGCGCAGTTTTGGTGATTCTAGTGCCTAAGAAGGATGGGACATGGCGGATGTGTGCTGATTACAGAGCCATCAACAACGTAATGGTAAAATATCGACACCCTATTCCTTGCTTAGATGATATGTTAGATGAGCTGCATGGTTCTTGCGTGTTTTCTAAGATTGATCTTAAAAGTGGGTGATCTTAAAAGTTGGTACCATCAAATACAAATGAAAGAAGGAGTTGAATGGAAGACAACATTTAAAACTAAATATCGGCTATATGAGTGGTTGGTTATGCCATTTGGATTAACTAATGCACCTAGCACTTTCATGCATTTAATGAATCATGTTTGCGTGCTTTCATTGGTAAATTTGTTGTTGTGTATTTTGATGATATTCTGATTTACAGCAAGAGTTTACATGAACATGTCTCACATTTACGTTTGGTTATGGATGTGCTTAGAAAGGAGAAGTTATATGCTAACCTCAAAAAGTGTACTTTCTGCATCGATAAGCTTGTTTTCCTAGATTTTGTTGTGAGTGGTAAAGGTATCGAGGTTGATGAAGTGAAGATCAAAGCGATCCAAGATTGGCCGACCCCAACCAGTATAGGTGATGTTAGGAGTTTTCATGGACTTGCTAGTTTTTATAGGAGATTCGTGAAAGATTTTAGCAACATCGTTGCACCACTTACCCAAGTTATAAAGAAAAATGTTGCATTCAAATGGGGTGAAGAACAAGAGAAGGCCTTTCAGCTCATTAAACATAAGCTTACTCACGCTCCTTTACTTGCTTTACCTATTTTTCTAAAACGTTCGAAATTGAATGTGATGCTTCTGGTGTAGGTATAGGTGTTGTTCTTATGCAGGATGGAAGACCACTTGCGTACTTTAGAGAGAAGTTAAGTGGGGCTACTCTTAAGTACCCCACTTATGACAAAGAGTTGTACGCATTGGTTCAAGCTTTGGAGACATGGCAGCACTACTTGTGGCCAAAGGAGTTTGTGATTCGTATGGATCATGAATCCTTGAAGCATTTGAAATGTCCTCATTCTATCACGTATCTTTTCTGCTACCTTAGTGGTTATTTGTACCATCTCTGGACCTAGTAATTTTCTTTCTCTAACTTCATCCCAATGAACTAGAGATCTTAATTTTCTTCCATACAACGCTTCATAAGGTGCCATTCCAATCGGCGCTTGGTAACTGTTGTTGTAAGTAAATTCCACTAGAGGAAGCTTTGTATCCCAACTCCCTTATAAATCAAGCATACAAGCTCTTAACATATCTTCCAATGTCTGAATTACCCTCTCAGATTGTCCATCACTTTGAGGATGAAATACTATACTAAATGCAAGCTTCATTCCTATAACACTATGTAAACCCTTCCAAAATGCAGATGTGAACTTGGTGTCTCTATCAGATACTATTGAAACCGGCATTCCATGTAATCTAACTATTTCCTTAATGTACAATTGAGCATATTGGTCCTACTATAAGTAGATTTCACTGGAAGAAATTGGGCAGACTTGGTTAACCTATCCACAACCAGCCATATGGAATTGAATCCTTTTTGAGTTCTCGGCAATCCAAGTGCAAAGTCCATTTGATGTGCTCCCATTTCCACTCTGGAATCAATAAAGGCTTCAGCAACCCCGCTAGTCTTTGATGTTCAATCTTAACTTGTCGACAAGTTAAACATTCAGTTACAAACTTTGCTACGTCTTGCTTCATTCCAGGCCACCAATAATGCTGTTTCAAATCTCTATACAATTTTGTGCTACCTGGGTGTATTGAATAAGGAGTCATATAAGCTTCTTTCAAGATGTCTTCTTTAATGGCCTTAACAAATGACACATAAAACCTCCCTCTATATCTTATTATCCCATATTCAGCAACTGAGAAGTTTGGTCTTTGTCCTGCATCAACTTTGTTTCTCAACCCAATCAAATACTTGCCCACCTTTTGGCCTTCTTTAATTTTATCTTGTAGCACAGGTTTCAATACTAGAGCTGACAATCTACTTGTGATTCCTTTTGGGACTACTTCAAGCTCCAACTTTTGTAAATCCAATAATATTGGCTTTTGAATGACATGGAGGGATGACATTGATTTTCTACTTAAGGCATCTACGACCACATTTGTTGTTAGAAAAAGAGTGCGCAGTGAAATTTTAAAAATTTTATATCAGAGTAATTTCCAAAACTCAAGTTTGACATGCTATATGTATAAATTAACTAGATCTTACTAACCTTTGTGTGCCGAAGAACCTCCGCAATCTTTGAAGAGAAATAACATTCTAGAAGAGCCTCAACCAACTAGTATTCTTTGCTATTCTCTATCCACGACCAGAGTGAGTGTGGGCTCACACGTACAGCTCTTCCACCGATGACTCTCCTTCCAACCAATCGAGAGAACCCAAAGCTAGTGTTCGGGATTTGTGAACAAAAGCTCTCAAGGAGTTTTTCAGATTCTCACTTAGCAGAGTATCACTCTTAATCTCTCAATTGATCTAAGTAACCTATGAGAATCACTCCCTATTTATAGAGGTTGGTCCTAGGGTCAGTCCTTATCAGATTAAGTCTCAAAAATCGGATCAGAATCAAATTTGGATCAATATCTGATAAGATCAGCGTGGAAACGCGTGATCTTATCCTTCGTTGAGTGGCAGGCCAAACCACCTGATCGACAGGCCAAACGGGTCCCATCAACCGGTCGAACATGTCCATCGGCAGGCTGAACTACCGAATAAAAAATTTCACGAATCTTTTATTTTCCATTCGAGATTCTATAGGATAAAGTCTCAGTTTTAATTCAAATAACCCAATAGAGAAGTAATTTGATCAAAACAATTTTATCTAGATAATCTCTAAGAAAATAAATCAATTCTCAATAATTCTACAAGTTTATCCTGATCTAATTTATCTAAAATTAAATCAACCGATTAGCAAACAAGAATTATCCGATCCCAATAATTCAACAAGTTTATCTTGAATTAATTTATTACAAAATTAATTCAACCGATAAACAGACATGAATTATTTAATTCTTCCAAATTTTAACCAATATGATAAATCCGACATAAGTCACCAATTATTGGAAAAACACGCCATGTCGTTACAGGATGTTGTGAGCTAGCAAAGGGGACCAAATGGACCTACGTAGTTCAAGCTCCCGATAATTACGAAACCCAATATCCCAGATATACATTTCATAATTATCAACTTCAACACTACTCCACTAAAAGCTTGAAGCTGTACTCTCGAACTACATAGAATAACGAAGCTCATATAGCTAAGTCTCCATGACATATCATACTGTATCATATCCCCATGTGATAGTCGATAATCGGCTTAAGGACAAGTTCTCTCTTACCTTCTCGATTATTTTTATCTTACGTTCCATTATCTCACCATTAGAAAACTTACCATCCAAAGACAGTATACCATTCGGTTACACCTATTTATCCAAATGGTTGAGCGCTCTAGTTTTTCAATTACAGGATAACGCATATAAAAAGGATATCATTACTCCTAAAGAGGAGCTATGGATTTTATATCTATGAATAACAAGTCTATGCCATCAAGAGTCATGCCTCTAACGTACCCGGCATGCATACCACTATTAAGATATGGGTGTCACCCTTTGGTACATCAAAAGACACAAGTCAAGACAACGGGCTCACTATTCATCTTTGGATTAAGATACAACACAAATGATTGTCTAAAGTGAATCGATTTACTAAGACATAATTATTAATCCAAATCAATTCACTTTATGTCAATTCACTTTATGTCCCGATCCAACATATCATCACCTATGAAATGTACCAATGTTTCTATTCACGGAGTCCACCTCCGATGGTCAGGACAAATCATCTCCCTAAAGGGATATAGACAACATAACAATCTTTGCATGAATAAAGCGCCCAAGTTTATTCTCTTGATTGTGGATCATATGATTTAGACCATCACCTTAAGAATCGTGCTTTTCGCATAATCCGTCCATCATATGCCCAATTCTTAAGGTTTACACCGACAGTCTCAGACTATTGTTTGCTTAATATACATTCAACAATTATGAACGTCGAGATGAAGTCTATGGAGACTAATCGGGATCCTTATATTTTCATAGAAGCTATGGATGATGTTGATTCAAGACTCTGGACAAAGGCCATGAACATAGAGATGAAGTCTATGGAGACTAATCGGGTATGGGAGCTTGTGGATCTTCCCAAAGGGGTAAAACCCATTGGGTGTAAGTGGATTTACAAGAGGAAAAGAGGAGTTGATGGAAAGGTCGAAACCTTTAAGGCTAGACTGATAGCTAAGGGTTATACGCAAAAGGAAGGAATAGATTATGAAGAAACCTTTTCGCCTGTAGCCATGCTTAAGTCCATCCGGATTACCTTATCCATAGCTGCTACTCTCGACTATGAGATTTGGCAGATGGATGTCAAAATGGCTTTTTTGAATGGCTATCTTGATGAGTCCATTTATATGGAACAACCAGACAGGTTCAAGGTCGTGGGTTAAGAGGGTAAGGTTTGTAAGCTGCTGAAGTCAATTTATAGACTTAAGCAGGCTTCCCATTCTTGGAACATAAGATTTGATCAAGTGATCAAGACTTATGGGTTCTCACAAAATGTGGATGAACCATGTGTTTATAAACACATTAAGGATGGGAAGGTGGTTTTTCTACTGCTCTATGTGGATGACATTCTGCTAATTGGCAATAACGTTGAGGCATTGTCATCGGTCAAATTATGGTTGACCAAGCAGTTTGACATGAAGGACCAACAATATAGTAATACCGCTTTATCCATACCAGGAACTACTTCAAGATCCCCAAGGAACTTACAGAGCCACATAGCTTCTTTCGAAGCATCACTAGCCGCCACATACGCGGCTTTCATCGTTGAATCTGAAGTGTAATCTTGCTTCGCACTTCTCCAACAGATGGCACCGCCACCCAGAGTAAACACAAACACCAAAGTAGATTTCCTAGAATCCAGACAAGATAAAAAATCTGAATCAGTGTCAAACTGCTTGGTCAACCATAATTTGACCGATGACAATGCCCCAATGTCATTGCCAATTAGCAAAATGTCATCTATATAGAGCAGTAGAAAAACCACCTTCCCATCCTTAATGTGTTTGTAAACACATGGTTCATCCACATTTTGTGAGAACCCATAAGACTTGATCACTTGATCAAATCTTATGTTCCAAGAACGAGAACCCTATTTAAGTCCATAAATTGACTTCAACAGCTTACAAACCTTACCCTCTTGACCCGTGACCTTGAACCCATTTGGTTGTTCCATATAAATGGAATCATCAAGATAGCCATTCAAAAAAGTTGTTTTGACATCCATCTGCCAAATCTCATAGTCGAGAGCGGTAGTTATGGACAAGAGAATCTTGATTGACTTAAGCATGGCTACAGGCGAAAAGGATTCCTCATAATCGATTCCTTCCTTTTGCATATAACCCTTAGCTACCAGCTAGCCTTAAAGGTTTCGACCTTTCCATCCACTCCTCTTTTCCTCTTGTAGATCCACTTACACCCAATGGGTTTTACCCCTTTGGGAAGATCCACAATCTACCAAACCTGATTAGTCTCCATAGACTTCATCTCTATGTTCATGGCCTCTGTCCAGAGTTTTAAATCAACATCCTCCATAGCTTCTGCGTAAGTATAAGGATCCCTGTCATGTTCATATGGTTCAGCCAAGAAGACCTCCCCATTGAACATATACCTCTTAGGTTCATGCCTGATCCTTCCACTACACCGAAGCCCCTGAGGTTGTTGTTCAGGTTTGTTTGGTTTTTCTACAATAATCAGAACGGTTTCATTCGAAACCTCCGGAGTGATCGAATCACTCCTTAACTCCTCAAGCACCACTTTGCTTTGAGGTTTAAAGTCGTTCATGTAACTCTCCTCAAGGAAAGTTGCATTAGTTGAAACCACAACTTTATTTTCCTTTGGGTTATAAAAATAACCCCTTTTAGTCCCTTTTGGATATCCTACAAACACACAAACTTTCGAATGTGCTTCCAACTTATTTGGATCCTTAAACAGAACATGAGCCGAACATCCGCATATGCGAATATGGTTTAAGGATGTCTTCCTACTCGTCCACAACTTGTGAGGAGTTTTAGAGACCGATTTTAAAGGCACATTGTTCAAAAGATAACATGCGTTTGTAGTGCATATCCCCAAAAGGATAAAGGCAATGATGAATAACTCATCATGGACCGAATCATGTCCAACAAAGTCCTATTTCTTCTCTCCACTACGCCATTCCACTACAGAGTGCCCGACGCAGTCAAATGGGATAAAATCAAATTTTCTAACAAGTGTTCCAAGAACTCATCAGAAAGGTATTCCCTACCTCGATCCGATCGAAGTGCCTTTATGGGTCTACCCAATTGCTTTTCCACTTCAGCCCGAAACTCCCTAAACTTGTCAAAAGTTTCACTTTTGTGGTGCATTAGGTATACATACCTATATCTTGAGTAATCGTCAATAAAAGTGGCGAAGTACTCATACCCACCTCGTGCCCGGATGTTCATCGGTCCGTAAACATCATTATGCATAAGTTCTAGAACCCCTTCGGCCCTAGTACCCTTAGACCCAAATGGTCTTTTGGTCATTTACCCTCCAAACAAGATTCGTATTGAGGTATAGATTCCACCTTTAAGTGACTTAAAGGTCCATCCCTTACAAACCTTTGAATCCTATTCAGGTTAATATGACCAAGGCACAAATGCCAAAGATAAGTCTTATTAGAGTGAGAAGTTTTAAGTCTTTTAGAGTTATTATCATTTATATCAGCATTAAGCAGTAAGTCCATCTTAGGTTTGACAAAATATAGATTATTTTGCATCCATCCAGAACAGATAAAAGATTTGTTTTTACGAATCACCACTTTATCATAAAAAGAAACCAAGTAGGAGTCTTTAAATAAACAAGCTATAGAAATTAACTTCCTTTTAAATTTTGGAACATAAAAACAATCTTGCAAAAATAAATTCCTATAATTATCAAAATAAAGATGGACGTCTCTCACTGCTTCTGCTGATACAAAGGATCCATCGCCCATCCGAAGAGTGAAGTCTTCATGCAGCAGACTTCTCGTTTCTTTGAACCCCTCCTTTGGAAAGGAAGTCCTTGCAATGCTTCCTCATATCCCCAACCTTCCCACAGAAGAAGCACTTAAGTTTCTTTGGGTTCTTTTTCTTCTTCTTCTTACTCTTGGTGCTAGCAGGAATATAAGAGTTCCCGTCCTTGGCCCGTTGCTTCTTTCCATTCCCAGAGTTAGGATTGGAACCAGAAGCAGCTATCATGTTGGCCTCACTACCTGCAGGAGACTCCCTGATCAGCAGTTAAAACTCTTGTAACTATTTTATCAATTCCGTCAAGGTCATATCCTGTCTATTGCTTAAATAAAAAGTAGCTCTAGACGAAATAAATTCCTTAGACAGAGTCTCAAATACCATAGTCATCTGAGTTTCAGCATCGATGTCGACTCCATTGGTTTGAGCCTCAGCGAGCTAATCCATGACCAACATCATGTGCTCCTTTACTGATGTCCTCGGTCTCTGTCTACAGTTTAAGAGTTTCTGAAGCGCCCCTTGCCGCTTTGTTATGGCCTGGCCTCCAAACATATCCTCATGATTATCCAAGATCTGTTTCGCTGTCTCATAATCCTGATGTTGAGCCTGCAACACGTTATTCATGCTGGCCATAACATAGCAGCGGGCTTGATCATTAGCATCTTTCCAGTGATCATACGCTTGGAATTGCTCATTACTTGAGTCTCCGATAGGCTCAGGATGGCAAGGGATTGTCGGTACATATTTTAGTTTCTCAAAGGACAGGATGATATCCAGGTTCCATTTCCAATCATTATAGTTCTTACCGGTTAATAGGTTTTTGTCAAGTATCGATGATAAAGCGTTTTTAGACATTTTAATCTACAATAAAGAATCATATACCAAATATAAGCAAACATATAATAATAATTTAGTAAGATAACACAATCATGTAAAAATCATACAAATGTGTTTATGTGTCAAAACCTTGAAAATATCACAACCTTAGAACGATAATTCCTAACTCAGAATTCAACAAGCTCCTAGGGGGGTCATGCCAAATTCAATCAGGAACACGGATCCCCTCCTGATTAATATATGCCATCCAGGACCCGTATGATCCAGCATATATTAATAATCATTTCTTTGGCCATTAATTTTATTAACAGAGCTCATAGGGGAGGTTAATAATAAAATTAACGTGAATGTATAACCATCATTTTAATATTTTATCCATGATTTATAATCACCACCTAGGGGTGTGCAACGATAAATCATGCTAAAATATCTTATCCTTTCAGAGATCCAATCTAGTACATGATATAAATCCCTTCCTAGGGGTCGGGACTACCATGTTTTGCCTATGGATCAACGATGGTGGCCTTAGGTTCTCTCTTCGAAAACCTTCTCCCATTCAATCTTTTTGAAATCAAGGTTTTATTTTAAGAATATGCATGAACAATTTTTAATATGAGCGGCACTTCCTATTCTATGTGGCATGTTATCAATATACATGGCAAATCATATTATAATGCAGACATGCAAAGCAATCAAGCAAAGCTACAAGCAAAATAATATATAACCGTAATATTATGGCTCCACCCTAGAGAATAGAAAACTAAGATTACAAGAGAATAATCAAGACATATTATCGATTCTTCATCCTTAAATCCTCAAGCTGTATCCTTCTTCATGTAATTCCATCTTCAAGTCTTCAATCCGGTATGAATTGAACACTTCATATTTCCGGTCATATCCAAATTAATTGTTTCTCAAAATTGTCCCAAAAACAAAATTAAAACTGCATCGAAAAAACTGCACCTTTTCTGGAAATTTTTTTGACTCTCCATCAGCAGGCCAATCTGGGTGATTGGCCTCCGGTCATGCTCCATCGGCCTGCCGATCAGGAAGATCGGCCTGCCGATCAGGAAGATCGGCCTGCCGACCCATGAAAGTTTGGCCTACCGAACTAGAAGTTTGGCCTGCCACCAGAGCCACCTGATTTCTGCTCCACTGACGGCCTGCCGAACCACAAGTCTGGCCTGTCGATTTGGGACCCTTGCCCTGCTGAACTATGAGGTTTGGCATATCGACCGAGCAAAAATCTCCATTCCAGAAAATACAATTTTTAATGCAATTCATCAATTTTATTTTCAACAATTCAAAAACATAAAATTAGAGACTCAGGAAATACCTAGGAGCATCATCATCAATCTTCTAGATCCATCTTCTCCCAATAATTATTTAATTATAAAATTCCTACAAATTTAAAACTAAATAATAATTCCTAGAAGGAGATGAGAGTCTGCCATTTAATTACATGAAAAACCTAGATACACATTCTAACCTCTAAGGAACCATAACCAGTATAAATTAATTAATTAATAAATAATTAAATAACAATTTAATCAACCAAAATTAATTAATAAACATTCACCACATAATCCACGACAACATATACAATATATAGAAACCTAGATTGCCAACTCTCTATAAAATTAAATTCAAGCATATGAGAGATTAAGATCATAAAATTTATACATATAACATGATCACAAACTCATAAATTTATGTAAAAACCATGACTCTGATACCAATTGTTGGAAAAAGAGTGCGCAATGAAATTTTAAAAATTTAATATCAGAGTAATTTCTAAAACACAAGTTTGACATACTATATGTATAATTAACTAGATCTTACTAACCTTTGTGTGCCAAAGAACCTCCGCAATCCGTGAAGAGAAATAACGTTCCAAAAGAGACTCACCAACTTATTTTCTTTGCTATTCTCTATCCAGGACCGGAGTGAGTGTGGGCTCACACGTACACAACTCTTCCACCGGTGACTCTCCTTCCAACCAATCGAGAGAACCCAAAGCAAGTGTTCGTTATTTGTGAACAAACTCTTAGGGAGTTTTTCAGATTCTCACTTAGTAAAGTATCACTCTTAATCTCTCAATTGATCTAAGTAACCTATGAGAATCACTCCCTATTTATAGAGGTTGGTCTTAGGGTCATTCCTTATCAGATTAAGTCTCAAAACTTGGATCAGAATCAAATTCGGATCAATATCTGATAAGATCTGCATGGTAACACGTGATCTTATCCTTCACTGATCGGCAGGCCGAACCACCTGATCAACAAGCTGAACAAGTCCCATCGGCCGGCCGAACACGTCCATCGGTAGGCCGAACTACCGAATAAAAAATTTTGCGAATCTTTTATTTTCCACCCAAGATTCTATAGGTTAAAGTCTCAGTTTTAATTCAAATAACCCAATAGAGAAGTTGTTTGATCAAAACAACTTTATCTGGATAATGTCTAAGAAAATAATCAATTCCCAATAATTCTACAAGTTTATCCTGATCTAATTTATCCAAAATTAAATCAAATGATAAACAAACAAGAATTATCCGATCCCAATAATTCAACAAGTTTATCTTGAATTAATTTATTACAAAATTAATTCAACCGATAAACAGACATGAATTATTTAATTCTTCCAAATTTTAACCAATCTGATAAATCTAACATAAGTCACCAATTATTGAAAAAACACGCCGTGTCGTTACAGGATGTTGTGAGCTAGCAAAGAGGACTAAATGGACTTACATAGTTCAAGCTTCCGATAATTACGAAACCCAATATCCCAGATATACATTTCATAATTATCAACTCCAACGCTACTCCACTAAAAGCTTGGAGCTGCACTCTCGAACTACATAGCATTACGAAACTCATATAGCTAAGTCTCCATGACATATCATAGCGTATCGTATCCCCATGTGATAGTCCATAATCGACTTAAGGACAAGTTCTATCTTACCTTCCCGATTATTTTTACCTTACGTTCCATTATCTCACCATAAGAAAACTTACCATCCAAAGATAGTATACCATTCGCTTACACCTATGTATCCAAATGGTTGAGCGCTCTAGCTTTTCAATTACAGGATAATGCATATAAGAGGATATCAATACTCCTAAAGAGTAGCTATGGATTCCATATCTATGAATAACAAGTCTACGCCATCAGGAGTCATGCCTCTAACGTACCGACATGCATACCACTATTAAGATGTGGGTGCCACCCTTTGGTACATCAAAAGACATAAGTCAAGACAACGGGCCCACTATTCATCTTAGGATTAAAATACAACACAAATGATTATCTAAAGTGAATCGATTTGCCGAGATAGAATTATTAATCCAAATCAATTCACTTTATGTCCCGATCCAACACATCGTCACCTATGACAACGTGCCAATGTTTCTATTCACAGAGTCTACCTTCGATGGTCAAGACAAACCATCTCCCTAAAGGGATATAGACATCATAACAATCTTTGCATGAATAAAGCGCCTAACTTTATTCCCTTGATTGCGGATCGTATGATTTAGACCATCACCTTAAGAATCATGTCTTCCGTATAATCCATCCATCATATGCCCAATTCTTAAGGTTTAGACCGACAGTCTCAGACTATTGTTTGCTTAACATACATTCAACAAATATGAACGTAAAGAGGACAAGATTTGGTATATAAATAATGAATAAATTATTTATTGATAAAAATGTCTCCAAAAACTTATTACATTTTTACTCCTTAGGGCATACATGTCTAACATTTACTTTACCAGGATGATAATTGATTACACAATCATAGTCTTTCACAAGTTCCAACCATCTATACTACCTCATATTCAACTCCTTCTTGGTGAAGAAGTACTTTGGACTCTTATGGCCAGTATAAATCTCACACTTCTGACCATACAGGCAGTGTCTCTAGATTTTTAGAGCAAAACCTACAGCAGTAAGTTCCTAATCATAAGTTGGGTAATTCTTTTCATTCTCTTTCAGTTGCCTTGAGGCGTATGCAATTACCTTCCCATTTTGCATTAACACAGTCTAAGCCATTCTTGGAGGCATCACTATACACCACAAATCCACCAATTCTTGTTGGTATGTTAAGCACCGGAGCTGTGACTAGCCTATGCTTCAATTCTTGAAAACTCCTTTCACAAGCATCAGTCCATTGAAATTTCACATTCTTTCTAGTCAGTGATGTTAATGGAGTGGCTACTTTAGAGAATCGCTCAACAAATCATCGATAGTACCCCACCAATCCTAAAAAAACTCCTAACGTCTGATACATTTGTTGGTGTTGGCCACTTAGCAACAGCTTCCACTTTACCTGGATCAACAAAAATTCCATTCATGGACACTATATGTCCTAGGAATGCCACTCGTTCTAGCCAAAACTCACACTTCTTAAATTTGGCATACAAGTTGTTTTCCTTAAGAACTTATAGCATAATTCTTAAGTGTTCTTCATGTTCCTCTTTACTCTAAGAATAGATCAAAATATCATCAATGAACACAATCGCAAATTTATCAAGAAACTACTTGAACACCCTATTCATCAAGTCCATAAATGCAGCAAGGGCATTTGTTAAACCAAAATGCATCACCAAAAATTCATAATGCCCATACCTTGTTCTAAAGGTAGTCTTCTGCACATATTCTTCTTTAATCTTCAATTGATGATATCTGCTCCGTAAATCAATTTTTGAGAAAGCAGAAGCACCCTATAATTGATCAAACAAATCATCTATCCTTGGAAGTGGATATTTATTCTTAATGGTCACCTTGTTTAACTCTCTATAATCAATGCATAACTGCAATGTGCCATCTTTTTTCTTCACAAATATCATAGGCGCTCCCCAAGGAGAATAACTAGGGTGTATAAAACCCTTATCAAGCATTTCTTGTACTTGTACCTTCAACTCCTTTAATTCTATTGGTGCCAATTTGTAAAGTGCTTTAGAAATTGGTGCTAGTACAAGATCAATTACAAACTCAATCTCTTGATCAGGTGGCAATCTTGGTAAGTCATTTGGAAACACTTCTAGGAACTCTTAAACTACATCGACATCTTTCAGCTTTAACTTCTGTTCAACTAAAGTATCCATAACACTAACCAAATAGCCAACACAACCTTTACTAAGCATCTTCTAAGCCTTCATTACAGTTATAATTAGTATAGATAATCTCCTTGTGGTTCTTCTTAATACATACTGCCTTTCTCTAGGTGGCTAAAAAATCACAGTCTTCTTGTTGTAGTCAATTTTGGCATGATATTTTGTCAACCAATCCATACCCAGAATGACTTCAAAATCAGCCATATCCAAAGCCACGAGATCCATATATAAGGTTCTATCAGCACTCTGAACCGAGCAAGCCCTTAACATTTGAGTAGATTCCATTTCTTCCCCACATGGTAACGTTACACTATATCTCATTTTCAACAAATCCAGTGTAATGCCCAATTTCCTCACAGATGTACTTGATGCAAATGAATGCATAGATCCTGAATCTATCAATGCATTAGCAGCAACTTTAGAAATTAAAATATTACTCAAGACTACAAAAGCATCCGCATTAGGTTGTTCCTCTATCATCGCATACACTATTCCTTGGACTTTCTTTTGCATCATGAGACAATCCTTTGCCAAATTCCCTGGCTTCTTGCACTTGAAACATAAGTTACTACCTTTATAACATTCTCGAAAATGATTCTTCCTACATTTAGCACATAATGGCTTCTCATTATATTAGTAGCTTGCTCAACTCTAGGGCGTTTATTGTTTCCTTGTTGTGGCTTCTGTTCTACCCTTTTCCACTGGGTAGGATTCCTTGGAGTAAATCTTGATCTCCTTTGTTGATGAAACTTCTCAATGTCTTTTTCATCTTGATCTACCATCAACACCTTGTCTACTAACTCCCTAAACTCCATTGCAGAAGACATCCTCACATCCCTTCTGATTTCAAGATTAAGACTTCTTAAGAAGTGGTTTATTTTCTTATTATTGTCTTGGGCAATATAATGGACATATCTGTAACCTTCATCGAATTTTCTAACATAATCACACACTAACATCCCACCTTGCTTCAGCTCTAGAAACTCCTTTGCTTTTTGTGATCCAGCATCCATGGTGAAATATTTTTCATAGAAGATCTTCTTGAATTTGTCCCAAGTTAGCTCATCCATATTCACTCTAAGCTTGGTTCCTTCCCACCACATCCTAGCTTCCTTTTTAAGTAAGAAAATTGCACAAAGTACCTTTTTAGCATCACTAATCCTCAAATAATCAAAGATAGCATCTAAAGATTTCACCCACTCCTCTGCAACTAATGGGTCCAAACCACCATCAAAGTCAGGAGGCTCCATTTTCTTGAATTTCTCATAGACAGTTTGCAAGACATCCAGTCAAGGTGGAGGGGGTAGCTGGTTCTATTGACCTCTCTGTTCTATTAATCTATCAATCTATCTCGATTGTCTCTCTACTAATCCAATAAAGTTTGCCATAATCTGCCCCAAATTCGATGGCAGTTCTCCAGGTGGTAGGTCATTAACCTCTCTTGTTTTTCTCTTAGGAGCCATTACTTCATTCACCTGTATAATGCCTTGTTTTATCCCATGTTACTTAAATAATTACTTTTTTTTTTAATATTACAAAAAAATAACAAATAAATTACATGTATAAAACACAAAAATTCTACCAGTTGTTTGAGTTGCAACACTCTGATGTTCATATGCCTTCCACTAGTCTTCAAGAACGATTTAAAACATTCACTTTGATACCAAAACTATAACAGCCTCCATCTTAACTAGACAAAACACATTCCTAGTTAAGCTAGCAAATGCTACCTTTACTTAAACATGTAGAAATTATATAAAAAAAAAAACTCTTCATTTATCTTTTTACATGTCATATTATTAGATAAAAATTACATACTGAAAAAAAAAACTTACAATATTTACAAATTAAAAAAATATATCTTTTATAGGACAAGTTCTCAAAATCTTGTTTATACACATCAGAAACAACAGTCTTCAAAACATAATTGTTCTCATTAGCAGCATGCGAACATCCTGTTAGCCATAGCAACTTAAACAACTTCTATTCCTACACATCAACATCTACATCACAAGAAACTAAATGAGCTAAAGCTCAATAAGTAGAATCTAGAATTGACATCACAAGGTAAAATACGTATTTTAAACCATGGCATTCTATTGTACCCATTTTCAGTTCAAAGAATACATTTTCAACGAAAAGCAATCTATGGTGACTCAGTCAAGTATAGAACTAGCTTAATATCCAATAGGCCGTGAGTTTTTGAAACCTGTTCTTTTTTAGTCATGTGGCAGCCCTATATTGGAAAACCTTATGCCTCAAGGGATATCGTCACCATAATTTGGATCTGCCGGTCCCTCCCACGTCCCTTGCCTACCCAAATTTTAAACGGTGTTCTATACTTTATCTTAAATCATAACACAAGGGTACAATAGCTTTTGCTTTTGTAAACAAGTAAATAAGAGAATCACAATTATACAAATCCTTTAATTCATTGAGTTTGAAAAATACTTCTCATGCAAGTACTATTGTTTCTTATGAAGTTTGAGAATAGGATTCTGCTTACTTGAAATCCAAGAAGACTTAAAGAAAGTGTGAAGAGTGGATCCTTCTTGGTGAATTTGATATGCTATTGACCTGCCATATCCATATTGTAACCATTCAAGCATAAAAAAAAACAATTTTAACAATCATACTTATACTAACATGCAATCATCTTTTTGATATGTAAAAATAGAAAAATTCAAAGACCTTAGAATACAAACCCAATTGTCATAAAAATTTGCAAAACAACAATAAACATATCAAAGAATCTCCCTGTAAAACTTCATATCATTGGGGATTAATTTGTCTAGGTTCACAAATAAGCAAAGCTAGCTTAATGCCAGCAAAATTCTAGCAACAGGAACTGATTTTAAAGAATTCACCAAAAATTCATCCCTTAACATTTTTGCATGAAAATTTGACATAACATAGCTCTATATGTCCACTATTATCCCTCAAAATTTCACCTCAAACTCAAAGTAATCTAGGAGATATGAAGCCTAAAATCAGGGCTATTGCACACTTTTTTCCCCAGAATTTCAACTCAACATTTTCTCAAACATCATGCTTGCACTTACCAGAATTCATAGAAAATAGAGCAAATCCGAATTTAAACATTTCCAAATCATGTTTAAATCAAACCATAGCAAGAGGAACACCTATTTACATTCAATTGAACTTTTTTCTCACACCATCTAACAAAAAAGACCTTTACCTACATGAAATTTTTCACAAAGTAGCCCAAAAACATACAACCCACAAAAATCACCATCAAAAAGCATGAAAATACCCATCTAATTCAAGAAAAACGTCTTACCTTGGCCGCTATATAGGTTGGGTTCTCAAAGTTGGGTTCAAACGTCAGTTTTCTCAAGAAAATCTATGGTTTTCTGGATAGTCTCTCTTAGGTATGAATGTTTCAAGCTCTCAACCTCACTTTTATGGCTTTGTTTGAAGAGATAAGGAGAAGCCGAGTGGAGAGTTTTCTTTTGTTGTTTATTTACTCATGAATTAAGTTGTAAAGAATTTGGTGGGCAGTTATCTGAATGACAAGTGGGAAGTGTTCTAGCACTTTCTTTGCCTTATACGTGCATAAGAACAATGGAATAAGCGTATTAAATTCAGACTTTTGTTATAATTCTACTAATAGCCCCACTAAAAATACCTTTTTTTTCTCATATATATCCTCAATGTTAACATATGTTCATAAATGTACCACTATTTTTAGCAAAGTCATACAAACAGATATCAAATACTAACTTTAACTGTTACTAAAATAGTCATCTAAATGAAAACATAATAAATCATGTAATGAACCAACAATAAAAACATATCATTTTCAATTATTTACAGCACATCAATTCTTGCCAAGTAAGTCATCCAACTCTTCACTGTAAAAAGACATTTGAAATATCATTAGATTTCACAAAAACTCTATATAATAGAATGTTATATCATAATTAAAATAATAAAATACACAACATACTATTCAAATTTACTATGAAAATGCTTCATATAACCATATACATTTGTGAGAATTTTGGGCATTACACATTGCCAAAGAGGAGAATTGAATGACGTGTGCCTACCTGCACTTCGGTCATGGAAAAGAAAATAGCAAAGAAGGCTAGTTGGTTAAGGCTTTTTTAGATGTGATTCTTAGTAGCAATTCAATGGAAGTTCTTCCTGCCAAAAGTGTGGTTCCAATTCTAACAAGTACATAAGATATTTTATTAATATATATACATAGCATGTCTAACTTGTTATTTCGAAAAAGACTTTAATTTAAAATTTTTAAAATTCCACTGAGTATCGTTTTTTCAACAATTAGTATCAGAGCCATGGTTTTATGTTGATTTTACGGGTTTTTGATCATACTATATACATAAATTATGTGATCTTAATCTCTCATTTGTTTGAATTATATTTTTAGAGAGTTGACACTCTAGGTTTTCTATATAAGTATATGTTGTCACGAGATTATAGAGTGAATGTTTATTAATTAATTATTGTTGATTAAAATTCTATATTAATTATTATATTGATTAATTAATTATGCCGGTTATGCCTCCTTAGAGATTATAATGTGTATCTAGGCTTTTCATATAATTAGATGGCGGTCTATCATCACCGTCTAGGATTTATTATTTTAATTTTGATTTGTAAAATTTGTATTAAAATAATTATTCAAAGTGAAGACAAATCTTGAAGATGGAAATGGTTACAATTCTATATGTTTTTATGTGTTTATAAATTTTTTTGTTTTTAAAATGTTTAAAAATAAATTGAAAAACTGCATAAAAAATTGTTTTTGCAAAAGATTAAAGAACGCTGGTTTAGCGTTAGTAGATAGGCCAGTTACCCTATACCGACAAGCCAAACACAATGAAAACCATGGGTTCTGTATGAAACCAATGGGATGATGGTCATAGACTGGCACGTTGATCTCAGGCAAAAACCTTTTTTTTTTTTTAAAACAATGTGTTTTTCATGTGCAATTTTTTATTTTGTTTTTTGAGACAGTCCTAAGAAACATGAAATTTTATGATTACCAGAAAAAATAAATTTTTGATCTACATAAGATTGAAATTTGAAGACGGATGCCACATAAAGAAGGAGACAACAAGAAGGTACAAGATGAAGAATCAATATATGTTTCAATTGATCTTTTCTAATTTTTATTTTCTTTTCTCTAAGGTGGAAACATGATATTATGGCTGTTTATTATATTGCTTGCAGCTTTGCTTGTTGCATTTCTTGTCTGCATTATAATATGTTTTGCCATATATGTTGATAACATGTTGTGTAGAATAGGCAGTGCCGCTCATCCAAAGTTGTTCATGAATGTTAACATAAAACCTTGATTTCTAAAATATTGAGTGGGAGAAGGTTTTCGAAGAGAGGACCTAAGGCCTTCATCATTGGTCCAAAGGTAACACGTGGTGGTTTCGACCCCTAGGAAAGAACAACATCATATACCAGGTTGGATCTCTAAGAGGATAATTTGCTTTAGCATGATTTATCATTGTTCACCCCTAGGTGTCGATTATAAACCATGGATAAAGTAGTTGAAACGATGGTTAAACACTCGAAATTAATTTTGTTATTAACCTCCACTAGAAGCTCTATTAATAAAGTTAATGGTGAAACAAAATGATTATTAGTATATACTAGATCAGACGAGTCTTGGATGGTATATACTATTCGAAGGGGATCTGTATTTCTAATTGAATTTGGTAAGTCTCCCCTAGGCAGCTTGTTGGATTATGAGTTAGGAATTATCATCGTAAGGTTGTAATATTTTCAAAGTTTTAACATATAAACATATTTTATGCTTACTTGTTTGTGTTATCTTACTAAATTGTTATTGAACTTTTGCTTATGTTTGATATATGATTCTTTATTATAGATCAAAATGTCTAAAAATGCTTTATCTTTGATACTTGATAAAACATTTTAATTGGTGAGAACTAAATAATTGAAAAAGGAACCTGAATATCGTCTTATCTTTTGAGAAACTAAAATTTGTGATAACTACACAGTCTCCTCCGGCACCTATTGGCGAATCCACTAACGAACAAATCCAAGCGTATGATTGCTGGAAGAATGATAATGATTAGGCCCACTGTTATATCATGGCTAGCATGAATAACATGCTATAGACTCAACATGAATATCATGAGCTTGCTCGGTAGATCATGGATAATCTTGATGACATGTTTAGAGGCCAATTCTTGACCAAGCAGCAAGGGGCTCTTACAAAGCTTATTAACTATAAGCAAAGGCCTGGATGCTTATGAAGGAGCATATGATATTGGTCATGGGTTACCTTACTAGGGCTTAAACCCATAGAGCCGATATCGATGCTAAGTCAAAGATGACAATAGTCTTTGAGACTCTTTCTAAGGAGTTTATCTAGTTTAGAGCTTCATATAGCTTGAGTAATAGACAAGATGTGACCTTAATTAGGCGGATGAAGTAGTTACAGGAGTTTTAAAATCTAATCAGGGGAGCTCTAGTTGGTGGCAAGGCAAACTTGGTGGTTACATCGAGTTCCAATTCCAATTCTAGGAATGGAAAGAAACAAAACACTAAGAATGGGAAGTTTGTTATTTTGGCAAAAGGCAAGGATAAGAAGAAAAAGAAGAGGAACCCGATGAAACTAAATTGTTTCTTCTGTGGGAAGGTCGGGCACATTAAGAAGAATTGCAAGGACTTCTAATCTAAAGGAGGTAAATGCGTACTTCTGGTCATTGAGATTTGTTTAGTTGAAGAATTAAGTGATACTTGGGTCATAGATTCTGGAGCGACTAATCATGTTTATGTTTCTCTGCAAGGGTTTAAGGAAACAAAAAATATGCTATATGAGCACTTACGCTTTGGATGGGCGATGGATCCTGAGTGTTGGTTGAAGTAGTGGGAGACATCTATATTTATTTTGATAGCTATAGGAGTTTAATTTTGAGGGATTGTTTTTATGCTCCTAAACTTAATTTATGTTGCTTGTTTATTTAAAGAGTCTTATTCAGTTTCTTTTAATAATAAAGTTGTGATTTGTAAAAACAAATCTTTTATCTATAGTGCATGGATGCAAAACAATTTATATTTTATCAAACCTAAGATGGACTCACTACTGAATAATGAGATTAACGATAACTCTAAAAGACTAAACTTCTCACTCTGATAAGACTTATCTTTGACACTTGCGATTAGTTCATATTAACTTGAATAGGATTCAAAGGTTGGCAAGGGATGGACCCATAATTCATTTAGAGGTGGAATCTATGCCATAATATGAATATTGTTTGGAGGGCAAAATGACCAAAAGACTATTCGGGTCTAAGAGCAATCGAGCCAAAGTAGTTCTAGAACTTTTGCATAATGATGTTTATGGTCCCATGAACATCAAGGCATGGAGGGTATGAGTATTTTGTCATTTTTATTAATGATTACTCAAGATATGGGTATGTATACCAAATGCATCATAAAAGCAAAACTTTTGAAAAGTTCAGGGAGCTTCGAGCTAAAGCACAGAAGTAATTAAGTAAACCTATAAAGGCACTTCGATCCAATCGAGGTGGAGAATACCTCTCCGATAAGTTCATAGAACACTTATTAGAGAATGGGATTTTATCCCATTTGACTATGTTAAGCACTCTGTTGCAGAATGGCATGGCTAAGAGAAGAAATAGGACTTGGTTGTACATGGTTAGGTACAAGATGAGTTATTCGACATTGCCTTTATCCCTTGGGGATATGCACTGTAAACTGCATGTTATCTTTTGAACAATATGCCTTCAAAATCGGTTTGTAAGACTCCTCATGAGTTGTGGATGGGTAGGAAGACATCCTTAACCCATATTCGTGCATAGGGATGTCTTACTCCCATATTCACACATAGGGATGTCCTGCTCATTTCCTCTACAAAGAAGCGAATAAGTTGGAAGCACGTTCGGTAGTATGTATGTTTATAGGATATCTAAAAGAGACTAAAGAGTGTTATTTTGATAACCCAAAAGAAAATAAAGTCAAGGTTTTATTGAATGTGACTTTCCTTGAGGAAAGTTACATGAACGACTTTAAACCTCATAGTAGAGTGGTACTCAAGGAGTTGGCAAGTGATTCGATCACTTGGGGGGTTCTAGTTGGAACCAATCCAATCAACGTAGAAAAACCGGCCAAACAACAACATAGGGAGCTTCGACATAGTGGAAGAATCGGCCGTAAACCAAAAAGGTATATGTTCAATGGTGAATCTTACTTGTCTTAACCAGTTGAACATGACCAGGGATCCTTACAGTTGTAAAGAGGCTATAAAAGATATTGATTAAAAGCTCTAGATAGAAGCTATGAACACTGAGATGAAGTCTATGAAGACTAAGCAAGTCTAGGAGCTTGTGGACCTTCTTGAAGGGATAAAACCCATAGGGTGTAAGTGGTCTACAAGAGGAAGAGAGGTATAGATGAGAAAGTTAAAACCTATAAGGCTGGACTAGCAGCAAAGGGATACACGCAAAAGGAAGGAATCGATTACGATGAAATATTTTTGCCTATAGCCATCCTTAAGTCCATCCGCATTCACTTGTCCATTATTGCCTCTCTCGATTGTGAGATTTGGTAAATGGATGTCAAGACGGCCTTCCTGAATGGCTATCATGATGAGGCCATATATATTGTCCAACCAAACAAGTTCAAAGTTAAGGGTTAAGGGAATAAGTTCTGTAAGTTGCTAAAGTCTATTTATGGATTTAAACAAGCTTCTCGTTCTTATAACATAAGATTTGATCAAGTGATTAAGACTCATGGGTTTGATCAAAATGTAGATGAACTATGTGTTTACAAACACATAGAAGATAAGAAGGAGGTTTTTTTACTACTCTATGTAGATGACATTTTGCTTGTTGGCAATGACGTTGGGCCATTTGTTGGAAAAAGAGTGCGCAACAGGAATTTTAAAAATTTTACATCAGAGTATTTTCCAAAACACAAGTTTGACATGCTATATGCATAAATTATCTAGATCTTACTGACATTTGTATGCCAAAGAACCCTAGCAAAACGTGAAGAGAAGTAACGTTCCAGAAGAGCCTCAACGAACTGGTCTTCTTTGCTATTCTCTATCCACGACCGGAGTAAGTGTGGGCTCACACTTACAGCTCTTCCACTAGGTGACTCTCCTTCCAACCAATAGAGAGAACCCAAAGCAAGTGTTTGTGATTTGTGAACAAAAGCTCTCAGGGAGTTTTTAGATTCTCACTAGCAGAGTATCACTCTTAATCTCTCAATTGATCTGAGTAACTCTTAAGACTTACTCCCTTTATATAGAGATTGGTCCTGGGGCCAGTCCTTATCAGATTAGGTCTCAAAAACTTGAAACAGAATCAAGTTTGGATCAATATCTGATAAGATTTGCATGGAAATGTGTGATCTTATCCTTCGTTGATCGACAGGACGAACCACCTAATTGGCAGGCCAAACAGGCCCCATCGTCAGGCCAAACACGTCCATTGGAAGGCCAAACTGCCGAATAAAAAATCTAGTGAATCTTTTTATTTTTCACCTGAGATTCTATAGGATAAAGTCTCAGTTTTAATTCAAATAACCCAATAGAGAAGTTATCTGATCAAAACAACTTTATCTAGATAATCTCTAAGAAAATAAATCAATTCCCAATAATTCTACAAGTTTATCTTGATCTAATTTATCTAAAATTAAATCAACCGATAAACAGACAAAAATTATCCGTTCCCAATAAGTCAACAAGTTTATCTTGAATCAATTTTATCACAAAATTAATTCAACCGATAAACAGACATGAACTATCTAATTCTTCCAAATTTTAACCAATTTAAAAAATTTAACACAAGTTACCAATTATTGGAAAAGCACACCGTGTCGTTACAAGATGTTGTGAGCTACAAAGGGGACCAAATGGACCTATACAGGTCAAGATCCTAATAATTATGAAACCCAATATCCCAGATATACATTTCATAATTATCAACTCTAACGACACTCCACTAAAAGCTTGGAGCTGCACTCTCAAACAACATAGAATTACGAAGCTCGTATAGCTAAGTCTCCATGACATATCATAGTGTATCATATCCCCATATGATAATCCATAATCAACTTAAGGACATGTTCTGTCTTACCTTCCCTATTGTTTTTATCTTTCATTCCATTATCTCACCATCAGAAAACTTACCATCCAAAGACAGTATACCATTCGGTTACACCTATGTATCCAAATGGTTGAGCGCTTTAGTTTTCCAATTACAAGATAATGCATATAAAAGGATATCATTACTCTTAAAGAGGAGCTATGGATTCCATATCTATGAATAACAAGTCTACGCCATCAAGAGTCATGCCTCCAACGTACCGGCATGCATACCACTATTAATATGTGGGTGTCACCCTTTGGTACATCAAAAGACACAAGCCAAGACAACGGGCCTACTATTCATCTCAAGATTAAGATACAACACAAATGATTGTCTAAAGTGAATCGATTTGCCAAGACAGAATTATTAATCCAAATCAATTCACTTTATGTTCCGATCCAATACATCGTCACCTATGACAATGTGCCAATGTTTTTATTCATGGAGTCCACCTCCGATGGTCAAGACAAACTATCTCCCAAAAGGGATATAGACAACATAACAATCTTTGCATGAATAAAGCGCCCAACTTGATTCCCTCTATTGCGGATCTTATGATTTAAACCATCACCTTAAGAATCATGTCTTCTGCATAATCCGTCCATCATATGTCCAATTCTTAAGGTTTAGACTGACAGTCTCAGACTTTTGTTTGCTTAACATACAGTCAACAAATATGAACGTAAAGAGGACAAGATTTAGTACATAAATAATAAATTCTTTATTGATAAAAATGTCTCCGAAAACTTATTACATTTTTACTCCTTAGGGCATACATGTCTAACAATCTCCCACTTGCACTAAGTGAGTAAATATGACAAATCTCGCATCCTTATAGCTTCCACATGCCTCTCGAAGACTCTCCCAATAAGTGTGTTTGTAAATGGATCAGTTAAATTATCCTCTATTGCCATCTTGCACACCATGACATGCCCGCCCTCAATGAAGTCCTTTATCACATGATACTTTCGATTAATATGCTTACTCTTCTTGTGAAATCTTGGTTCCTTAGCATTAGCTACTGCCGTACTATTATCACAGTACAGTGATACCGCCTCTTCCATACCAGGAATTACTTCAAGATCCCCAAGGAACTTGCAGAGCCACACTGCCTCTTTCGAAGCATCACTAGCTACCACATCCTTGGCCTCCATCGTTGAATCCGAAGTGCAATCTTGCTTAGCACTTCTCCAACTAATGGCACCGCCGCCCAGAGTAAACACAAAACCCGAAGTCGATTTCCTAGAATCCAAACAGGATTGAAAATCCAATTCAATATATCCTAGAGGAGTTAGGTCCTCACCCGAATATACAAGAATATACCCTCGAGTCCTTCTCAAGTACTTGAAAATATGCTTTACCGCAACCCAATGGTTTGGTCCTGGATTCGCCTGAAATCGACTTACAATCCCAACTGCATAACTAATATTCGGTCATGTGCAAGACATGGCATACATGAGACTACCCACTGCCGAAGCATAAGGCACCTTATTCATGTATTCTCTTTCTTCATAAGACTTTGGAGAGTCTTTCTTAGAAAGAGTAATTCCAGACCTAGATGGTTGCTTACCTTTCTTGGAATCCTACATTGCAAACCTCCTGAGAATTTTAACTATATAGCCGGCCTAGGACAAAGCTCTCATTTTGTTCTTCCTATCCCAAAAGATCTGGATACCGAGAACAAAATTAGCCTCGCCTAAGTCCTTCATGTCAAATTGTTTGGTCAACCATAATTTGACCGAAGACAATGCCGTAACGTCATTGCCAATTAGCAGAATGTCATCGACATACAGTAGTAGAAAACCACCTTCCCATCCTTAATGTGTTTGTAAACACATGGCTCATCCATATTTTGTGAGAACCCATAAGTCTCAATCACCTGATCAAATCTTATGTTCCAAGGATGAGAAGCCTGCTTAAGTCTGTAAATTGACTTCAACAGCCTACAAACCTTACCCTCTTGACCAGTGACCTTGAACCCATCTAGTTGTTCCATATAAATGGACTCATGAAGATAGCCATTCAGAAAAGCCGTCTTGACATCCATCTGCCAAATCTCGTAGTCGAGAGCGACAGCTATGGACAAGAGAATTCGGATGGACTTAAGCATAGCTACAGGCGAAAAGGATACCTCATAATTGATTTCTTCCTTTTGCATATAACCCTTAGCTACCAGTCTAGCCTAAAAGGTTTCGACCTTTCCATCCACTCCTCTTTTCCTCTTGTAGATCCACTTACACCCTATGGGTTTTACCCCTTCGGGAAGATCCAGAAGCTCCCAGACCTAATTAGCTCCATAGACTTCATCTCAATGTTCATGGCCTCTATCCAGAGTTTTGAATCAACATCCTCCATAGCTTCTGTGTAAGTATAAGGATCCCTATCATGTTCATTTGGTTCAGCCAAAAAGACTTCCCCATTGAACATATACCTCTCAGGTTTACGACGGATCCCCCCATCTTAAGCCCTTCAGGTTGTTGTTTAGGTTTGTTTGATTTTTCTACATTGATCGGAACGGTTTCATTCGAAACCTCTGGAGTGATCGGATCACTCCTTAACTCCTCAAGCACCACTTTGCTTCGAGGTTTAAAGTCATCCATGTAACTCTCCTCAAGGAAAGTTGCATTAGTTGAAACCACGACTTTATTTTCCTTTGGGTTATAAAAATAACTCCCTTTAGTCCCTTTTGAATATCCTACAAGCATGCAAACTCTGAACATGCTTCCAACGTATTTGGATCCTTAAACAGGACATGAGCCGGATATCCCCATCTGCGAATATGGTTTAAGGATGTCCTCCTACTCGTCCACAACTCATGAGGAGTTTTAGAATAACATGCGGTTTGTAGTTCATATCCCCAAAAGGATAAAGGCAATGATAAATAACTCATCATGGACCTAATCATGTCCAACAAAGTCCTATTTCTTCTCTCTGCTATGCCATTTTGCTGCGGAGTGCCCGGCGTAGTCAAATGAGATAAAATCCCATTCTCTAATAAGTGTTTCAAGAACTCATCAGAAAGGTATTCCCCACCTCGATCCGATCGAAGTGCCTTTATGGATCTACTCAATTGCTTTTCCACTTCAGCCTGAAACTCCCTAAACTTGTCAAAAGTTTCGCTTTTGTGGTGCATTAGGTACACATGCCCATATCTTGAGTAATCATTAATAAAAGTGATGAAGTACTCATACCCTCCTTGTGCCCGGATGTTCATCGGTCCGCAAACATCACTATGCACAAGTTCTAGACTTCGGCCCTATTGCCCTTAGACCCAAATGGTCTTTTGGTCATTTTACCCTCCAAACAAGATTCACATTGAGGTATAGATTCCACGTTTAAGTGACTTAAAGGTCCATCCCTTACCAACCTTTGAATCCTATTTAGGTTAATATGACCAAAGCGCAAATGCCGACGAGAAGTTTTATTAGAGTGAAAAGTTTTAAGTCTTTTAAAGTTATTATCATTCATCTCAGCATTAAGCAATAAGTCCATCTTAGGTTTGATAAAATATAGATTATTTTGCATCCATCCAGAACAGATAAAAGATTTGTTTTTACGAATCACCACTTTATCATTAAAAGAAACCAAATAGGAGTCATTAAATAAACAAGCTACAGAAATTAAATTCCTTTTAAATTTAGGAACATAAAAACAATCTTGCAAAAATAAATTCCTATAATTATCAAAATAAAGATGGACGTCTCCCACTACTTCCGTTGAGACAAAGGATCCATCACCCATCCGAAGCGTAAAGTCCTCATGCAGTAGACTTCTCGTTTCTTTGAACCCCTGCAGAGAAACACAAACATGATTAGTTGTACCGCAATCTATGACCCAAATGTCAATTGATTCCTCAACCAAATAAGTTTCTAAATACAGAAGATCACACCTACCTCCTTTGGAAAGGAAGTCCTTGCAATGATTCCTGATATGCCCGACCTTCCCACAAAAGAACCACTTAAGCTTCTTTGGGTTCTTCTTTGTCTTCTTCTTGCTTTTGGTAGTAGCAAGAATAGAAGACTTCCCGTTCTTGGCCCGTTGCTTCTTTCCATTCCCAAAGTTAGGATTGGAACCAAAACTAGCTACCATGTTGGCCTCATCACCTGCAAGAGACTCCCTGATCAACAGTTCAAACTCCTGTAACTGTTTCATCAGTCCTATTAAGGTCATATCCTATCTATTGCTTAAATTAAATGTAGCTCTAAATAGAATAAATTCCTTAGACAGAGTCTCAAAGACCATAGTCATCTGAGTTTCAGCATCGATGTCGGCTCCATTGGTTTGAGCCTCAGCGAGGTAACCCATGACCAACATCATATTCTCCTTTACAGATATCCCCAGCCTCTGTCTACAGTTTAGAAGTTTCCAAAGCGCCCCTTGCCGCTTTGTTATGGCCTCACCTCTAAACATATCCTCAAAATTATCTAAGATGTGCTTCGCAGTCTCATAATCTTGATGTTGAGCCTACAGCATGTTATTCATGCTAGCCATAACATAGTAGCGGGCCTGATCATTAGCATCTTTCTAACAATCATACGCTTGGAATTGCTCATTGGTTGAGTCTCCCGTTGGCTCGGGAGGATAAGGGGTTGTTAGTACATATTTTAGTTTCTCAAAAGACAAGATGATATCCAGATTCCGTTTCCAATCATTATAATTCTCACCGATTAATAGGTTTTTGTCAAGTATCGATGATAAAGGGTTTTTAGACATTTTTAATCTACAATAAAGAATCATATACCAAACATAAGCAAACATATAATAATAATTTAGTAAGATAACACAATCATGTAAAAAATACAAATGTGTTTATGTGTCAAAATCTTGAAAATATCACAACCTTACAACGATAATTCCCAACTTAGAATTCAACAAGCTCCTAGGGGAGTCATGCCAAATTCAATTGGGAACACGTTTCCCCTCCTAAGTAATATATGCCATCCAGGACCCGTATGATCCAGCATATATTAATAATCATTTCTTTGGCCATTAATTTTATTAACAGAGCTCCTAGGGGAGGTTAATAATAAAATTAACGTGAGTGTATAACCATCGTTTCAACATTTTATCTATGATTTATAATTACCACCTAGGGGTGTGCAACCATAAATCATGCTAAAATACCTTATCCTCTCAGAGATCCAATCTGGTACTGTTGGAAACAAAGTGCACAGCGAAATTTTTAAAATTTTTTTTATCATAGTAATTTCCAAAACACAAGTTTGACATGTTATATGTATAAATTAGACAGATCTTACTGACCTCAGTGTGCCGAAGAACCTTCGCAACCTGTGTAGAGAAGTAATGTTCCAGAAGAGCCTCAACCAACTGGTCTTCTTTACTATTCTCTATCCACAACCAGAGTGAGTGTGGGCTCACACGTACAGCTCTTCCACCGATGACTCTCCTTCCAACCAATAGAGAGAACCCAAAGCTAGTGTTCGTGATTTGTGAACAAAAGGTCTTAGGGAGTTTTTAGATGCTCACTAGAAGAGTATCACTCTTAATCTCTCACATTGATCTTTTTTTTATCTGAGTAAATCATGAGACTCACTCCCTTTTTATAGCTATTGGTCATAGGGTCAGTCCCTATCAGATTAGGTCTCAAAAACTCGAAACATAATCAAGTTCGGATCAATATCTAATAAGATCCGCGTGAAAATGCGTAATCTTATCTCCTGCTAATCGGTAGGCCGAACATTCTGATCGGCAGGGCAAACAGGCCAGGTCAATAGGCCAACCACGTCATTCGACAGGCCGAACTCTCGAGAAAAAATCACCCCGAATCTTTTATTTTCCACCCGAGATTCTAAAGGATAAAGTCTCAGTTTTGATTCAAATAACCCAATAGAGAAGTTATCTGATCAAAACAAACTTTATCAAGATAATCTCTAAGAAAATAAATCAATTCACAATAATTCTACAAGTTTATCTTGTTCCAATTTGTCCAAAATTAAATCAACCGATAAACAGACAAGAATTATCTGATCACAATAATTCAAAATGGACCTATAAAGTTCAAGCTCATGATAATTATGAAACCCAATATCCTAGATATACATTTCACAATTATCAACTCCAACGCTACTCCACTAAAAGCTTGGAGCTGCACTCTCAAACTACATAGAATTACGAAGCTCGTATAGCTAAGTCTCCATGACATATCATAGTGTATCATATCCCCATATGATAATCCATAATCAACTTAAGGACAAGTTCTGTCTTACCTTCCCGATTTTTTTTATCTTACGTTCCATTGTCTCACCATTAGAAAAATTACCATCGAAAGATAGTATACCATTTGGTTACACCTATGTATCCAAATGGTTGAGCGCTCTAGTTTTTCAATTACAGGACAACGCATATAAGAGGATATCATTACTTCTAAAGAGGTGCTATGGATTCCATATCTATGAATAACAAGTCTACGCTGTCAAGAGTCATGCCTCCAATCTACCGGTATGCATACCACTATTGAGATGTGGGTGTCACCCTTTAGCACATCAAAAGACACAAGTCGAGACAACGGGCCCACTATTCATCTCAGGATTAAGATACAATACAAATGACTGTGTAAAGTGAAACGATTTGCCAAGGCAGAATTATTAATCCAAATCAATTCACTTTATGTCCTGATCCAACACATCGTCACCAATGACAACGTGCCAATGTTTCCATTCACGGAGTCCAACTCCAATGGTCAAGACAAACCATCTCCCAAAAGGGATATAGACAACATAACAATCTTTACATGAATAAAGCGCCCAACTTTATTCCCTAGATTGCGGATCATATGTTTTAGACCGTCACCTTAAGAATCGTGTCTTTTGCATAATCAGTCCATCATATGCCCAATTCTTAAGGTTTAGACTGACAGTCTCAGACTATTGTTTGCTTATCATACATTCAACAAATATGAACGAAAAGAGGACAAGATTTGGTATATATAAAAGGATAAATTCTTTATTGATAAAAATGTCTCCAAAAACGTATTACATTTTTACTCCTTAGGGCATACATGTCTAACAATCTCCCACTTGCACTAAGTGAGTAAATACAACAAATTTCACATCCCGTAGCTTCCACATGCCTCTCGAAGACTTTCCCAGTAAGTTTCTTCATAAATGGATTAGCTAAATTGTCCTCTGACGTGATCTTGCACACCGTGATATGCCTGCCATCAACAAAGTCCTTTATCACATGATACTTTCGATCAATATGCTTACTCTTCTTGTGAAATCTTGGTTCCTTACCATTAGCTACCGCCGCACTGTTATCACAGTACAGTGATACCGCTTTATCCATAACAGGAACTACCTCAAGATCCCCAAGGAACTTGTGGAGCCACACTACTTCTTTCGAAGCATCACTAGCCGCCACATACTTAGCCTCCATCGTTGAATCCGAAGTGCAATCTTGCTTAGCACTTCTCCAACTGATGGCACTGCCACCCAGAGTAAACACAAACCCCGAAGTCGATTTCCTAGAATCCAGACAAGATTGAAAATCCAAATCAGTGTATCCTAGAGGAGTTAAATCCTCACCCGAATACACAAGCATATACCCACGAGTCCTTCTCAGGTACTTGAAAATATGCTTTACCACAACCCAATGGTTAGGTCCTAGATCCGCCTGAAATCGACTTACAATCCCAACCGCATAGCTAATATCCAGTCGAGTGCAAAGCATGGCATACATGAGACTACCCACTGCCGAAGCATAAGGTACCTTCTTCATGTATTCTCTTTCTTCATAAGACTTTGGAGAGTCTTGCTTAGAAAGAGTAATTCCAGACCTAGATGGTTGCCCACCTTTCTTGGAATCCTGCATTGCAAACTTCTTGAGAATTTTATCTATGTAGTCAGCCTGAGACAAAGCTATCATTTTGTTCTTCCTATCCTGAAAGATTTGGATACCGAGAACAAAATTAGCCTCACCTAAGTCCTTTATGTCAAACTGCTGGGTCAACCATAATTTCACCGATGACAACGCCCCAACATCATTGCCAATTAGCAGAATGTCATCTACATAGAGCAGTAGAAAAACCACCTTCCCATCCTTGATGTGTTTGTAAACACATGGTTCATCCACGTTTTGTGAGAACCCATAAGTCTTGATCACTTGATCAAATCTTATGTTCCAAGAACGAGAAGCCTGCTTAAGTCCATAAATAGACTTCAGCAGCTTACAAACCTCACCCTCTTGACCCGCGACCTTGAACCCGTCTGGTTGTTCCATATAAATGGACTCATCAAGATAGCCATTCAAAAAAGCCGTCTTGACATCCATCTGCCAAATCTCGTAGTCGAGAGCGGCAGTTATAGACAAGAGAATCCGGATGGACTTAAGCATGGCTACAGGCAAAAAGGTTTCCTCATAATCGATTCCTTCCTTTTGCGTATAACCCTTAGCTACCAGTCTAGCCTAAAAGGTTTTGACCTTTCCATCCACTCCTCTTTTCCTCTTGTAGATCCACTTACACCTTATGGGTTTTACCCCATCGGGAAGATCCACAAGCTCCCAGACCCGATTAGTCTCCATAGACTTCATCTCTATGTTCATGGCCTTTGTCCAGAGTCTTGAATCAACATCCTCCATAGCCTCTGCGTAAGTATAAGGATCCTTGTCATGTTCATCCGGTTCAACCAAGAAGACCTCCCCATTGAACATATACCTCTCAGGTTGACGTCGGATCCTCCCACTACGCCGAAGCCCCTGAGGTTGTTGTTCAGGTTTGTTTGGTTTTTTTACACCGATCGGAATGGTTTCATTTGGAACCTTCGGAGTGAATGGATCACCCCTTAACTCCTCAAGCACCACTTTGCTTCGAGGTTTAAAGTCGTCCATGTAACTCTCCTCAAGGAAAGTTGCATTAGTTGAAACCACGACTTTATTTTCCTTTGGGTTATAAAAATAACCCCCTTTAGTCCCTTTTGGATATCCTACAAACATGCAAACTTTCGAACGTGCTTCCAACTTATTCGGATCCTTAAACAGGACTTGAGCCAAACATTCCCATATGCGAATATGGTTTAAGGATGCCTTCCGTCTTGTCCACAACTCATGAGGAGTTTTAGGGACCGATTTTGAAGGCACATTGTTCAAAAGATAACATGCGGTTTGTAGTGCATATCCCCAAAAGGATAAAGGTAATGATGAATAACTCATCATGGACCGAATCATGTCCAACAAAGTCCAATTCCTTCTCTCCGCTACGCCATTCTGCTGCGGAGTGCCAGACATAGTCAAATGGGATAAAATCCCATTCTCTAACAAGTGTCCCAAGAACTCATCAGAAAGGTATTCCCCACCTCAATCAGATCAAAGTGCCTTTATGGGCCTACCCAATTGCTTTTCCACTTCAGCCTGAAACTTCCTGAACTTATCATAAGTTTCGCTTTTGTGGTGCATCAGGTACACATACCCATATCTTGAGTAATCGTCAATAAAAGTGACAAAGTACTCATACCCTCCTCGTGCCCGGATGTTCATCGGCCCGCAAACATCACTATGCACAAGTTCTAGAACCCCTTCAGCCCTATTGCCCTTAGACCTGTATGGTCTTTTGGTGATTTTACCCTCCAAACAAGATTCACATTGAGGTATAGATTCCACCTTTAAGTGACTTAAAGGTCCATCCCTTACCAACCTTTGAATCCTATTCAGGTTAATATGGCCAAGGCGCAAATGCCAAAGATAAGTCTTATTAGAGTGAGAAGTTTTAAGTCTTTTTGAGTTATTATCATATATCTCAGCATTAAGTAATAAGTCCATCTTAGGTTTGACAAAATATAGATTATTTTGCATCCATCCAGAACAGATAAAAGATTTATTTTTACGAATCACCACTTTTTCATTAGAAGATACCACGTAGGAGGCTTTAAATAAAGAAGATACAGAAATTAAATTCCTTTTAAATTTAGGAACATAAAAACAATATCGCAAAATTAAATTCCTATAATTATCAAAGTAAAGATGGACATCTCCCACTGCTTCCGCTGAGACCAAGGATCCATTGCCCATCCGAAGCGTTAAGTCTTCACACAGCAGACTTCTCGTTTCTTTGAATCCCTATAGAGAAACACAAACATGATTAGTTGCACCAGAATCTATGACCCAGATGTCACTTGATTCCTCAACCAAACAAGTTTCTAAATATAGAAGATCACACCTACCTGCCTTGGAAAGGAAGTCCTTGCAATGCTTCTTTATATGCCCGACCTTACCATAGAAGAAGCACTTAAGCTTATTTGGGTTCTTCTTCTTCTTCTTCTTGCTCCTGGTAGCAGCAGGAATAGAAGACTTCCCACTCTTGGCCCGTTGCTTCTTTCCATTCCCAGAGTTAGGATTGGAACTAGAAGCAGCTACCATATTGGCCTCACCACCAGCAGGAGACTCCCTGATCAGCAGTTCAAACTCCTGTAACTGTTTCATTAGTTTTGTTAAGGTCATATCCCGTCTATTGCTTAAATTAAAAGTAGCTCTAAACGGAATAAATTCCTTAGATAGAGTCTCAAAGACCATAGTCATCTGAGTTTCAGCATCGATGTCGGCTCCATTGGTTTGAGCCTCAGCGAGGTAACCCATGACCAACATCATGTGCTCCTTTACAGATGTCCCCGGTCTCTGTCTACAGTTTAAGAGTTTCTGAAGCGCCCCTTGCTGCTTTGTTATGGCCTGGCCTCCAAACATGTCCTCAAGATTATCCAAGATTTGCTTTGTAGTCTCATAATCCTGATGTTGAGCCTACAGCACGTTGTTCATGCTAGCCATAACACAGCAGCGGGCCTGATCATTAGCATCTTTCCAGCAATCGTACGCTTGGAATTGCTCATTACTTAAGTCTCCCGTAGGCTCGGGAGGACAAGAAGTTGTCAGTACATATTTCAGTTTCTCAAAGGATAGGACGATGTCCAGGTTCTGTTTTCAATCGTTATAATTCTCACCGGTTAATTGGTTTTTGTCAATTATCGATGACAAAGCATTTTTAGACATTTTCAATCTACAATAAAGAATCATATACCAAACATAAGCAAACATATATAATAATTTAGTAAGATTACACAATCATGTAAAATCATACAAATGTGTTTATGTGTCAAAACCTTGAAAATATCACAGCCTTACAATGATAATTCCCAACTTAGAATTCAACAAGCTCCTAGGAGAGTCATGCTAAATTCAATCAGGAACACGGATCCCCTCCTGATTAATATATGCCATCCAGGGCCCGTATGATCTAGCATATACTAATAATCGTTTCTTCGGCCATTAATTTTATTAACAGAGCTCGTAGGGGAGGTTAATAATAAAATTAACATGAGTGTATAACCACCATTTCAATATTATATCCATGATTTATAATCACCACCTAGGGGTGTGCAACCATAAATCATACTAAAATGCCTTATCCTTTCAGAGATCCAATCTGGTACATGATAGAAATCCCTTTCTAGGGGTCGGGACCACCATGTTTTCCTATGGACCAACGATGGAGGCCTTAGGTCCTCTTTTCGAAAACCTTCTCCCACTCAATCTTTTGAAGTCAAGGTTTTATTTTAAAATTATGCATGAACAATTTTAATATGAGCGGCACTCCTTATCCTATATGACATGTTATCAATATACATGGTAAATCATATTATAATGCAGACAAGCAAAGCAATCAAGCAAAGCTATAAGCAAAATAATAATAACTGTAATATTATGGTTCCACCCTAGAGAATAGAAAACTAAGATTACAAGAGAATAATCATGACATTTATCGATTCTTCATCCTTGAATCCTCATGCTGTATCCTTCTTCATGTAATATCTATCTTCAAGTCTTCAATCCCGTATGAATCGAATACTTTATATTTCCGGTGATATCCAAATTTAATGTTTCTTAGAATCGTCCCAAAAATAAAATTAAAACTGCACCGAAAAAATTGCACCTTTTCCGGACACTTGGCAGTTCTCGGTCGGTAGGCCTATCTGGGTGATCGGCCTGCCGATCATGAAGGTTCGGCCTACCGACAGAGCACCAAAATTTCTACCCCACTGTCGGCCTGTCGGACCACACGTCCGACCTGTCGATCTGTGACCTTCGGCCTGCCGAACTGTGAGGTCCGGCAAGCCGACCGAACACTCAATCTAGAAAATACAATTTTAATGCAGTTCATCAATTTTATTTTCAACAATTGAAAACATAAAATTAAGGACTCAGGAATTACTTGGAGGCGTCATCATCATTCTTTAAGATCTGACTTCTCGTTCCGTCTTCTCTGAATAATTATTTAATTACAAAATTTAATAAATTTAAAATAAATAATAATTCCTAGACGGAGATGATAGTCCGCCATCTAATTACATGAAAACACATTCTAACCTCTAAGGAACCATAACCGGTATTAATTAATTAATAAATAATTAAACAATGATTTAATCAACCATAATTAATTAATAAACATTTACCACATAATCCATGACAACATATATATAATATAGAAACCTAGGGTGTCATCTCTCTATAAAATTCAATTCAAGCATAGGAGAGATTAAGATCACAAATTTTATGCATATAACATGATCACATACTTGCAAATTTATGTAAAAACCTCGTCTCTGATACCAGTTGTTGGAAACAAAGTGCGCAGCGAAATTTTTAAAATTTTTTTTATCAGAGTAATTTCCAAAACACAAGTTTGACATGTTATATGTATAAATTAGACAGATCTTACTAACCTCAGTGTGCCGAAGAACCTCCGCAACATGTGTAGAGAAGTAACGTTCCAGAAGAGCCTCAACCAACTGGTCTTCTTTGCTATTCTCTGTCCACAACCGGAGTGAGTGTGGGCTCACACGTACAGCTCTTCCACTGGTGACTCTCCTTCCAACCAATAGAGAGAACCCAAAGCTAGTGTTCATGATTTGTGAACAAAAGCTCTTAGAGAGTTTTTAGATGCTCACTAGAAGAGTATCATTCTTAATCTCTCAAATTGATTTGAGTAAATCATGAGACTCACTCCCTTTTTATAGCTATTGGTCCTAGGGTCAGTCCATATCATATTAGGTCTCAAAAAATCAAAACAGAATCAAGTTCGGATCAATATCTGATAAGATCTGTGTGAAAATACGTAATCTTATCTCCCGCTAATCGGCAGGCCGAACAGGCCAGTTCGGCAGGCTGACCACGTCATTTGACAGGCTGAACTCCCGAGAAAAAATCTCCGTGAATCTTTCATTTTCCACCTGAGATTCTAAAGGATAAAGTCTCAGTTTTGATTCAAATAACCCAATAGAGAAGTTATCTTATCAAAACAAACTTTATCAAGATAATCTCTAAGAAAATAAATCAATTAACAATAATTCTACAAGTTTATCTTGTTCCAATTTGTCCAAAATTAAATCAACCGATAAACAGACAAGAATTATCTAATCGCAATAATTTAACAAGTTTATCTTGAACTAATTTCTTACAAAATTAATTCAATCAAAAAATATACATGAATTATTTGATTCTTATAAATTTTAAACCAATCTGATAAATCCGACATAAGTCACCAATTATTGGGAAAGCACGCCGTGTCGTTACAGGACTTTGTGAGCTAGCAAAGGGGACCAAAATGGACCTATAAAGTTCAAGCTCATGATAAATATGAAACCCAATATCCCAGATATACATTTCACAATTATCAACTCCAACGCTACTCCACTAAAAGCTTGGAGCTGCACTCTCAAACTTTATAGAATTACGAAGCTCGTGTAGCTAAGTCTCCATGACATATCATAGTGTATCGTATCCCCATATGATCATCCATAATCGGCTTAAGAATAAGCTTTGTCTTATCTTCCTAATTATTTTTATCTTACGTTCCATTGTCTCACCATTAGAAAACTTACCATCCAAAGATAGTATACCATTCGGTTATACCTATGTATCCAAATGGTTGAGCACTCCAGTTTTCCAATTTCAGGACAACGCTTATAAGAGGATATCATTACTCCTAAAGAGGAGCTATGGATTCCATATCTATGAATAACAAGTCTACGCTGTCAAGAGTCATACCTCCAACGTACCGGTATGCATACCACTATTGAGATGTGGGTGTCACCCTTTGGCACATCAAAAGACACAAGTCGAGACAACGGGCCCACTATTCATCTCAGGATTAAGATACAATACAAATGACTGTCTAAAGTGAATCGATTTTTCAAGGCTGAATTATTAATGCAAATCAATTCACTTTATGTCCCGATCCAACACATCGTCACCTATGACAACGTGCCAATGTTTCTATTCACGGAGTCCAACTCCAATGGTCAAGACAAACCATCTCCCAAAAGGGATATAGACAACATAATAATCTTTACATGAATAAAGCGCCCAACTTTATTCCCTCGATTGCGGATCATATGTTTTAGACCGTCAGCTTAAGAATCGTGTCTTCCGCATAATCAGTCCATCATATGCCCAATTCTTAAGGTTTAGACTGACAGTCTCAGACTACTATTTGTTTATCATACATTCAACAAATATGAACGTAAAGAGGACAAGATTTGGTATATATAAAAGGATAAATTCTTTATTGATAAAAGTGTCTCCAAAAAGGCATTACATTTTTACTCCTTAGGGCGTACATGTCTAACAGGTACATGATAGAAATCCCTTCCTAAGGGTCGGGACCACCATGTTCTGCCTATGGACCAACGATGGAGGCCTTAGGTTCTCTCTTTGATATCCTTCTCCCGCTCAATCTTTTAAAATCAAGGTTTTATTTTAAGAATATGCATAAACAATTTTAATATGAGCGGCACTCCCTATTCTATATGGCATGTTATCAATATACATGGCAAATCATATTATAATACAGACAAGCAAAGCAATCAAGCAAAGCTACAAGCAAAATAAAAAATAACCGTAATATTATGGTTCCACCCTAGAGAATAGAAAACTAAGATTACAAGAGAATAATCGAGACATATTATCAATTCTTCATCCATGAATCCTCAAGTTGTATCCTTCTTCATGTAATTCCCATCTTCAAGTCTTCAATCCCATATGAATTGGATACTTTATATTTCCAGTCATATCCAAATTTAATGTTTCTCAGAATTGTCCCAAAAATAAAATTAAAACTACATCTGAAAAGCTACACCTTTTCTGGAATTTTTTTAGCTCTCGATCGGCAGGCTGTTCTAGGTGATCGGCCTGTCGGTCATGCTCCATCGGCTTGCCGATTAGGAAGATCGGCCTGCAGACTCATGAAAGTTTGGCTTGCCGAACTGGAAGTTCAGTCTGTCGCCAGAGCCACCTGATTTCTGCCCCACTGACGGCCTGCCGAACTGTGAGGTTTGGCATGCCGACCGAACAGAAATCTCCATTCCAAAAAATGCAATTTTTTAATGCAATTTATCAATTTTATTTTCAACAATTCAAAAGCATAAAATTAGAGACTCAGGAAATACCTGAGAGCATCATCATCAATCTTTTAGATCCGTCTTCCAAATTCATCTTCTTTGAAAAATTATTTAAATACAAAATTCTTACAAATTTAAAATTAAATAACAATTCCTAGACAGAGATGATAGTCTACCATCTAATTACATGAAAAACCTAAATACACATTTTAACCTCTAAGGAACCATAACCGGTATAAATTAATTAATTAATAAATAATTAAATAACAATTTAATCAACCATAATTAATTAATAAACATTCACTACATAATCCATGACAACATATATAATATATAGAAAACTAGAGCGCCAATTCTCTATAAATTAAATTCAAGCATAGGAGAGATTAAGATCACAAAATTTATACATATAACATGATCACAAACTCGTAAATTTATGTAAAAACCATGGCTCTTATACCAATTGTTAGAAAAAGAGTGCACAGCGGGAATTTTAAAAATTTTGCATTAGAGTATTTTTCAAAACATAAGTTTGACATGCTATATGCATAAATTAACCAGATCTTACTAACCTTTGTATGCCGAAGAACCCTCGCAAAACATGAAGAGAAGTAACGCTCTAGAAGAGCCTCAACCAACTGGTCTTCTTTGCTATTCTCTATCCACGATCGGAGTGAGTGTGGGCTCACACGTATAGCTCTTCCACTAGGTGACTCTCCTTTCAACCAATCGAGAGAACCCAAAGCAAGTGTTCATGATTTGTGAACAAAAGCTCTCAGAGAGTTTTCAAATTCTCACTAGCAGAGTATCACTCTTAATCTCTCAATTGGTCTGAGTAACTTTTAAGACTTACTCCCTTTATATAGAGATTGGTCCTGGGGTCAATCCTTATCAGATTAAGTCTCAAAAACTCGAGACGGAATCAAGTTTAGATCAATATCTGATAAGATCTGCATGGAAATACGTGATCTTATCCTTCACTGACCGACAGGCCGAACCACCTGATCGGCAGGCCGAACTGCCGAATAAAAAATCTCGCGAATCTTTTATTTTCCACCTGAGATCCTATAGGATAAAGTCTCAGTTTTAATTCAAATAACCCAATAGAGAAGTTATCTAATCAAAACAACTTTATCTAGATAATCTCTAAGAAAATAAATCAATTCCCAATAATTGTACAAGTTTATATTGATCTAATTTATTTACAATTAAATCAACCGATAAACAGATAGAATTATCCGATCCCAATAATTCAACAAGTTTATCTTGAATCAAATTTATCACAAAATTAATTCAACCAATAAACAGACATGAATTATCTGATTCTTCTAAATTTTAACCAATTTAACAAATCCGACATAAGTTACCAATTATTGGAAAAGCATGCCGTGTCGTTACAGGATGTTGTGAGCTGGCAAAGGGGACCAAATGGACCTATGTAGTTTAAGCTCCTGATAATTATGAAACCCAATATCCCAGATATACATTTCATAATTATCAACTCCAACGCTACTTCACTAAAAGCTTGGAGCTGTACTCTCGAACTACATAGAATTACGAAGCTCGTATAGCTAAGTCTCCATGACATATCATAGTGTATCATATCCCCATATGATAATCCATAATCGGCTTAAAGACAAGTTCTGTCTTACCTTCCCGATTATTTTTATCTTACGTTCCATTATCTCACCATCAGAAAACTTACCATCCGAAGACAGTATACCATTTGGTTACACCTATGTATCCAAATGGTTGAACGCTCTAGTTTTTCAATTACAGGATAATGCATATAAGAGGATATCATTACTCCTAAAGAGGAGCTATGGATTCCATATCTATTAATAACAGGCCTAAACCATCAAGAGTCATGTCTCCAACGTACCAGCATGCATACCACTATTAAGATGTGGGTGTCACCCTTTGGTACATCAAAAGATACAAGCCAAGACAACGGGCCCACTATTCATCTCAAGATTAAGATACAACACAAATGATTGTCTAAAGTGAATCAATTTGTCAAGATAGAATTATTAATCCAAATCAATTTACTTTATATCTTGATCCAACACATCATCACCTCCGATGGTCAAGATAAACCATCTCCCAAAAGGGATATAGACAACATAATAATCTTTGCATGAATAAAGTGCCCAACTTTATTCCTTCGATTGCAAATCATATGATTTAGACCATCACCTTAAGAATCGTGTCTTCCACATAATCCATCCATCATTTGCCCAATTCTTAAGGTTTAGACCGACAGTCTTAGACTTTTGTTTGCTTAACATACATTCAACAAATATGAACGTAAAGAGGACAAGATTTGGTACATAAATAATAAATTATTTATTGATAAAAATATCTCCAAAAACTTATTATCTTTTTACTCCTTAGGGCATATATGTCTAATAGCATTATCATCGGTTAAATTATGATTGACTAAGTAGTTTGATATGAAGGAATTGCAGGAAGCTAATAATGCTATGGGTATCTAAATCTTTCAAGATAGGAAGAATACAATGATAGCTTTCTCCTAAGCAACCTATATAGATAAGATTCTCAAGAAGTATGCAATGCAGAATTCCAAGAAAGGTGGGCAACCATCTAGGTCTAGAATTACTCTTTCTATGAAAGACTTTCCAAAGTCTGATGAAGAAAGAGAATACACAAAAAAGGTATCTTATGCTTCGTCATTAGGTAGTCTCATTTATACAATGCTTTGACATAACCAGACATATGTTATGCAGTCAGGATAGTGAGTCGATTTCAATCAGATCCTAGTCAAGCATATTTTTAAGTATTTGAGAAGGACTAGAGGTTATATGCTAGTGTATTTTGGTGAGGATCTAACACCTCTTGATACACTAATTCAGATTTTCAATCCTATTTGGATTTGAGAATATCGACTTCAGGTTCTATGTTTACTCTAAGAAGAGGCACCATTGTTTGGAAAAGTGTCAAAGAATATTACACTTCAGATTCAACGATGGAGGCTAAGTATGTGGCAGCTATTGAAGCTTCGAAAGAAGCTTTGTGACTCTGCAAGTTCCTTAGGAATCTTGAGGTAATTCCCAACATGGAAAAGCTGATGTTGCTATATTGTGATAACCCTACATCAATAGTTAATACTAAGGAACCAAGATTTCAATAGAAGAGTAAACATATACATCGAAAGTATCATGTGATAAAGGACTTCATTGAAGATGGACACATTGTAGCAAGCAAGATCGCTTTTGAGGACAATGTAGATGATTCTTTTATGAAGACACTACCAAGGGTTTTCGAGAAACATATAGAGGCCATAGGGATGCAAAATATGTCACATTTACTCACTTAAGACAAGTGAGAGATTGTTAGACTACGTGCCCTAGGGACTAAACGATGCAATAGTTTTTTTCGAGAAGCATGTAGAGGCTATAGGGATGCAAATCATGTCACATTTACTCACTTAGGGTAAGTGGGATATTGTTAGACTAGGTGCCCTAAGGATTAAATGATGTAATAGTTTTTGGAGACATTTAATCAATAAAAAGTTTATTATGTATATTAATATAACAAATATTGTCCTTTATATGTTCATTTATATTGAATACATATAAGCAAACAAAAGTCTGAGACTGTCAATCTAAACCTTTAAGCTAGTGCATATGATTGACAGATTATGCAGAAAGCATAAATCATAAAGGTGATAGTCTAAATAATAAGATCTACAATCGAGGGAATAAAGTTGGGTACTTTAATCATGCTAAGATTATTATATTTTCTATATCCTTAATGAGAGATGACTTGTTTTAGTCATCGAAGTTAAACTCCGTGAGTAGAAACATTGGTATAGTGTCATAGGCGATGATATATTGGATCGAGACAAAAGTTGAATTGATTTGATTAATAATTCAATTTGTTTAAATCAATTCACTTTAGACAATCATATGTATTATATCTTACTCCTGAAATGAATTAATGGGCTTGTATTCTTTACTTATGTCTTTTGATGTACCAAAGGGTGACATCATGAATTAGAAGATGGTATGCATACCGGTATTTTAGAGACATGACTCTTGATTAGTGTAGACTAGTTATTTATAGATAAGAGGTCCGTAGCTCTTTCGTAGAGTTAATGATATTCTCTTGTAATTAGAAAACTAGAGTACTCAATCATTTGGATACATAGTGTAATCAAATGGTATACTATTTATGGATAGTAAGTATTTCACTTGTGAGATAATGGAACATAAGATAAAAAATCAAGAAGGTAAAATGTAATTTATTATTAATTTATTTTTAAGTCGATTATGAATATCCTATGAGGATGTCACATATTATGATATGTCATAGATGATAAGCTTATTCAAGATTCATAATTTTATATAGTTCAAAAGTACAGTTCTAAGCTTTTAGTGGAATAACGTTAGAGTTAATAATTATATAATATATGTATCTACAATATATTATTTTATAATTATAAGAGCTTAATCTATATATGTCTATCGAGTCTCTTTTACTAGCTTACAATATTTCCTGTAATGATATGGTGTATTTTCCTACATATGGTAACTTATGTTAATTCTTAGATTGGCTTAAATTCGGTTGATTGGAATTTAATAATTCATGTTAGTTTATTGGTTGGATTTCTATGAATCAATTCAAAATAAACATATTGAATTATTTAGATATATTTTATTTAATATGAAATTATCTATATAGGACTGTTTTAATCATAAATTGGTTACATCAAACACACTACTAAATAAAACTTAAACGGTAAAATACAAACCATTTATTTTACAGACAAAAATACTTAGATAAATTAACTAAAAGCTAAAATAATAAAATTAACTCAAAAATGTACTAAAAACACTATAAAAATATAGTTTTACACAATATTTAACATAAACAGACAAAAATCTTGAAAACATGCAAACAAAATACTTAATTTGAGGGTAAAATTAACAAATAAAAATGCAAAATACATGATTTTCAACCTTATAAAACATACGTTTTTACATGTTAATGAGAATTGGGTTCATGATATGAAAACAAGCCTCAAATTTTTGCATAATAATATAACTTAAGAAAAATTCAAAACATTGTGAACATATAGAATTTCAACTCAAATGCTAATTCTACCTACTTAAAACCCTCTAAGTGTCTTTGTGTTTAACCATTTGCACTTAACTGATGTAGCCTAGACCAGTTTATGCAAATTAGTGAGTACAAAAACCACCTTGAAGTGCAAAAGTTGGAACTCCATAGGCCTGCCTTTCATATCTATCTCCACTAACGTTGACTATAATACTTAGGATCATTAGGACTTTAAAAGCTTGTAATGTATGGCTTAGGTAATGGGTAGGATATTTTGATATATGTGTGACTCAAATGGGTAAACATATACATTTAATCTATGACCTTTACAGAGCACAATTCAACATCCTAAATGACATAATGCCCCCAAACTTGAAATTTGCTTTCTTTTTTCATCCACTGTTATTCCTTTTTTTTCATTTTTTATTCCCGTTTTTTATTTTTCATTCATTTTTTATATTTATATATGAAACCACAAGTTATAAAGATAATAACAATACAAAATAATAAATGTATCACTACACCATCCTTCCTCCTTTCTATAAATAAAATTCAAAATATATTACAGGTTGATCAGCATGTTTATGAGTGACAGATTAAATAATCAGAAAGTAAATTATGGATATGTTAAAACTTGTGGGTGACAAAGCAAGGGGAACATAAGGCTCAATGAGGTAACTAGGGATAAATGTGTATCACGGGTAGGCATAGCATGGCTCAAAAGGTTCAAAGATGGCCTAAATTATATCATAAATGTTATGCAGCTCAGGATTTTGCCTCGAGATATAATCAAACAAGTTCTAGATTTCACGAAATCAACAGAGTTACTAAATCACATAAACATTCTCTAAGCATGCAAACAACTAAGTGATCATGGTTATGTGCATTTAAGTGTTAGAGGTTTTCTAGGCAAAATAAAACTAATAAAGGAATAAAGCAACACACATACATAATGTTTATCATTTTTTAGGTGTTATACACATTTCAAAACAAGTTTTTTCATCGACCTTAAACATCAACTCATAACACAACTTCAAAACCTAACATAATTTTTTTCAATCTTAAAACTTTTTTAAACATTCACAAATTTTCCGCCAAACTTGAAATTCAAACTATCCTCAATGTGCTGTAAAAAGAAATGAAAAGCAATAATCCCCCGATTCTCAAGCTCCTCCTCGATTTGAGAGTTATCCTTGTTCTAGCTTTATTATGCAAACAAAACAAAACAAACAAATCAAAGCACACACCAAAAATAATAAAATACAAATAACATAGGCTGCCTCCTAAGAAGCGCTTGACTTATAGTCATTAGCCTGACTATAGGAGAACTGCTCACAAAAAAGTAGCTTCTACCCATAATAAGTGTCAAACAACACTTTTGGCAAGATTTACAATAAGCTGGTCTGCTGCACTAACAACACATGGCTTTGAATAATGGGCTTGATGGACTTGAAGAATCAATGCCAACGAAGGTGAAGAAAGTGTTGGCCATATTGGATTTTCGTAGATATGATTTTAGATTATTGGCATAGGCAACAAATGTAGGCCATTATGGACTTCTTTTGATTTTTCATTAATGAATGTCTCCAAATACTCCTTTCTTGGTGTCGGTTCTTGACATTCTTTAATGTTTATGGTAGAAACAATTTCCACCAACTCTTCAGTGTGCTCTGCCATAGGTTTTGTACACCGATCGATTACCACCGACTCCTCAATGTGATTTTCTAAAATTGTTCTCATTAAATGCTCCATTTGTTCATCAAGATACTTTCTGTTAGACATGTATGCCCTAAGAAGTAAAAATGTAATACGTTTTTGGAGGCATTTTTATCAATAAAGAATTTATTCATTTATATATACCAAATCTTGTCCTCTTTATGTTCATATTTGTTGAATGTATGATAAGCAAATAGTAGTCTAAGACTGTCACTCTAAACCTTAAGAATTGGGCATATGATGGGATGATTATGCAGTAGACACGATTCTTAAGCTGACGGTCTAAAACATATGATCCGTAATCGAGGGAATAAAGTTGGGCACTTTATTCATGTAAAGATTGTTATGTTGTCTATATCCCTTATACACTAGGGTTACTCTTCTAAGTTGACAGTCAACTAGAGCATTATATCTAGACAACTAGTCCATTCCCAAGATTACATCATAGGATCTCATAGGGATTACAATCAAATCACTCCTTAGAGTCTCACCCCCAATTACTATCTTGTAGGATTTACATATATAGTTTACACACACCAGCCCCAAAGGTGAAGAAATCATCAAGGGCTCATTAAATTCCTCTATTTCTAAACCCAAGGCATGTACAAAAGAACTCAAGATGAGGGAATGAGTGGCACTGGTATCAAATAGAGTGTGAGCTAAGGACTGAGAAACTAAAATCATACCATCAACTACAGCATGGCTGGCTTAAGCATCCATGCTCCCTGATGTCATGGTGTGGATCTAGGCTAGAGACTTCCCTTTTTCTTTGTTAGCGTTACTGGGTCCTAGATTTGTTGGTTGATATTGTTGTGGTGGAGGCGATTACACACTAGCTATACTTGGCGCTTGATACTGTGGAGTGTTATGCTGGAAATCTTACTGCTGATGCCCTTGCGTCAGGTACTACATTTGCTATGGTGCGGACTAATGAAAAGACAATTAAGGAGGTTGCTATGAAGGAATTGAAAGCTGACCCTAAAACTGACGACTCGCAAGTTCTCCAGCTTGGAATCCCTGTCGAGCGTTCCTAATTGGGCAATTCCTATTGCTATGTCCTAGCTGCTGGCAATAATGACAATGAAAGCTATAAGGGTTACTATGCCCGCTGCTTGACAAACTACTACTCCCACTGTTAGCATTTCCCTGCTGGTTCTTCACTTGGGTTTGGCGGCTACCACTATTTCTTTGATTACTCCTTTGGGGCCCTCTTGATGTCCTTACCCGATTCTCATTATAAAGAGTATGCTCACTTTCCAAAAAAATAGCTGAAGATACCAATGCACCAAAATTTTGAAGTCGCAAGGCCACCACTTGCCGTCCTAAAACTTAATGCATTTCTCCCGCTCAGAAGCCACAGCGGATGGAGCAAACTTAGCCAGCTCATTAAACTTAGCCTCATACTCCCGAACTGTCATATCGCCCTGCTTTAACCGATAAAACTTAGTAAACTTCTTATCCCTATATCCTAACGAAAAGTAGCGCTCAGAGAATAACTCCTCAAACCTGTCCCAACTAATGTTCCCAGCATTTTCCAAATGCTTAGGTTGTTTCCCCCATATATTGGTGCTGCCTTCCAACTTGTAAGCTACAAAATCAACGTGGTACTCCATCGGTACTCCAAGAGTGTCTAAGTGCTTCACTATTAAATCTAACCAGTATTCAACGATCTGCGGGTCCCCGTTTCCATCAAAAGTCTGAATAGATGCGCGATGGAACTCCTTAAAGTACATATGTCGGTGACTCGCCTCGAAATCCTCGGGCCTAGCCCTCACTGCCATCTACCGAAAGGCGGTGAACATGGCTCCCATCAGGCCTTCCTCATCTGTAGGATTTGCATCTGCAGCTGCTAGACGACGTATTGGTGCCATTCCCTTAGTTCTGACAACAAAATTGGACTATAATTGGTTTCTCATTGCCGTACTCAAGTGTGCATAATTCCCAAGGTTCATAAACCTAGGACTCTAATACCAATCTATCACGCTCCGAAATCCAGGAGGTGACATGGTGGGTTAATTAAATTTAAATAGATTAAATTTGTAAGGATTGCATCATAAAAATATGAAATCATTAAATATATGAAAGCGAACAAATTAAAAAGAAAACATTAAATAAACAAACCTCATTAGGTCCCACCGAACCCACTTTAGTGTGCACACATAGTACTAGCAATATTAAATACATAACCACAGTCCAAGGAAATATAGATGAATTAAAACATTGCATGGCTTGCGATAAATATCCTAAAAGATAATTTCCTAGTCCTACAGTTTCCTTCTGGGTTCTTCAGTCTCCCTGAGCTGAACTCCACCTAGAGGGGGGGAAGAAAGTTTTAAAATAAGAAAATATGAGCGAAAGACTCAGTTGGACTAACACTTAAAAACATTTAGTTTAAACACATATATTTCATATTTAGACAAAAGCTATAACATGGAGCAAATAAATAAAACAAATAATAAATTAGAACTTATTAAATTTACTCACACCAAATTAATCCCTTACAAATCCATAGACAGTCTCATTATTAGATTATAGGCAAAATCATATAAATCACCATCGAAGTGGCCCAGCTGGGTTTCAGGACTTGCCCCTAAGGTTGCGCTTCCCACGACTCAATCTCTGTACATGGCGTCATGCTCTATTTTATCATTATGGACGGTACCAACTGACACGTCCAGTGTCATCACATTATCATGTTTCATTCTACCGTATGTTCTCATTACATTCATTACTATCATCCATTATTTAGCCAATAATGAAAATAAGTAATAAACTTCATTTCTTGAAAAACATAAAAAGGCTTTATGGTCAAACCCCTTATTAAAACGTGGCTACCAAGGAGAAGGGATAGAAATCCTACATCAATATTCATACCAATGTCCAACACTGTAGTCCTGATCTGCTATACGTTAGCTCCACATAACCACGAACAACCTTAAATAGAAACTAAGTGTATCAATTCCTAGCTTAAGGTATTCTACATCCCTAAGCTATCTCATGGTGTTTTAGTATGCTTTTAGTACTCATAAAATCATTTTATGAGGTCAGAAACTTGATCTAGGTTTTAAACAGTAAAAACGAGCGAAAAAGGTCATCTTTTACAAGGTTTGGTCGCCCTGCCGGAACCCCTGGTCCTGCCTGCCGAACTCCACAGTTCAGCCTGCCGACCAACTAGGACCGACCTGCTGAACGTTCCCAGGTTTGGCCAGCCAACCTGATGAATCCGGCCTGCTGAACCTATGAATCTGGCCTGCCAAACTGAAAAAACATGGGAGGTCCGAGGCTTTAATTCTCGGCCTCCCCAAGCCCAAAATCATATCAAAACCTATTTTTTCAAGTCCTAGAGCATATATAATGATCATAGATGATCAACAAACATAGTAGGACACATTTAAACACATTCAAACAAGATTTTTATAGGAGTTTTCAAGAAAATACAAAAATGGGAAAAAAGAGAAAAACTTGATTTAATCCAAATCTCATGAAATCAAGCCTAGATTTTGAATGATTTCAGTCCTACCAACTTAGATTAGAGGTTTTCTAAGCTCAAGAAACTTAAATCACAACATTTTAAAGAGATTGAAGGATTTAGGACAAAATTTAAAAGTTTGAAATTTAAGGTAACAAACCTCAAATCAAAGCTCAAAAATCACGTTTGTGGAGTCCAAATCATGTTCCTCACCTCCCAATCCAGTTGAGAATCAAGCCTTAAACTCAAAATTTTGAAATCAAAGCAAAGAGGAGGAGAGGAGAGATAGAGCAGCGTGGGAGAAAGGGAAGGAAGAGAGAGAAAGAACGTAAGGGAGAGTGAGAGTGAAAGGGAAATAAATAGAAAAGTGAGGGAAGCAAAACCATGTTCCCAGCACAAGGTTTTGCAGTTGGGACATATTGGGCATTTGAGAAATTGTTTTGTTTCAAAATTCAAAATAACACATAGAAATAATTAAAATGGAATAAATTTAAAATATTACAAAATACTTAAATTAAGTTCAAGTTTACATTAAAGCATACTAATCCACCATCTAAACACTAATTATCCCTAATTAAATCTTTCGGATGTTACAAATTTATCACTATGATGATCATATATTTGACAGTCTTAATCCTGAGTATTTACTAAACTCCTATTTATGACATTATGTTTTTTGACTTGCATGGTAAGATTTGTCTAAGCATAGATCATAACTTAGCATCTTAGAAACATAATGTAATAAATGGCTAGAAATAATATTATACAGATAAGGAATCCATTCCTTCCCTATGGAAGTTAGAAAAATAGTTCTCTTGAGTGATAATTCAAGGTTTGAACCGTAGAGCGCTCGTTCATAATAAGATTATGAATTAATTGTTCATTAGAGAATTATTGGAACTCAAAGATAAAGATATAATAAGAGAAGTAAACAAAAATTGAACCTAACTCTTATTATGAACTATTTATGGAGGACCGACTTATATGTAATGATTATATCAATGGACTACTCACTAATTTGCTTTAAGTAATTTCACTATAATCTCAAGAGTTTAGTTTCAGGTTTTTCATGGAGTAACACTAAAACTAATAAATTTATCACATTAATTAAGGAGTTTAATTAATTGTCAAATTTATTGGAGCTTGGATTATAGGTTCCTAGGTCCTCAATGCCACCTCTATAACGCTATATTGGATTTAATGCATACAATGAATTATAGATATTTAGTTTGGAATTATTGAATTCTGAATTAATTATTTCACACTTAAATTATTAATGTGATATAGAAAAATGTTCTCTGTGGCACATAATGTAATATGACAAATGTTGTCACGTTTAACTGAGTATTAGTTAATTTATTAATTGATTATATTTATAATCTATTCTTTAATAAATGAGATTTATTTTTTGATTTTTAATATATATATATATTAGATTTTATTATTTATTAATATATATATACACATTACGTAAACAAACGTTTACATTTTTACTCTTTTATATATATATAGTACATAAACAAACGTTAAGTTTGTTGATAAAAAAAAGGAAAAATTTTACGTTTTTTGTTTTCGTAAGTCTAACTTTTATATATATATATATATATATACATATATTAAAAAGTTAAACGAAATTTTTTTTTCGGATTTGTTTTTAGAATAAAAAAAAAGGATAAGGAGTGCAGAGTATATCCCTTTCCCATATATCTGATATGTGGTTATTTCAAATTTAAAATTAATTAAAAAAATAACTAATTGCTTAGATATAAAAAGGTAGAGATAATTGTTATCTTAGAGAGATCATTCTCATTCACATAACTTTTACAAAGAGAAAAACTGAGAGTTATTCTCTGAAAAAAAAAAAAAAAGCCTGTTATCTCATGTGTTGAGTACATAGCGGATTTAGAAAAATGTGAGGTTAATTCATTCTTGTAGTTTGACACCGACTCGTCTTTCTATTGGTGTGGATGCCTAACTTGGAAGATCGTGGTGTCAAAGAGGAAAGCTAAGATACCTTGATAGTCTTCAAAAGGTTAGTAAAAATTACAAAAGCTTTGTATTATTAATTAAAATAATATATCTATTCTCGATTAACAAAGTTTTCAGAAAATTTTTGTTTATCAAATATCTATTGCTTCCGTTGCGTTTCCTATTTCATTTCAACAAATGGCATCAGAGCGGGTTATAGCATATATAATTTTAATTAAACATGATTTTATTTTGATAATTTCATGTTCTTGATGCATGTTTGTGGGCACTTTGCATTCTTGTAATTTTTGTTCATAAGATGAATGGTTATTTTATGAACGGATTTTTGGTCGTTAATTATATGGTCCTTTTGGATTGATGCTTTTATTTTCAGTTTGATTAGATCAAATCTATGTAAGCCCATTAAAGGGCATAGGCTTTTTGTAATTTATCATTTTTTTCCTCACTGTACTTTCTTGTGGTTATGGCAACAAATTGTCAAAAAAAAAAGGTTCAAAAGTTAAACTGTATTATTATTACACTCTCTGGAATGCATCTGATGCAATTTTGTGCAAAGCCCACATACACACATCAAAATAGCAAAAGGATGATGATAATGTCAACCTCCCATTAATGTTGGCATACAACCCACGTGAAGAAGTAGGTCCATCAAAAAAAAAAAAATATAGAGCCATCAATGCACTTTACGTGCAATCATAAAAAAAAGGCAACAATTAAAATAAAAAAAAAATTGATGGTTGGGGTTTAAGGCACCTGACATGCATTCATAAATGCACTTGATGTGCTATATATATGTGTGTATATATATATATACATGCTAGAAAGAAAAGGGTGGTGGCTGTGTTTCTTGTACACTACATGTGGAACAATTTTTGGGGAAGAAAATGAAGTCCAATGAGATACTTTTAGTAACTCGAAGGACTGCTGGCTTAGTTAAGAATTTGGGCCTATCAAATTTTAAAAGTAACCCATCAGTTATTTATACAATATACCTCTTGGTGAAGACTACAACAATGGAGCTGGGACTTGTGTTATTACAAGAATACCCATGTAAATTTTATTTTTTTATTTATGGGTTGTAATTTAAATATCCAAAAGGACCCGGTTAAAAATTCAATATTTATTTTCATGCTTTATCTTCATGTGATGATTGTGATAACATGTTCATGCATTATAACATGTCATATAGGAAAGTGCCCACTTATAGTTATTGTAACATGACATGCATACACTTATATATTATTTCATTGTGTGTAAAGTGTTTTATAAAATGATTTAATATGTGTTAGAATTAATTTAATGAGATTAAATTAATTGGGTTGGTTGGTTTTATAGAATCTTAATTTATTAATCAACCAAATAATGTGAATAAAGTTTTAATAGTTAAGACTTGGTAAAATTCAGATTAATTCTAAGTTATCTAATTTTAAATTGTTTAATGTTGGGTAGCATAGACAATTCATAATAAATTTAGATTTTTTAGAAAATTAGGTAATTTATTTAAGTGTAAATAGAATGGGATTCTATTAACACAAAATATAACCTAGTAATTAAAAATTATTTTTATTTACTAGAATTATGAAACATATGATGTTTTATAAGATAAAACACATCTTTTAAAATAAAGAGTGAGAGAAGATAATATGACAATATAACATGCGGTCTCCACTATTAGTACAACACCGTGAGATGTAGGTGGTGCCTCGGGATGCTTTGATTTCGTCGTCCCTACAGAGGGTGTCCATTTAAATCAATAACAAGGTTGGGTTCCAAGAGATAAGATTTTACAATATATTTCAAAATTGACCTACCCTATGGCGGCAATTTTGAGTTAAGCTCAAAATAAAAGAAGCCCAAAGGAAAATGTTTCCACTGCGGCGTAGTTGGGCACTGGAAGAGAAATTGCAATAAGTATCTTCAGGAGCTCAAATTAAAGAAGAACAACAATAAATCAGATTTATTCATTTTAGAAGCTTGTTTTGTTGAAGATGATACTTCACCTTGGATAATTGATTCAGGGGCAACTAACCATGTTTGTTCTTCTTTATAGATGCTTAGTTCTTTAAAAGAGCTAGCCGACGGGGAACGAACGATATGAGTGGGAATAGGAGAGGTTGTTTGGCAAGAGCAATGGGAGTCATTAAACTTTATTTTAGAAATAAGTTTTTAACTTTGGATAATGTTTATTACACTCCAAGTTTTCGTAGAAATTTGATTTCTGTTTTCAGGTTGTTTGAACAAATGTTTAATGTTTCTTTTAATAATAATTATGTTAATATTTCTAGAAATATTTGGATATTTGTTATGCGCATTTGGAAAATGGGCTTTACACCTTGAGGTCCCAACAAAAAATCACTACTCAATACCAAAATGTTCAAAGTTAAACAACTAAAACCTAACAAGCAAAAGGTTTCTTCTGATAATGAAACATACCTATGGCATCTTAGATTAGGTCATTTTAACCTTAACAGAATTAATAGACTAGTAAAGGATGGTCCTTTAAGAGAACTAACTTTTAGTTCTCTACTAGTTCATGAATCTTGTCTTGAAGGTAAAATGGCTAAGAGACCTTTCTCTGCAAAAGGCGAAAGGGCCAAGAAACCACTTGAGCTAATACAATCGGACGTCTGCGATCCATTAAATGTACAAGATTATGGTGGTTACAAATATTTTGTCACATTTATTAATGATTATTCGAGGTATGGATACATGTACCTAATGCAAAGGAAATCTGAAACTTTTAGAAAGTTCAAAGAATTCCAAGTAGAAGCTGAAAAACAATTAGGTAAGACAGTGAAGACTCTTTGATATGATAAAGGAGGGGAATACCTTGATATTGAATTCAAGGACTATATGATAGAACATGGTATTCTATCACAATTCACCAGACCTAGAACACCACGACTAAATGGTGTTGCAGAGAGAAGAAATTGAACGTTGCTTGATATGGTGAGATCCATGCTCAGCTACTCATCATTACCCACTTTATTTTGGGGATATGCACTACAAACTACAGTATATCTTCTAAACATAGTTCCATCTAAGCCTATTCCAAAAACACCTTTAAAGTTATGGAATGGTCGAGAGCAAAAGGTTTGCAAGTTGCAAAGATCCATCTATGGACTCAAGCAAGCTTCAAGATCTTAGAACCTAAGATTTGATGAAGCGATCAAGTCTTATAGTTTCGATCAAAATATTGATGAACCTTGTGTGTACAAGTACATCAAAGATAAAAAAGGTGGTCTTCTTAGTTCTTTACGTAGATGATATTCTACTCATTGGGAATGATGTAGGGATATTATCTAACGTAAAGAAATGGCTCGCCCACCAATTCCAAATGAAAGATTTGGGAGAGGCGAGTTATGTTCTTAGAATCCAACTCATAAGAGATCGCAAGAGCAAACTGTTGGCACTGTCTCAAGCATCGTATATCGATAAGGTGCTTATCAGATTTTAGATGCAAAACTCTAAGAAAGGTAATTTACCTACATGTCATGGAGTTTATCTTTTAAAAGAACAGTGTCCTAAGACACCTCAAGAGGAAGAAAACATGAGACGCATACCCTATGCATCTGCAGTGGGAAGTCTAATGTATGCCATGTTGTGTACAAGACCTAACATTTGCTATGTGGTGGGTATAGTTAGTCGGTATCAATCCAACTTAGGATTATATCATTGGGTAGCAGTTAAACATATTCTCAACTATCTCAAAAGAACGAGAAACTATATGCTGGTATATTCTAGTGAGAATTTGATTCTCATTGGATACACTAATTCTAATTTTCAATCAGACAAAGAGACACGTAAATCTATGCCTGGATCAGTGTTTACTTTTGGTGGTGGAGCCATAGTTTGGAGAAGCACTAAACAATCATGTATTCCTGATTCAACTATGGAAGCTAAATATGTGGCTATTTGTGAAGTAGCTAAAGAAGTTGTTTGGCTCTGTAAGTTCTTAAATTATTTGGAAGTCATTCCAAGCATGGATAAACCTCTCACACTGTATTGTGACAACAGTAGTGCAGTGGAAAATTCAAGAAAACCTAGAAGCCACAAAAAAGGGAAGCATATAGAGAGAAAATATCATTTAATTAGAGAAATCGTACATCGAGGCGATGTGGAAGTTGTGAAGATAGCGTCGGATAACAATCTTGCTGACCCTTTCACCAAGACGTTACCTGCAAAGAGCTTCGAGGCACACTTGCAAGGCTTAGGTCTTAGAGACATGTCTCACCTGCTTTAGGGCAAGTGGGAGATTATTGGGTTTGGTGCCCTAAAAGTTGTGACATTGTACATATTGTTAATAAATAAAAAAAGTGGCATTTATTATTATTTTGGTTGCTTATATGTGTTATGAATACATTTATAAACATCAAAAAAATTCCATGATTATTTATGTGACTATAAATTTAGCATATAAGAGTTATATAATTAGGGATAAAATATTAGATAATAATCTAAATATTCCGTAATAATTAAAGCTTGGGATCTTTAATTAAATATTACAAGTATGGTTCAATCTCATTTAAAATGAAATAGTCATTATCTGGGCTATTAATATAGAGACATTGGATTGGAGGTACTTTATATAATGAGATTATATAGGACTGGACCAGATAAATTATAGATCTCTAATAATTATCCGTAACAAATAGACTATTCAAATTTATCACTATAATGATCATATATTTGGTAGTCTTAATCCTGAGTATTTATTAGACTTCTATTTATGACATTATGTTTTTTGACTTGCATGGTAAGATTTGTCTAAGCATAGATCATAACTTAGCATTTTAGAAACATAATGTAATAAATGGCTAGGAATAATATTAGACAGATAAGGAATCCATTCCTTCCTTATGAAAGTTAGAAAAATAGTTCTCTTGAGTGATAATTCGAGGTTTGAACAGTAGAACGCTCGTTCATAATAAGATTATGAATTAACTATTCATTAGAGAATTATTGGAACTCAAGGATAAAGATATAATAAGAGAAGTAAACGAAAATTGAACCTAGCTCTTATTATGAACTATTTATGGAGGACTGACTTATATGTAATGATTATATTAATGGACTACTCGCTAATTTTCTTTGAATAATTTCATTATAATCTCAAGAGTTCAATTTCAGGTTTTTAGTGGAGTAACATTAAAACTAATAAACTTGGCACATTAATTACAGAGTTTAATTAATTGTTAAATTTATTGAAGCTTGGGTTATAGGTCCACAGGTCCCCAATACCACCTCTATAACGCTATATTAGATTTAATGTGTAGATTGAATTATAGATATTTAGTTTGAAATTATTAAATTCTAAATTAATTATTTCACACTTAAATTATTAATGTGATATAGAAAAATGTTCTCTGTGACACATAATGTAATGTGATAAATATTGTCACACTTAACTAAGCATTAGTTAATTAATTAATTGATTATATTTAAAATTTATTCTTTAACAAATGAGATTTATTTTTTGATTTTTAATATATATATATATTAGATTTTATTATTTATTTATATATATATATACACGTTATGTAAACAAACGTTTACGTTTTTACTCTTTTATATATATATATATATATATATATATTACATAAACAAACGTTAAGTTAATTTTGCGTTTTTCATTTACGTAAACATAACTTATATATATATATATATATATAAAAAGTTAAAACGACAATTTTTTTTATTCTTTTTTAGAATAAAAAAAAAGGGATAAGGAGTGCAGAGTATATCCCTTATATATCTGACATGTGGTTATTTTCAAATTTAAAATTAATTAAAAAAATAACTAATTGCTCAGATATAAAAAGGTAGAGATAGCTGTTATCTTAGAGAGATCATTCTTATTCACGTAACTTTCACAGAGATAAAGACTGAGAGTTCTTATCTGAAAAAAAAAAAAATTCTATCTCATGTGTTGAATACATAGCAGATTCAGAAAAGTATGACGTTAATTCATTCTTGCACTTTGACGCCCACACGTCTTTTCATTGGTGTGGAGGCCTAGCTTGGAAGATTGTAGTGTCAAAGAGGAAAGCTAGGATACCCTAATAGTCTTCAAAAGGTTGGTAAAAATTACCAAGGCTTTCCATTATTAATTAAAATTGTATATCTATTCCCGATGAACAAAATTTTCAGAAAATTTTTGTTTATCAACGATCCGTTGCTTCCACTGCGTTTCCTATTTTATTCCAATAGATATTTCAGTAACTAAGGTTGTGGAAAAGTTTGATCAGCTAGCCCATCTTTGCCCATGTATGGTTCATGATGAAGAGGAGAGGATCAAGAAGTTGATTAAGGTCCTCTGACCTGAGATTGCAGGGAAAAGGATCAAGAAGTTGATTAAAGTTCTCCAACCTGAGATTGTAGTGATGGTTGATACTATTAATCCACACTGCACCCAAACAACGCTAGTAAAGACAACACTTCAAGCTAAGTATCACTTGCTAAAGAATAAGAAGAAACAGCCTCAGCAGTACCGATCTGGTAATAATTCCAACAATCAAAATTGACGCCAGGGTAGTTACAATAATGACCGTAAGTAGGACAACAAAAAAGGGAGCAACTTCCATAATTAGAAGGGTCAGAATAATAAGAAAGGAGGCAGTGATCATTAGCAGAATAACAGTAAATAGATTCAATCCTGTGCAAGTGTCGAAAGAAGCATCTAGTGAATGTCACCGAGACACAAAGCAGTGCTATACTTATGGCCATGAGGGCCATATTTACAAGAACTACCCCATTCATTCCTATGCTCAACAAAAAACACTTGTTGCTCAAGTTCATAACTCGCAGGCCGCTTTGGAAGGACCACCATAAATCAAGGAAGACTTGAAGGGCCACCTATGGATGCTTAAATTTATACAATAACGAAAGAAGAAGTGGCAACCGAAACCTCCAATGTTGTTATAGGTCAGATAACAGAAGCCCTGCCTCCTGCAAATAGCCTTTGGCAGGAGATAACAGAAGCACGAGAATGCAAAGCATGAGAAAAATGAGAGAGAGTAATACCTATTTATAAAGATAAGATAGCATTGGGCTTGTTGCTATTTTAGGATAGACTTTTTAAATTTTTTTTATAAGACTTTGTGATAGGTTGACTAGCTATTTTGAATTTAAGATGCCTTTTCTTCCTTCGATTTGGTGGGTACGTCTTCAAAGGCGTGATATTCTCTAGTAAGTAAGGTTTGAATGCGGAGTAGTGACTCAATGGGTGGTAGACTAGTCAAGTTTAATTCATTCCTCAAGGGTTAATTAATGCGTGTTTGTTTCACTAGTTTAGCTCAGTTTAACTAAGTCTAAACACTTTTACGATTTAAATTGGTATTTGATAAAATATTTAATATGAACTCAATTGACAGTTCAAATTAGGCTTAATTGCACAACTTAGAGTTCAAAACTCCCTCTATTCCAACATTTTGAACTAATATTAAACTGTGAGTTCACTCCCTCGTAATTATATTTATAGTTTAATACCATATTATTTTTAAATTAATTTTTTCTTTACATATTTCATGTTAATTTCTTTAATAAAATAATTTTTCATCCTTAAACTAGAGTTATCAATACTTATCTATATACAAATTCGGGTCAAATTTTTTGTTCAAATTAACACTTTAAATGAACATCCAAATGCCAATTCAAATTACTCACAAAATTACACTATTTAGATTTTTCTGTTCAAATGAAAAAGTCTAAATAACACAATTCAAACCAACGAATCAAACAGAAGGTAAGCCACATAGAGTAGACCTTACTTGGGTGCCCATAGATGGTAAAATTCTACAGTTTATTTAAGGATCTGTCACGCCCCGGAGCACGGGAGGTGACGTGGCGAAATATTTAGATTAATTAAAAGAGGATTTAATTAAAATTAAGAGTTTGAGAATCAAATTAAATAAAAATTAAGAAGATTTTCCACCACATTTTATGAAAGGATTTATAAAAATTAAGCAGGTAATAAAAATTAAATAAAAACCGCGAATATGGGTTCCACAACCCACAACTTGTGCACACACATGGTTCTGACAATATCATAAATACAATTACAGTCCAGGTACAATGAAGTTAAAGTCTTACATGCCTTGATTAATACTACAGAATATAAATAAACTCTCCTATTGCTCCTGAGTTCGGTCCGAAGAATCTTCTCCAAACCTAAATGGAAGACCACCTAGATGGGGGAAATTTAAAACAATAAAACGTGAGCGAAAGGCTCAGTAGGACTAAGTTTTATAAAATAGTTTAATGCAAAGAAACATAGCATCATTAGAAGTTATTCAAAGGAAACTTAAATAAATAAATAAATAAACAATTTGAGTAGAACCGTCTTGACACAGAACAGTCTACTCGTCAAATCAAAACACCAATTTACTTTTACCTAGGCAAACCATGATATCACCACCGTAGTGGCCCAGCTGGGTTTCGGGACCTGCCCCCAAGGTCGATCGCTACACGACCCGATCTCTGATATGGCATCATGCCCATGTGTTTATTATCATTATCATTCAAAACCCAATTACCGAGTGTTGTCAATTACATTTATTATGAAATTCATTTCAGATCACGGTATATTAAGATATAACCGATAAAACCATTTTCAAACAACCGTTGAAAACATTTTGATAGAAATCATTTTCAAAGCCAAATCATTTTGAAACTAGGCTACCAAGGAATAGGATAGAAGTCCTACCTCAATACTCGTGCCGGTGCCCCACACCGCAATCCCGGTCCGCTATACGTTAGCTCCATGGAACCACGAACGATCCTAGATACAAACTAAGTCGATCAATATCTAGTTCGAGACATTCTATGTTACTAAATCATTTCATGATGTCCTAGTGTGCCATTTGTATCATTAAAATCATCCTATAAGGTTGGGATTTAAATCAGGGTTCAAAACAGTGAAAACGGGTAAAAATCACAAAATTTTCCATGCCTCGATCGGCCTGCCGGACGCCCTGCTTCGGCCTGCCGAACTGCACAGTTCGGCCTGCCGAAAACAAGGTTCGGCCTGCCGAACATTTCCCCAGATTCGGCCTGCCGGTCGGAAGAACACCGGCCTGCCGATCATCACTCCGGCCTACCGAACATGAACTCCGGCCTGCCGAACTGGGAAAACCCAGAAATCCCAGCCACGGGTTTCTCGATCCCCAAAATCCAAATCTGGATTCCAACCTATTTTTCTCAAATCCCAGGCATGAAAAATAATCATAGTTGATAGAAAAACATTCTAAAACATGTTTGGACTCATTTAAACAAGATTTGAACTCGAAATCCTCAAAAATCCAAAAATGAGAAAATGAGGAGAAAAATGAAAAATCTTGAATTCAATCCGTTTTTCTTCAATCTAAGCTTAGATTCTAGTTGTTCTAAGTTCATCTAACTCAAATCCAAGGTTTTCTAAGCTTAATCAAACCTAGATTTCAAAAATATACAAAATTGAAAATTTTGTAAAAAGTTTAGAAATTTTCGAATCTAACCTCGAATCGAAGCTTCAATCCGCGTTCTCGGTTGCCGAATCACGTCCCCGAGCTTCCTCCTTGCTGTCCCAAAGCTTGGATTTGAATGTGGTTTCAAAAATTTGAGAGAGAGATGTAGAGAAAGAGTGAAACCGAGAGAGAATGAGAGGAGAGAGAGAGGAAGGAAATAAATAGAGAAAATCGATGGGCGGTTTTACTGTGCGAAAACCATGTGCCGCCCACGGTTTTGCAAAACAGAGTATTTTTAACATTTTACAAATTGTTGGGTTTTAAAACTCAAAACATCATTTTAAATCAATAAGAAATCATTTGAATGCATCAATTTAACAAAACAACCAAAAACTCAAAATCCAACCCAATAATCTAATTAATGTTAAAACGTTAATTATGGCACACTAATTCATCATTTATAGTACATTAATATTAAATAAATTTCAGGACGTTACAGCTCTCCACCCCTAAAAGAAATTTCGTCCTCGAAATTTACAACTCATCTCAAAAGCAAAACAAATGCGGATACAATTCCTGCATACTCGACTCTAATTCCCAAGTGGCTTCATCAACCCCGTGATGCTGCCACACGACTTTCACCAACGGTATCTCACGACAACGCAAGCTAATCACTTTCTGGTCGATAATCTGAATCGACACTTCTTCGTACGTCGTATCCTCCTGAACCTGTACATCGCGAAACGAAACTATCTTATCCTGCCCAGGTGGACATTTCCTAAGCATCGACACATGAAACACATCGTGCACATGAGAAAGTTTGGGCGGAAGGTTAAGCCGATAAGCGACCACACCAACACGCTGAGTGATCTCGAATGGCCCAATATACCTCGGCGCGAGTTTCCCACTCACTCCGAACCGCATAGTTCCCTTACGAGGCGACACCCTCAAGAGAACAAAATCTCCAACCGTGAATTCTAAGGGTCTACGTCTCCTATCCGCGTAGCTCTTCTGCCGACTCTGAGCTACCCTCAATTGATCTCGAATCACCGCGACTTTCTCGTTGCTATCACGAATCTCTTCCGGCCCAAGAATAACTCTATCCTCCGGCTCGGCCCAACACTCAGGTGACCAACACGGTCGCCCATACAATGCCTGAAATGGTGCCATACCGATACTCGCCTGATAACTGTTGTTGTACGCAAACTCCGCTAGAGGCAAACACTGCTTCCAATTTCCGCCGAAGTCCAACGCACAAGCACGCAACATATCCTCGAGAACCTGAATAACCCGCTCAGACTGCCCATCAGTCTGAGGATGAAATGCCGTACTGAAGTTCAAATCCGTACCCAAAGCCTCCTGAAAACTCCTCCAGTACTTAGCATTAAACCTGGTGTCTCGATCGGAGGTGATGGACAAAGGAACTCCATGCAACCTCACAATGTTCTGCATATACAACTCCCCGAGAATCTTCCTCGAACACGTCGACCTAAACGGAATGAAATGCACCGATTTCGTCAACCTGTCGACCACAACCCAAACTGCATCATGCTGCTGCTCCGTCCTCGGCAAACCTGTGAGGAAATCCATCGTCACATGCTCCCATTTCCACCCTGGAATAGGAAGCGGCTGAAGCTGACATACAGGCTTCTGATGCTCAGCTTTCACCTGGAGACACGTCGAACACTTGGCCACGTACTCACGAACATCTTTCTTCATGCCTCTCCACCAATACCGCCTCTTCAAATCATGATACATCTTGGTGCTCCCCGGATGAATAGCAAACTGAGACCTATGAGCTTCGTCTAGAACGGCTTTCGTCACCTCGGCGATAACTGGAACTGCAAGACACTCCCGGAAGTACAACGATCCGTCTACATGCATGCTCCATTCTTCAAACTGCTCCCCGTTCTGAATCCGCGACCAAATCCCCTGCAAATGTCGATCCTGCCACTGGCTTTGCTTCACCGTCCGAACAAGAGCTGGAGTCGCTTCCACATGATATAACGAAACTCGATCACCATCTTCATGATACAGTACCCGATACTCACTCACTGTCGCATCCCTGCTCCAGTCCTCAAAAATCAAACAAGCGAGAACCCCTGAAGACTTCCTGCTAAGCGCGTCCGCTACCACATTAGCTTTCCCGGGATGATACTGCAACGTGAAATCATAATCCTCCATGTACTCCACCCATCTGCGCTGCCTCAGATTAAGATCCCTCTGAGTGAACAAATGCCTCAAACTCTTGTGATCAGAGAAGACCTGAAACGATGCTCCATACAAATAACACCTCCAAATCTTCAGCGCGTAGATCACCGCTGCAAGCTCTAAATCGTGAGTAGGATAATTTCGCTCGTGAGGTCGTAGTTGTCTCGATCCGTATGCAACCACACGTCCATGCTGCATCAACACGCATCCAAGTCCGCGCCTTGAAGCATCCGCATAAACCTCATACGGCTTGTTACTACTAGGAATAACCAACACTGGAGCTGAAGTCAACCGGTTCTTCAATTCCTGAAAAGCAAGCTCACAATCTTCATCCCTCTCAAACCTGACATTTTTCTTGATCAACCTCGTCAACGGAGCCGCAATCTTCGAAAAGTCCTTTACAAATTTCCTGTAATATCCAGCAAGACCTAAGAAGCTACGAATCTCCGCTACATTCCTTGGTCGTTCCCACTCCAATATAGCTTCAATCTTGGATGGATCCACTGAAATACCATGCTCCGAGATGACATGACCTAGAAATTTGACCTCAGTCAACCAGAACTCACATTTTTCCCTCTTAGCATACAACTGGTGCTCCCGCAAAGTCTGAAGCACGATCTGAAGATGCTGCTCATGTTCCTCCCAAGTCTTAGAATACACAAGAATATCATCGATGAACACGATCACAAACTGATCCAGATACGGCCTAAATACCTTGTTCATCAGATCCATAAAAGCTGTCGGAGCATTTGTCAACCCAAAAGACATAACCAAGAACTCAAAGTGCCCATACCAAGTCCTAAAAGCTGTCTTGGGAACATCCTCTTCCTTGATCCTGAGCTGATGATAACCTGAACGCAAATCAATCTTCGAGAAGTATCGCGAACCTCCCAACTGATCAAATAGCTCATCAATCCTAGGCAAAGGATACTTGTTCTTCACCGTAACACGATTTAGCTGCCGATAATCCACACATAACCTGAGAGTCCCATCGTGCTTCTTAGCGAACAAAACTGGTGCTCCCCACGGAGATGTGCTATTCCAAATATATCCTTTATCAGCAAGCTCCTGAAGTTGCTTCCTCAATTCCTTCATCTCTGCCGGTGCCATCCGATAAGGTGCCATAGAAATTGGTGATGTCCCTGGAAACAACTCGATACCAAACTCAATCTCTCGATGCGGTGGTAACCCTAATAACTCGTCAAGGAAGACATCCTCAAACTCATCAACCATCGAAATCACTGCACTACCTCTCGAAACATAGGGCTCGTAATCTAGATTGGCAAGAAAAGCAAAACAATCTAGATTCCTTCGCCCTCCTAAACATGACTTTATAAGGCGCTCACTCATTAGCCAATCACCACCACCCTGGTAAGTGATTACCGTCCCCCTATCAGACACTAGGGTCACTTTTCTAAGTTAGCAGTCCACGACTGCACTATACTTGGACAACCAGTCCATCCCTAAGATCACATCATAGGAGCTCATGGGGAGTATAATCAAATCACTTTTCAAAATCTCTTCCCCAATCTTTATTTTACAGGATTTACACATACAATTCACACACACCCGCCCCAAGGGAGAAGTTATGACTAGGGGTTCATTAAACTCTTCTATCTCTAATCCCAAGGCATGTACAAAAGAACTCAAAATGAGAGAATGAGAGGCACCGGTATCAAATAAAACGCGAGCTAAAGATCTGGAAACCAAAATCATACCATCGACAACCGCGTTACCAGTCTGAGAATCTGACCCTCTAGATGCCATTGCATGAACCTGCACTGGCGCCTTTCCTTTTCCTCTACCGACATTACTGGGTCCTGGATTACTCGGCCGATGCTGC